>RYFJ01002077.1:0-412386 GCA_003991445.1 Oryza meyeriana var. granulata
AGAGACAGCAGGCTTTAGGCTCGACGTTTCTACTCAGCAACAGCGCCGCCAAGGTCCAAACCAGGGCAGAGCCGACTGGGGCGAAGAACCCGAACCGACCATACCAGAGTCGAGCCGACTCAGGCCGATAATGCCTCTCCGTCGGACGACACCGACTGGGGGCGAATGCCGATTGCTAGAACGCCTTCGCCGGGGAGTTGGGCACGCTAGCAGGAAGCTAAATTTTCCAGAGGTGCGCTACCTCGAGCATTCTTAGTCGTTGTATGTGAAATACAGTCTCTGATGTCTGGCGTCGATTGTGAGGGAAGCGGGCGATATCGACCTCAAAAAAAAGGTTCGACCCATCTGTCTGCTTGTGAGTCCGCCCCAGCCGAGTCGCAGCAGCGAACACACTGCCTGAGCCGGCGGCCAAGCCCGGTCGCTGAAACCGAGTGGCTACCAAACTACAGGGCCACTACCGCCACTCGACCGAGAGGCCTGTTGAACTGAGGCCCCAGCCCCCAAGGACCTACGTTTGCGAAGCGGGGCATCCCCCGAGCGTCCCCAATGTTGTAGACGGAAGGCGGTTGCCGGAGGGCCAGGACCCGTCGCCACGTGGTGATCGTCCATCGCCAATCCTCGCCGTTGCCGCCGTCACCGGAGATCCCACATTGCCTCGGGATCGCAAGCTCCTCCACGCTGTGATGCCCCGGACCTTCTCGTGGACCACTCGCGACGGCACTATGAAAAGCTTCAGGCTGATGAAGTCGTCGCCAAGGAGCCAGGAGCGCGAGAGCCTGCTTCGTGCCGCATCAACGGTCCCAAAGGGTCACGGGCTATGAATTTTTTTTTTCTGTAGTAGTGATGAAGTCCAGCAATCTTCTTGTTTTGAGTTTGACCTCTGTCGTCGGTTGGTTCCGTGTCCTGAGCAGAAGCTCGTCGACCGCAACGAGGCCGATGACAGAGATCGCTGGGTCGAGATGGCTCCCCACCTCGCGGAATACACAGCCCGGAGGATTGGAAGGCCGAGATGGAGGCGCGTCACACGAAGGAGGGAGCGTGGCTGAAGAGCGGCCTGATCAGCTCAGGGTTGAGACATGGCCTAGCCGAGAAGATCAGAGGTTAAAATCCTCGAAGCATAGCTCCCCGACTGGACCGTTGGTGTAATCATCCAGCTACGATCGATCCGGACTTGCTTGGTGGTGTCATGACTGCGTGATGAGCTCTGGCTAATCTGTGAGTGCAGCCTGAAGCGGAGGAGGGAGCTCAGCTGAAGGAGCGAAGAAGCCTCAAGGCCGAAGCTTGAAAGGGCAAGCCGACCTGACAAAGGCCAACACCGAGCATTTGACCGGGAGAAGTCCCGAGTTGGAGAGGCCGTCGTCGAGCTCAGGTAAGGAGAAGGCCCACTGGAGAGACCGTGGCGGGTGGTGAGGCCGACACGAAAAAGGTAAGTCCTTCAACCCGACGTGATTTCAGCAATACATTAGGCCCCTGGTGTGTAGCCGAACCTGACAAGCTTCTTGCCGGCCGATTGGGCAGCTGAGAGCCAACGTCCAGCCAAAGTACCGGTTACACGGAGGAGATAAGGTCAATCAGGAGTCACGGGGAGGCCTCGTCGGGTCTGTGAAGGGGCTCCTTGACCTTGTGGATCCCTCGCTCAGTGGGGAACCAGCTGTAGCAGAATCCTCAAATAATGGGGCGTCTCCGAGGACGCGCCGAGTGCCCTGAAAGGTACTCAGGACGAGCGGGTTTGCGCCGGCCGTGGCCAGACCCTGCCAGTAGGTGACCAAGTCCATCTTACCCGAGGGCGGACATTGAGGCCATCGGGGAGGGATTTTCCGAGTGAGACGGAACGCCCGAGGAAGCGCTGTGATGATCTCACAGGCGAAGCCGACTGTGAAGCATTTACGGGAAGCCCTGGTCGTAAAGGCAATATATTTGTAGTCGGTGTATACGCATGCTTTCTATACGATCATGTTTGAATAAGATGCTGTCGGGGCCGCCAAACTTATTATCGGGTGTCATTAGCTACCCGACCACTGTAGCGATGCACCGATTTAGTTCGATAGAACTTGAAAAAATTCGTTCGGAGGAAGATCTATACTCGGCGCGAACGCATCTAGTCGTCGCAAGGCTCATAAACCGAGGTGAAAAGCTTGTATGTATTTGACCCAAGAACACATATAACATTTGCAGCGCCCCGACTCCAGCTACTTCGATTGGAACAAGCGGCGTTAGGAGTCAGGAAAACTGTACACATGGAATGGTAAACTCAGGTATAGAAAGGAACGTAGCTGTTCGATACTTCTATGAGTTGGTTGAATGGAGGACGCCGTCTTTGGTCTTCAGTCGTAGGCGCCTGGCCGCCGTGACCTCGGCTATAATGAACGGCCATTCCCAGATGGGGGGATAGTTTGCCTGTTCCTTGGTGTTGTATCTTCCTGAGACGAGATCCCCGGACCAAAAAGGCGCGGGCCACGGACATTGCGATTGTGAGTCGGTAGCGACGCTAAGGCCTAAAGATACCTGGCCGACTGGATTGTTGCGGCGCTCTTGCTTCTTCCAGCTGATCTAATTCATCAGTCGGTGCTGTTTGGAAGCGTCTTCGGAGTATGCCCGGACTCGCCGGGAGAGCCGAACTGTATCCCGGGTCGAAGATGGAAGCATGGCTCAGTACCGTAACCAGGAAGAAAAGGGGATTGCCGCTGTTGCCCGACCTAACCGTGGTTTCTGAGAGACAAGAGAACGGAGATGGTAGTTCTGTACCCACGACCCGCATATGGTTATAGTCGGTCGTTTATCCTGGGGCCTTGATGGCCTTGTAAGACCATGCCGTTGGCTCGCTTCAACCTGCCCGTTGCCGCGGGTGCCACAGACGCCATTAGCGATCTTTGATGCCGAAGTCGGCGCAGAAATCTGGAAATAGCGCCTGCGCGAACTGAGTCCGTTGTCGTTATGATGCGTTAGGGACCCCAAACCGGTTTATAGCTATACTCAAGATGAATCTTGCTCGTGCCGCTGTGATTGTTTGCGACAGGTTTAGCCTCAATCCGCTTGTGTGAAGTTTATCCACTCGACGAATAAATGGTAGTGAACCCTCCCTGGCGCTTTCTGAATGGCCCCGACCATTGTCGAGCCCCCATACTGCGGGGATGGCGTCAAGGAGATAGGATAGTCTGGAGTTCCTGGGGCGGGAAGATAGGGCCTGTCGTCTTGCCGAAGAACTGCAAAACCCTCGCACTTGCGGAACGTATCTTTGGCGTCTGTGACTGCGGTGGTGCCAGAAGAATCCCTGCCGGTAAGCTTTTACCGGACTAACGTCCGTGGAAGCAGCGTGGTTGCCACATTGCCCGAGTGGATTGAATGCAGGGATCTGCTGCTTCCTCGTTGACCACAGCGCCATGAGGACACCGGATGCGGCGTCTCGGTACAGTCTTCTCCGACTAGCAGGAAGCTTTTGCTTCGACGCATGATTTCTGCTCGGCTTGATTGCGATCTTCTGGGAGGTTCATCGTCCAGGAGAGACATGAAGAACAGGACCCCCCAGTCTTTGACATTATGGCAGCACTCGTCGGTTGGTCGGGGGGTAGCTCGCCTCCCGACTGCCTCTTGTGCCGGTTATCTTCTTGACTGATGGCTTCCATAAGTTGCTCGACGAAGATTCCGTCGGAAACCGTTCTCGCTTGATCCCCATGTTTGCCAGCTCATCGGGCCGCGTCGTTGTTTGACCAGGACGTGTTGTGATTTTCCAAAGCCCGACAACTTGTTTTTCAACTTGCGGACCTCCTGACAGTAGCCCCATTGTGTCGTCGAAGACAGTCCAGCTTTTCATGACTTGGTTGACCACGAGTTGGGAGTCTTCCGCGCACAACCAGTCGACGGATATGCCGAGTGATATGCGATGCGGAGCCCTGTGAAACAAGAGGCCTCGTTACTCTGGCGACGTTTGTGGGAAGCCGGAAGTGATTTTGTAGTACGTACTTCAACTTTTCGGCCAGTGGGGATGTCGTATGAACCAGCCCCGGCTGCCGCCGCGATCCGTAAGGAACTACCGTCGAAGTTACATGTCCAGACTCTAGCTTTGTTGTTGTGTTGGAGGTTGAACTTCGTCCACTCGGCCACGAAGTCGAGCTAGAGCTTGAGATTGATAGCTGTCCGTGGCGAAAGGTGATTGTCAAACGCCCCATGTGCATCACTCGAGTGCCCATTTTAGCGATCCGGCCGGTGGCCTCGTCGGCGATTATGAAGGACATCCCCGAGTGGAAACGCTGTGACCACCGTGACCTTGATGTGCTTGAAAGTAGTGCACCAGCTTTCGGACTGTGATGAGTAGGCCATATAGCAGCTTCCTGGGACCTGCGGGTATCTTGTTTTGGAGTCGGCAAGGACCTCGCTGACAAAATAGATTGGCCGTTGTATTTTTTGAAGATGACCCTGTTCGGATCGCTCCACTACCAGCACCGTGCTGACTACCTGGTTGTTGGCCGCCAGATAAAGCATTGAGTAGTTCCTGGCAGGTGACGCTAGCACGGGGTGATGTGAGGAATTCTTGAAGTCTTCGAGGCTTCTGGGCTTCCGGGGGTCCACTGAAAGGTGTCCGCCTTTTTGAGGAGCTTGAAGAAGGGCATGCCCGTTCGCCCAGTCGGGAGATAAACCGACTGAGTGCCGCCATGCAGCCTGTCAGCTTCTGATGTCTTGAGTTGGTCGGGGGCGCCATGTTCTTGATGGCGTTGACTTTCTCCGGAGTTAAGCCTCGATGCCGCTGGTGTGAGACGATGAAGCCGAGTAACTTCCCAGACGCACCCCGAAGGTGCACTTGTCCGGGTTCAACTTCATCTTGAATCTTCGAAGGTTTTGGAAGGTTTCTTCCAAGTCGGCAAATGAGGTCTGTCTGGATTTAGACTTGATCACCACATCGTCGACGTAGGCTTCCACGTTGCGCCCGATCTGAAGTGTGCAGCCAACCGCTGAATAGCCCTTTGGTAGGTTGCGCCTGCGTTTTTCAACCGAACGGCATTGTGATATAGCAATACGCTCCAAACGGCGTGATGAAGATGTTTTTAAACAGTCTTGTTCCCTCAAGCTAATTTGATGATATCCCGAATAACAGTCGAGAAAACTGAGTAGGTCGCACCCCGCCGTGGAGTCAACCACCTGACTATCCTGGGAAGACCAAATGGTCCTTGGGGCACGCTTTGTTGAGGTCGGTGTAGTCGACGCACATGCCCATTTACCGTTGTTTCTTCCGGACCAGGACTGGAGTTGGCCAGCCAGTCCGGTGTAGACTTCCTTGATTGAAGCCGGCTGCGAGAGCTTGGTGATTTTCCTCCCGGATAGCATCCTTGCGGTCTTGAGCGAAGCGCCGCCAGCGTTGTTTGACCGGCTTGGCGTCTGGCTTTACGTGTAGGGCATGCTCGATCACCTCCCTTGTACGCCCGGCATGTCGGACGGTTTCCACGCGAAGATATCTTTGTTGCTTGAGGAAGTGACGAGCGCGTCTTCCTATTTGGGTCGAGTTCCGTCCCGACTAAGGGAGCAGTCTTGGATGGGGCGTCGGAAGGAGCCAGGGGGATCTTCTTCGTGTCAGAGTCGCTGAAATTCCCGACTTCGCTGCTTTTTTTCGCCGGAACTGGATCTTGATGACTTCAGATGTAGCGGCTTGCCGGATGCTGTCGCGCCCGACTGCCGCTTCTTGTGTTTGGCTACGCTCGCAGCTCTCTGTGTCGCAGGTGAAGGCTTTGCTTAAGCGTCGCTGTGGAGGAGAGGACTCCTGCTGCCCGGGCATCTCAGCACCATATGTGTAGTGCGGTATCGCCATGAATTTGGCGAGGACGGTCGTCCGAGTATCGCGGCGTGATACGCGGTCTCGAAGTCGGCGACCTCGAAGAGATGTTTTCTGTGCGGAAGTTGTCCCGCGTGCCGAAGGTCACGCAAGGTTATCTGCCCGAGTGGGTTGATGACAAGCCGGGAATTATCCCATGGAAGGGCGCGGTGCTCACACCCCAACGGCCGTAGTTCTGAACGAGGATTCTCATCTCGTCCAAGTCTTGGCGAACAGATGTTGAGCGCACTGCCTCCTCGATGAGGGTTTTTCTTCAGCTAATATTTTTGACGACCGAAGACGAGTGGGATCGTCCCGGAGTGGGAAAACCCGATCTGGGTGATCCGCGCGGTTGAAGGTGATAGCCATTTTGACCAGCGCAGGTATTGGGGGGGTATCCGTTGTGGAGACCGCGTTAATATCCGCGTTGATAGCTTCTGCTTGCGCTTGGATTCGTACGCGAGTGGCCCCCCGAAAGATGTGGTTGAGTTCGGTCTTGGGGGGTCCTGGAAGTCATCAGCCGACCGAGTCTTGGCTTGTCCCTTGTCCTTGTCGGCAAACACCAGATGATTGAAGCCTGCTTGGAGGCAAACTTCTTGAGCATGTGGCAGTCTTTTGGCCGCGGTGCCGGCCCTTTGGGTGAAAGGGGCAAGGCCCGCTCTGACTTTCTGGTAGTCGTTGTTCCGCTGGGCCAAACAAAAAAAAAAGAGCAAAGACCGACTGCGCTCCATGTTAGCCACCTCGTTGTCTGACTTCCGCTTGCGGCTGCCAGGCTTGTCTGAGGCGGGCTCGGTTGTCGCTTTTGCCCTGTTGTCTTTTTGTCGGGGCTCCTTCTTCTCGTCGAAAAAAGCCTCTGCGACGGCGTCAGAAACACAACAACCATGAGTCGGTATTTGTTCGGCCATGTCGAAGAGAGTCCGGACAGTGGATGGGAAAATGGCTTCAGGAAGAATAGCGAGTGAACTTCGCGATATGAGCGGGAGCGTCTTTTACTCCCTTGCGGAAGGGCGACGCGATGACAAAGACCTCAAAAAAACAAAGTCTTTGATGCTTGGGATTTGATTGCGCTTCTCGGAAAACCTTTTGATGAATTCCCGTAGAGACTCGTTCTTTTTCTGATGCAGTTGGTAGAGGTCGTGCTCGGAAGCCGGTCTCTCGTAGGTCCCCTGGAAGTTAGCGATGAAACCGCTCCCTGAGTTGTCCCCAGGAACCGATCGACCGCCTTGGGAGGCCCCTGTCAGCCATGTCCTCGCCGAGTCGGATAAACGCGACTGGGAGGTAGTTAGCCATGGCTCTGCTGTCGCCCCCAGCAGCTTGAACTGCTAGGACGTAAACGGTGAGCCAGGACTCTGGGTTGGTCTTGCCGTCGTACTTTTCAATTCCGGTAGCTTAAAGCCGACTGGCCATCGGACGTCCTGTAACTCCCGAGTTAAAGGCTGGAATGCCTTCATTACGTGAGGACTTGGGCTTCGGTTTTGGCGGTGTAGCCGCTTGTAATGGAGACCGAAGCGCTCGTGTTCATCCTCCAGCCGGCGGCGTTCGTCTTCTTCTGCGCTTCTTCGCGCCGGGCCCTTTAGGGTGTGGCGAAGATCGCGTTGTAACCGCAATCGGAGGTCTTGATTGGTCGGCGGTCGTATTGGTGACGCCGCCGGTTGTCGTAGTTGGTACTTCCGAGTGGTTTGGCGGGATTCTTCATGCTGCCGGGTGGAAGCCGGCTGCCCGTCGTCGTTGCTGATGCAGATGACTCCGCCGCTGGAGAGCCCGTTCGACGGTCGGTATGTGTGAGTGTTGCCAGACTGTTCTTGCTGCTGGCAGGCGGCAGCAGTATCTCGCCTTGATCTTGGCGATGGTTGGTGTGGCCTGATGGTCGGCCCAAAAACTGGAGCGTGTCCAGTAGAGTTGCGGCGGCCACGACGTTCTGTTGTGGCGTGACGAAGACATCGTGGTCGCCGACTTTGGTTTGGGAGGATCTGGCTACTGGGCAGCTCGCCCAGCTTGTCGAAGCCCGTCATTGCGAGCTTGTCGGTTGGCCTCCTCTTGTTGTTGTATTCGGCGCGCCTCCTCATGCTGCTCCTCTTTGCAGTCGGCGCACCTCGGAAGTGCGTTGAAGCCATGAAGATCTCGCGGGGGAAAGAGAAGCTTGCCAAGGTGGAGTCCGAGTTGATGCTCGAACCACCCATCCGACTTAGTGTCGGACTCCGAGTAGTTTATCGGAGTTAGGACGACTCCGACCTCCCTAGATCCAATCTGAAACGGTTCGTGACCGTGTCCAAACTGAATCGCTGGAGGTTGGGTCGTGCTGCGCGGGTTGTAGATGCACAGCGTCAGCTGGAATCCGTGTACGGGAGACGGGCGATCTCTCCCCTCTCTCTCGGCCTAACCCGCGCTGGCTCAAGGCCTAGTGCGAGCCGGACGTCGAAGGAGAGAGTTGTCCCGAATGTCCGGCGATTGTGGAGGGAGCTGTCGTAGTAGTCGTCGAAGGAATTGGCGACGTCCCTGACTGGCGCAAACGCCGGCTAGCTCCTCGGCTGGCAAGATCGGATCTGCCTCAGCCAAAGAAAGGTGGGCCGAGTTGATAGGATTGGCGCGACGAAATCAAGGCGACCCGAAGGTGATGGCGTCTCCGTTGGAGAACTTGTCGCCCTTGACTCCGTTGATGGGATCCATCGAATCTGTTGGTGAAGAACTTGCCGGTCCCCTACCGGCGCGCCAACTGTCGATGCTTTGCACCGGCAATAATACTATGGGGGTACTCGGCGACCTGAAATTCGGTGGATTGCAGAGGAACACGAGGGAATTATACTGGTCAGGCCTCAATGTGAGGTAATACCCTACGTCCAGTTGAGGTGTTATCCTCTGAGGTGGATTTTTGATCAATGGATCTGGGTGTGCCCTCATGGGGCGCCCTGCCTCCCTTTATATACTAGGGGACAGGGGTACATGGTAAGGATCCCAGTCGGATACGACCAAGGGATTTCCTTATTAGAGATAGAATCCTATCCGACTAAGGCTATGTTTCCTTATTGTACAAGGCACAGCCTGCCGGGTGCTATCTTATCTCTAATTACATGATCTGGCCCATCCTCTATCCGAGTGGCCCATGTGCTTGTAGTGAGGTACCCGGGGCCCATGGCTCCCACACCCGGCGGGGTGAAGCCGCCGGACTCCTCGTGGGAGCCCCGCGGACGATGACCTCCTGCCATGGAGCGTGTCGGTGTTGGGGATGCCGACGTGTTGCCTGGATGTGAAACTCCCCCTACCTGGTGCACCAGCTGTCGGAGGAAGGAACTCCAACCGTGGGGAGTCTGGGGACCCCCCTTTGAGGTTCGGCTAGGGGAGTGGTTCACAGGACGGCTGCGGTGTTTGGTGGATGGCACGCAAGGGAGACAGAAGAAGTAGACAGGTTCGGGCCGCGCGGAGGCGTAATACCCTACTCCTGTGTGTATCTGATATGTGGGAGAGGAATGTGGTTTGTTCTTACAAGATGTTCTTGAGGGGTGCTTAGGAACTAGCCCTAACTTGGGAACTCAGTCTCCCGTTTTCTGGAGCAGCTCGAGAAGCCCCAGAAGCCCCAGCCCAAGAACCCCTTTCCTGCTGGCATGGATCCTCCTTTTATAGTCCAAGGGGAGTCCACAGTGCCTAGTACACATGCCAAGAGAAAGCTTTTCTAGGTATGAAATGTCTTGTCGCACGCACGCGGCCGCCTGCTGAGCCACGCCGGGGGCACGTCTAGTCGTCACGTTGCTCGGCTGCTGCGGGCGGCTAGGTCATGAAGATGTGACAGCGCACACCCTCGCTGCCAGAGCATGGAAAACTAAAGCCCTCTTAGTCAAAAGTTCTCTGATTGCACAGGGAGCGGGCTCACGGGGGGCCATCACGAGATGTCCACGCGTGGCCGAGCGGGCGACAGGCGTGACACGCCCCGTCGCCTCGCCATTAATGCGGGTTGTTGGAGAGTTGATCCGCTCGAGTCAGGCTCCTGCCCGAGGCAGAGAGCTCATCGAGCCCTCCACGCGCACAAGGCGCCGAGCTCCTCGGAGACCGAAGCAGTGAGTCCCGGGCCCGGGGAGCGAGACCCGGGCCCGGGAATGTCCCAGTAATGTGCCCCGAGAACGAGCCCCGGGACCGTGCCCCGGGAAAGGGAGTGCCCTTTCCCGGGAATGCCCCCGGGGCTGGGGCCCGAGGTGGCTATGAGTCCCGGGCCTGGGGAGCGATGGGTCCCGGGACCGGGGGCGAGACTCGGGCCCGGGAATGTATACGAGTGGTCATCGCGACGTGCCCGGGGAAGGAGCACCCGGGCCCGGGCAGTCCTCGGGCCCCAGGCACTTAGCGGGAAGATGGCTGTAGACGGCCGTCACTTGTGCAGAATGTGGGCCTCGGAGGAGCTGACGTGGCCGAAGATCCACGCGTCCCTAGGGTATGCGGGGCCCCGGTCCCGTATCACCGACAACGTCCAGTACCGACAGGGAGTTCTAGCGGGGGTGGCGGTCGGACCGACTCCCCCACCCGGTCGGACCGGCCGTGTCCAGTACTGACGGCTCAAATGATATAGGGTGCCGGTTGGACCGGCTCTTGACCTGCGGTTAGACAAGAAATGACCTGAGTTGGCGGATTTCGCCCACAACGGCTAGTTTTTGCGTTTGTCACCAATTACCAAAATCAACAATGGGGCCTAGATGCTTCAATCTCCCTCTTTTTGGTAATTAACGACAAACAGCACATATTAAGTGAAATTATAAATGAAGTTCAATACATGAAGTCAAATCATACAATAAACTCATCCTAAACATGTGGACGACAATCACAAGAGCCACAACGGCGACGAGAGGAGTTTGCAATATGATTTGCATTTCATCAATTTAAACTAATAGACCATGGTAAATAACAACAGTCTGAACTTAATCAAAGAAATAGGATACTTCAAACAAGATAAATTTCGAATAGCAATATACTCCAAATGAGAGAAATGAGAGTTTGTCTATCCTATTACAACAAAGCTGATAAATAACAAAAATGGTCTTCAATCTTGAGGAGGAGGGAATGAAGGCGCATTGTGGTGACGATGGTAGACAACCAGATGGGAGGTCTCTAGAATCCTCATACGTCGCTCCATACCATCCATGCGACCTTCAACACGATCAATAGAATTTTAAAAATTTCCAACATTATCATTTAAGCCTCTCACTGTTTGATTCATCTCCTCAAATCCAGTATTTAAACGAGTGAAGCTCTGATTTAGGTCATTGAGAGCTCCCATGACCGGATTGAAATACTCCATTGGTTGCATCCCAAAATATACATATTGAGGAGAGAAGAACTGACCAAAGTCCTGTGGATGCGGTGGAGGAGGAGGATGGTCATCATAACAAGCCCCTTGAGGTTGAGTGGAACGAGAAGATTGACTGCTCTCAAAGGACCGTCCAGAGGGAGTATTTGGTGGAAGCCGGGGCTTATACTCCTTATGGCGAGATGTTTTACTGCCCATTTTTCCACACTTTGCAAGGATGAGCTTCATTATAAATGGAGCATAATATACACCTTGTCCAAGGGTGTTCTTCGACATGTGCATCTCTCTAAGAATAAGTTCGATGACATCAAACCGAGTTCCACTTACGATAGCTTTGATCACATGCCATGTGATACCACGAATGGCATCCTTGTTGCCACACCTTGGGACAATAGAAGCTCTCACAATCCGGTTGATTACACTTGGCACAGTTCTTAGTCCAGTGACTGTTCCAAATTTGCAATGAACACTTGTGTCGTAGAACTGTGCTTGTTCCTGGAGAGACAGTGGAGACTACTGTAGATCAGAGTGAAGCCGTGTACCCTCAAGATATCTCAACTCCAACACTTCTTGCAACTCTCGCTTAGTTGCAACACACCCAAGCTCTCCACTAATCCACTTTATCTGATTGAAATCTTCATTGATCCAAATAGTGGAGTAGAACTGACGGATAAGAGTGGGGTCATAATCCTGTTGGATAGCAACAGACTTGTCAATTCCCACATCTCGAAAAAGATTCTGCAACCCTTGAAACTCCAAGGTCTTGTTGATCTCTCTCCACACAATATACTTATGATCAGCAAAGGGCTTGCTGGGAGTGTAGATCTTCTCAAATACTTCCTTCTGAAAGTTTGTGTGGAACCTTCGATCGTTGGAGTCGCAAGGTCTCATGAATTAATCATGATCCCTAAGAAGCATGTACTCCGTAGGGTTGTTCAATCGCACTCGGAAGTTGATAGTTGGATTGACTTGAGGAGGAGGGCAGCGAAAGACCGAAGGAGGTGGAACAGTTGGGTCACCTCGAGGATAAAAAGGCTGTTCCTCATCGTCATCCTCGTCCTCATCCTCATCCTCATATATTTCATGGTCTTCCTCTTCCTCTTCTACCACATAATCCTCATCCATCTCTTCTTCCTCTGATGAAGTTGTCGGAGGATGGAACTCCCACCGTGTCGATGCTCTGCACCGGCAATAAAACTATAGGGCTACCTGGCGAAGGTGATTTCGGTGGATTGCAGAGGAACACAAAGAAGATTTATACTGGTTCAGGCCCTCTGTGTGAGGTAATACCCTACGTCCAGTTGAGGTGTTATTCCTCTGAGGTGTTTGATGATCAATGATCTTGTGTCTTCTGCCCTGAGGGGCACCCTGCCTCCCTTTATATACTAGGGGACAGGGATACATGATAAGGATCCTAGCCGGATACAGCCAAGGGATATCCTTCTTAGAGATAGAGACCTATCCGACTAAGTCTATGTTTCCTTATTACACAAGGCAAGGCTAGCCAGGTGCTATCTTATCTCTAATTACATAGTTCGGCCCATCCTCTATCCGAGTGGCCCATATGCTAGTAATGAGGTACCTGGGGCCCATGGCCTCCACAGTAGCCCCTGAGACCTTCATAGTTGAGTCACAGCTGACGCTGAGTGCTCATCCTCCACGGTGAAAATTGCCCGATTGCGATGCTCCCGTTACACTTTGTCCGAGTGATTTCTGTTCCCGAGTCCTGCTTCATGTCAGCTGGCAGCGAGGCTATGAAGGGCTTCATATGGATGTATGAATAGTGTGCATCGAATAACCTATTAGGTGTAGCCCCCGACTTTGTGCTTAATTGTGAAGACAATTAAACATAAAGTCAAAGATCTTTAACCTATTAATCTTTCCCAAGTAGATTACTACTGGTATATAAGATTCTTCGGTATCATGTCGACCAGAATAAACTTTATAGTCTTGCCGAGTAGGGAACTACTCGCGTATAGGACTCTTCAACTTCATGTCAGTCGGAATATATATTTATAGTCTTACCGAGTAGGATACTACTCGTATGTGGGACTCTTCAGCTTCATGTCAGCTGGAATAAGAGATTTATAGTCTTCTCCGAGTGGCGTCCCACTCTGAGGTTAGACTCCTCCGCATCATGTCAGCAGAAAAAAGATATTTATAGTCTCTCCCGAGTAGTGCACTACTCGAAAGTTAGACTCTTCAGCATCTGTCGATGTTTTACACCGGCAATAAATATATGGGGCTAGTCAGCGGATGGAAACTCAGTGGATTGCAAAGGAACACAGGGAGATTTTATACTGGTTCAGGCCCTCAATGTGAGGTAATACCCTACGTCCAGTTGTGGTGTTATTCCTTTGAGGGCTTGTGGTGGTGATTCTGGTGAACCAACTCAACCTATGAGCTTATGAGTGCTCTTCTCGTGCTTCTATGAGCCCGTGCCCTCAGGGGGCGCCCTGCCTCCCCTTATATACTGGGGGACAGGGTTACAAGGTAGGAGTCCCCATCGGATTACGACTAGGAGATCTCCCCTTAGAGATATAACGCACCCGACTAGGACTGTATATTCCTTTCTATACAAGGCGAAGTCTGCCGAATCTAGCTATATCTCTAATTACAAGGCTAGGCCCATCCTCTATCCGAGTGGCCCATATGCTTGTCATGAGGTACCCGGGGCCCATGGCACCCACAGTAGCCCCCGAGACCCTCATAGTTGAGTCACAGCTGATGCCGAGTGCTCATCCTCCACGGTGAAGTCTTCCCGAGTGCATTGCTCCCGAGTACTCTTTGTCTGAGTGCTGCTTCTCCCGAGTCCTGCTTCATGTCAGCTGGCAGCGAGGCTATGAAGGGCTCCATGTAGATGTTGGAATAGTGTGCGCCGAATAGGCGCACCTATTAGGTGTAGCCCCCGACTTTGTGCTTAATTGTGAAAACAATTAAACATAAAGTCAAAGATCTTTAACCTTGAAGCCTTTCCCGAGTAGATTACTACTGGTATATGAGACTCTTCGGTATCATGTCAACCGGAATATGATTTATAGTCTTGCCGAGTAGGGAACTACTCGTATGTAGGACTCTTCGACTTCATGTCAGTCGGAATGTGTGTTTATAGTCTTGCCGAGTAGGATGCTACTCGTATATGGGACTCTTCAGCGTCATGTCAGCTGGAAAGGGGGTGTTTATAGTCTTTCCCGAGTGGCGTCCCACCCAGAAGTTAGACTCCTCCGCGTCATGTCAGCGGGAATGAGAAATTTATAGTCTCTCCCGAGTAGTGCACTACTCGAAAGTTAGACTCATCCGCGTCATGTCAGCGGGAATAATGCTGCTCATGGCAACTGGTAGCCACGCATGTAGGCCGAGTACCACTGTATGAAAAATAAATCCATTACGTGGTTAGGTGTACTCGAGAGAGATACCTGCATCTCCAATTTTAATGAAGACCAGCTTGTGATCCTTGTAAGGATGTATCCTCGAGACCTGGTGGATAAGACAGATACCCAAACATATATGTTTAGCAATAAGGCTCTCATGAAGCATATCTGTTTACCTCATCGGTTCCTGTGGGTAGCACCAGCGCTATAATTTCAACTCAGCCTGCGGGCGGCCCACATGGAGCATGCTACTGTAGGAACTCATGTCTTGGTGGCTATTACCAAGTAAGTCGGCCTGAACCAACCTACCCAGCATAGCTCTAGGGAAGTATCATCCATCGCATGTCAGGATGAGTTTTTTGGTGTTGGTAACCGCAATCAGCCAGAGAAATCCTTATTCGCAAGCCTTCCCGACTTACGTTCTGGATGCAAACTGGTTGCCACATGTACCCGAGTAGGTATGTTGCAGGATCTGCTTGCCCTCCTCAGGTGTGACGCAGTGCATGAGAACTCCGGATGCGCTTTGACGATGTAAGTCTTCTCTGACTTGGGAAAAGCCGAACAAGGTACCCGAACCTTGCATTAGCAGAGGGTTCGGCTGGTGACCCTCATGGGGCGTACCCTATCCAACAGAGTTATAGCCAAGCTAGGCACCCGAATCTTGCATTAGCATAGGATTCGGCTGGCGACCCTCATGGGGCGTACCCAACCTGACAGAACCGTGACCAAATAAGGTACCCGAACCTAGCATTAGCGTAGGATTCGGCTGGCGACCCTCATGGGGCGTACCCTATTTAGCCGAGTGGTATACAGCCCCGACTGGCGCCGGGGGCCGATTGTTGGCTCGCATGGAGCGTAGTCGGGGAAGATGACGTCCCGACTGGCGCAAGTACTCGGTGAGTAGCCCTCATGGAGCATCCCGAGTGTATTTTGGCAAACTTGTCCAGCCCCCGAGCGTAGGAGATAGGCTCACAGCCCTGAGTTCCTGTCACGCATATCCGGAGCTGGGCCTGCAATATAAAAATATCGGATGAGTAGCATCTGATGATGGAAATAATCACCCGAATAAAATGTATTTTACAATGTATGTAAATACGTGTTCTTCCTCTTTTTGATATTAATTTCCTCGAGTAGTTGACCCCTTACGTTTAAGCACTCTGCCCGACTAGTCATAGCCCCCTAGCGTCGGGAGTTGGCTCATGGCTCTTTCCCAGGCACGCGTTTTGGGTGACTTGAGTTCGTCTTACATGGAGCAGAGTTTCACGGATCGAGATTTATGCTACTCGAGTACTTTTGTAATCATTTAAGAGCAAAAACGGAAAAAAGTAAATGCGCAGCTTGTACACCTATTAGGTGTAAGCGGCTGTGGCACTAGCAAGGCCGAGTAAGGAGATGTTTATCAGAAAGCGACTTAGCTGTGCGGTATTTGGGAGTAGGGATGCCCTCCTCGTGTTTGAGCTTGTGAGCCCCCGAGCATGTCACTTGTTGTTCTGATAATCTTCAGTTGTTGAAGGTCGAAGGCGGTTGTGACCGACTGCCACAATAGAGCCGTCTGACTTGCGTTTGCGATTCCCAGCTTTAGTCGGGACCGCGTCGTCGGTGTCGTCCCGCTTCTTCTGTCAGGGTGACTTGTTGTCATCAAGGGCCTCGGCAACAGCGTGAGCCGAGTCGGCGTACTTGTTTGCCATGTCGAATAGGGCCTTGACAGAGTTGGGAGGCTTCCGCGTGAATTTGTCGATGAACGAGGTGTCTCTGACTCCTTTTCGAAAGGCGGCGATGACGACCTCATCCTTGACGTTCGGGATTGAGTTCCTCTTCTCGGAAAACCTCTTGATGAAGTCACGAAGAGACTCGTTCTTCCTTTGGCACAGCTGATATAGGTGGTACTCGGAAGATAGCCTCTCGTATGTTCCCTGGAAGTTGGTGATGAACCGTTCCCGAAGTTCTCTCCAAGAGCCGATTGATCGCTTTGGGAGTCCTGTTAGCCATGTCCTCGCTGAGTCAGCTAGAGCGATTGGGAGGTAGTTAGCCATGACTTTCTGATTTCCCCCAGCTGCTCGAATCGCCAGAGTGTAGACCGTGAGCCAGGACTCGGGATTAGTCTTGCCATCGTATTTGTTGATGCCTGTAGGCTTGAAACTTGACGGCCAGTCGACTTGTTGTAGCTCCTGAGTGAAGGCCGGTACTCCTTCGTCTTCATGAGGACTCCGACCTCGACTACGGCGACGAAACCGCTCGTAGTGGAGGCCGAATTGCTCGTTCTCGTCTTCCAGTTGGCGTTGCTCGTCTTCTTCTCGCTTGCGGCGCCGAGCATTAATGTCTTGCTGAAGGTCGCGCCGCAGTCGGTCTCGGAGGTCCTGGTTGTCCCGACGGTCGCTTCGATGTTGCCGGTTGTTGTGGTTGCCGAGTGACATCTGGTTTGACTCCGCATGCTGCCGACTAGAGCCGGCCGCTCGACGTCGCTTTGAGGTGGATGAGACTGCCGCTGGGGAAGTTGACCGATTGGTCGGTATGAGGGTATTGCCCGACTGTTGGTGCTGCTGACATGCGGCAGCGGTAAGCATGGCTTTTATCCTTGCGATCGTCGGGGTGGCCTGGTGATCAGGCCCAAGTTGGACCGTGTCCAGTAGGGTTGCGGCGGCCACGATGTTCTGTTGTGGAGTAACGAAGACATCGTGGTCACCGACTCGGGTTTGGAGGGTTTGTTGCTGAGAGGTTCGCCCAGCCCTGCGTAGATCGTCGTTGCGGGCGTGTAGGCGTCTTGCTTCTTCCTCCTGTTGTTCTCGTAGTCGGCAGGCCTCCTCCTCTTGTTGTTCGCGTAGTCGGCGTGATTCCTGAGTAGGAGTAGAGCCTTTGGATGCCATGAAGATTTCTCGTGGCGGAGAGAAGCTTGCCGAGCTGGTATCCGACTTGGAGCCGGAATCCGACTGGGAGTCGTAGTCCGACTGAGAGTCGTAGTCGGAATAGTTGATGGGGGTGAGTGTAACTCCGACCTCCCTAGATCCGACCTCGAGCGGCTCGGGGCCGTATCCGAGTCGAACTCCAGGGGATCGGGTTTGCCGCGTCGGATGTAGATTGTAGATATCCGCGGCGTCGCTGAGTCCGAACGGGAAGTTGACGATCTCTTCCCTTCTCGGCCCAATCTCGGCCGGCTCAGAACCGAGTCCGAGTCGAACACTGGAAGGAAGAGTTGTCCCTAGACTCGGGCGTATTGGAGATCGCCGCAGCATGTCGTCGAAGATTGCCGCAGCGTCGTGTGGGCCGACTGGCGCGGAGTCAGCTGGTTCCTCGGCCGGTTGGATCGGGTCCGTGTCGGCCTGGGTGAGATTGCTGATCTGGTCGGCGACGAAGTCGAGGCTTCCGAATGCGATTGTATCTCCGGGGGAGAGTTTGCCGCCGACGACTTCGGTTGCTGGATCCATCGAGCTTGTAGATGTAGATCGCGCCGAATCCCCTACCTGGCGCGCCAACTGTCGATGTTTTACACCGGCAATAAATATATGGGGCTAGTCGGCGGATGGAAACTCAGTGGATTGCAAAGGAACACAGGGAGATTTTATACTGGTTCAGGCCCTCAATGTGAGGTAATACCCTACGTCCAGTTGTGGTGTTATTCCTTTGAGGGCTTGTGGTGGTGATTCTGGTGAACCAACTCAACCTATGAGCTTATGAGTGCTCTTCTCGTGCTTCTATGAGCCCGTGCCCTCAGGGGGCGCCCTGCCTCCCCTTATATACTGGGGGACAGGGTTACAAGGTAGGAGTCCCCATCGGATTACGACTAGGAGATCTCCCCTTAGAGATATAACGCACCCGACTAGGACTGTATATTCCTTTCTATACAAGGCGAAGTCTGCCGAATCTAGCTATATCTCTAATTACAAGGCTAGGCCCATCCTCTATCCGAGTGGCCCATATGCTTGTCATGAGGTACCCGGGGCCCATGGCACCCACAGCATCATATCAGCCGGAATAGCATTGCTCATGGCAACTGGTGGCCACGCATGTAGGCCGAGTACCACTTCATGAAAATAAATCCATAGCGTGGTTATGTGTACTCGAGAAAGATATCTGCATCCCCAATTTTAATGAAGACCAATTGGTGATCCTTATAAGGATATATCCTCGAGACCTGGTGGATAAAGCAGATACCAAAACATATATGTTTAGCAATGAGGCTCTCATGAAGCATACTTGTTTACCTCATCGGCTCCTGTTAGTAGCACCAGCACTATAATTTCAACTCAGCCTGCAGGCGGCCCACAGGGAGCATGCTACTGTAGGAACTCATATCTTATCGGCCCAGTGCTAACTATGTGGGCCCAAGCCCACTTAGTCAGCCTCAGCTCTATAAAAGCGGGGAGAGAGAGAAACATTCCTTCGTCTTCCCCAAATCAGCCAATCGCTTCGTCTTCCACCTTCGCGCCCAACGTTTTGCTTCCCACCCGGCTAGGGTTAGCCGCTGCCATTCCCCACCCGGACTTAGGCGATTCCAATCCTCTTTGTCTGTTCCAAGCCCCCGGGTCGTTTTCCCCCAATTCTTGCCGCCTCCAGTCATGTCGAAAGCTTCGGATCTTGCGGGTGCGCCGGAGCGTGCTTGGCCGATGTCAGATTGTGGCTCGGTGAAGCTGAAGCTGATGGAGAGTCACCTGAAGTTGCCCAGCCAAGAGGTGATTCGCTGGCGGTCGGCTAAGGGTGAGTCGGTTCCAAATCCCCAATCTGGTGAAACAGTAGTTTTCGCCTCTTTTTTCGATCGGGGCTTGTGTCTCCTGTCTTCCGATTTCTTCCGCCGCGTTCTTGACTTCTATAAGCTAGAGTTGGTGCATTTGAATCCCAACTCGATCCTTCAAATCTCTATCTTCGTCACCCTGTGCGAGTGTTATTTGGGCGTGGAACCCCATTTCAACTTCTTTAGGCATTTGTTCCACATCAAACCTCAGCCCTCCAAAAATAACATTGGCGTAATCGGGGGGGCTGGTCTTCAGTTGAGGAGTGATAGGAAAAAATCATATCTTGATCTTCCCTTGAAATCCTCCTTGAAAGGCTGGCACAAGGAGTGGTTCTATTGCGCAGATCTAGCTCCCTCCTTGCCGCCATTCACTGGCTCGCCACCGGTAGTTTTGCCGAATTGGTCGGCAGACCCAACCTATGAGGAAATGGGTCAAGTGCATCAACTGCTAACAAAACTGGACCACCTCAAGAAGGCCGGCCTAACTGGACCCTGGGTGGCCAGGCGATTCCTCAGTCGGTGCTTCCAACCCCTGAAGCTGAGGAGCGCATTCGGCTAGGATTATCAGGGAAGAAATGACCCTGACCGGGTCAGCCAGGAGTCAGCCGACGAGCAGAAGGTGACAGAGACTCTGTTCGGATACTTCTCCAGCGGGGTAGTTGAAACCGAAGACAAGAAGAGACGCATCGCGTTGTACAGTCACCGCTGGCCCCGTATCGAGGTAACATCCGTCTTTCCTGTGCAACGCATGCTTGTGGACTTGGATGTGTGATCCCCCGACGATACATGATGTGTCCTACTGAATCTCTTGCAGTGGTGCGTGGAGTTTGATGAAGACTCTCGCCTGTTGTCGGCCGTCGCGTCGAAGAAGAGGCCGAGGAGCCCTGCCGCCGCCCAGCCTGACCCCAAGAGAGCCGGGAAAAGGCCTATTCTTTATCGGGGCGAAGGGGCCCTGACAACGCGTGTCGCGGCAGGGGGGCTGAAAATAAAGGACACTGCCGCTGTGACGCCGAGTTGATCAAGCCCCAGGTTAAGACCTGCGGTGCCGAGCTCAACGCTGCCAAGCCCAGCGACAGCGTCGCCAGGTGGAGCGCCGGAGCGGTTGATATCCAGCACGGATGCTCCCGAGCCAGCCCCACCAGGGTCGGGGCCGACTGAAGTTGACGCGCCGCCACCGACCGTGATGCCAACTGATTCTCCGGCTGGGTTGATAGCTGGAGGCGGCAGCCCATCAGGGCTCGGGTCGCCCAGGAGAAAACTGAAGTTCTCCAAGAGGTACGCTGCTCTAGATCTTTTGAAATCCTTGCGTGCTGCAGTAGTGTTTTAATGTCCTGTTTCATTATGTAGGAAACAAGCCGATATTGATCTCAAGGAGACCGCTCTGACTGCTCCCCTCGAGGATGCTGCTCCAGCCGAACCGGCGGCCGCAAACATTCCCTCTAAGCCGGTGGCCACCCCAGCCGCTGAGACTGAGGTGGTCCCGACTGCAGGGCCGCCTCCGCCACCCGACCGAGAGGTAGCTGCTGAGGTTGAGGCCCCAGCCCCTGAAGTGCCGGCCGCTGCAGAGGTCGTTGTCGGAGCCCCCGAGCCGGTTCCCGAGGCCACGATGGATAGCGGCGTGGGGGCCAGGACCCCGTCGCCGTCGTGGTCGTCGTCGTCGTCGTTGTTGCCGCCACCGGAGATCCCGAACTTGCCGCGGATAGAGGCTCCTCCACGTAGGATGCCCCGGACATTCACCTGGACGGCGCTTGATGGGACTGTGAAGAGCTTCAAGCTTGATGACGCTGCCGCAAGAAGAGAACGCGAAAGCGTGCTTCGCGCCGCCATCAGCGGGTCCCAGGGAGTCAGGGTATGATTTTGGTGGTAGAGTCTTGGCGATCTTCTTGTTTTGATGTTTGACTCCATCCTTGGTTTGTTGCTTATCCTGAGCAGAAGCTTGTTGACCGCAATGAAGCGATGACGGAGATTCTGGTCGAGATGGCTCCCCACCTCGTAGAATTGGAGCAACTCCGGGCACTGAAGGCTGAAATGGAGGAGCGCCACTCGGGAAGGGAAGCCTGGCTGAAAAGCACCGCCGACCAGCTCAGGGACGAGAATTGGGCCCAAGCCGGAAAGATCAGAGGTAAATTCCCCGAGTACCGCTTCCCGACTGAGCCGTTGGTGTATTCCTCCAGCTGGGTTGTTCCCGGCCGCCCAGTTGCGTCTTGACTGCACGGTTGAGCTCTTGGCTAATCGGTTGTGCAGCCCTCGAAGCAGAGCTGAAGACCCAAACGGAGGGGGAAGCCTGGCTGAAAGAGGCTGAAAAGGCCAAGGCCGAGCTTGAGCAGGTCAAGGCCGACCTGACGAAGGCCAACGACGAGCTCGAACGGGAGAAGGCCGAGTTGAAAGAGGCCACCATCAAGCTTGGCGAAGAAAAAGATGAACTAGAGAAGACCATGGCCAAGTGGGAGGCCGACTACGAGAGTAAGTCCTCAACTTGACCGTGATCTCGCCCGATCCATTAGTTATTATATCTGCAACCGAGCTTGACAAGTTTGCTTGCCGGTGGACCTGGGCAGTCAGGAGAACCAATGTCCAGGCCCAGTATCGGTTTTACACAGAGGAGATAAAGTTGATCAGGGAGTCACGGGAGGCCCTCGTCGGGTCCATGAAAGGGTTCCTTGACCTTATAGATCCTAGCCCTGTGGGAACCAGTTGCAGCAGAATCCCTCAGATAGAGGCGCGTCTTGAGGATGCACCGAGTGCCTTGAAGAAGTACTCGGATGAGCGTGTTGTTGCCGGCGTGGCCCAGACCCTGGCGATGACCAAGTCCATCTACCCGAGGGTAGATATTGAGGCCATCGGGGAGGGGTTTGCCGAGGAGACGACGCCCGAGGAGGCGCTGGAGCTGATTACCCGGGCCAAGCCGACTGCTGAAATAATTGCCCGAGACCTGGGTCTGTAGGGGCAACATGTTATGTAGTCGGTATGTATAAACTTTTGTATAAAAACATGTGTAAATATATGTGTAGTGCCGCCAAGCTTGCTACTCAGTCGTCATTAGCCTTACTTGACCATATAGTCTACACCGAGTTAGTATGTCAGAACTTAGTAAAAACGTTCAACGCAAGAAATTGTACTCGGGCGAACATGACAGTCATAGTAAGGCTTCATAACTGAAGTAGGATAAGCTCGTATGTTATTGACACAACACATATATACATGCAGCCCCCGACTCACTACTCGGTTGATACAAGCGACGTGGTGAGTCAAAGAAACTGTACACATGAAAATTATAGAACTCAGGTATAGAAAGGACGTAGCTGTTCTATGTTCCATGAGTTGCTGATGAGGACGCCGTCTTGAGTCTTCAGTCGGTAGGCGCCTGGCCGCGTAACCTCGGCTATGATGAACGGCCCCTCCCAAGTTGGAGATAATTTGTGCCTGTCCTTGGTGGTTTGTATTTTCCTCAGAATGAGATCCCCGACCAAAAAGGCGCGGCCACGGACATTGCGGTTTTGGTAGCGACGCAGGCCTTGAAATACCTGCCGACTGGATTGTTGCGGTGTCCCTTGCTTCTTTCCAACTGATCTAGCTTCGACCAGTCGGTGTGATTTGAGTCATCTTCTGAGTAAGCCCGGGCTCGTGAAGAGCCGAACTGTATCTCTGTCGGGAGCATAGCCTCGGCACCGTAGACCAGAAAGAAAGGGGATTGCCCAGTTGCCCGACTGACCGTGGTTCTGAAAGACCAGAGAACGGATGGGAGTTCATGTACCCACCGGCCCGCGTATGGTTGTAGTCGGTCAAATATCCTGGCCTTGATGCCTTGTAAGACCATACCGTTGGCTCGTTCGACCTGCCCGTTGCTCTGCGGGTGTGCCACGGATGCGTAGCAGATCTTGATTCTGAAATCTTCACAGAAGTCTTGGAATACGCCGCCCGTGAACTGAGTACCGTTGTCGGTGATGATGCGGTTGGGGACCCCAAAGCGGTATAATATACTCATGATGAAGTCCTTTGCTCGTGCCGCTGTAATTGTTGCAACGGGTTTAGCCTCAATCCACTTGGTGAATTTATCCACCGCGACGAATAGGTGTGTAAACCCTCCTGGCGCTCTCTTGAAGGGCCCGACCATGTCGAGTCCCCATACTGCAAATGGCCAGGAGATAGGGATAGTTTGGAGTTCCTGGGCTGGGAGATTTGTTTGTCTTGCGTAGAACTGGCAACCCTCGCACTTGCGAACAATATCCTTAGCGTCTGTTACTGCTGTGGGCCAGAAAAATCCCTGTCGGTAAGCCTTTCCGACTAACGTCCTGGATGTGGCGTGGTTGCCACATATTCCCGAGTGAATCGACTGCAGGATCTGCTTGCCCTCCTCGGTGGTGACGCAATGCATGAGGACACCGGATGCGCTTCTTCGGTACAGGTCTTCTCCGACTAGTAGGAAGCTTTTGCTTCGACGCTTTATATGCTCGGCTTGACTGCGGTCTTTGTGGGGAGTTCATCGTCCAGGAGAAATTTGACAACAGGAGTCCTCCAGTCATGACATATGTGCAGCACCTCGTCTGTGGCGGGGGTAGGTTCGCCTCCCGACTGCTCCGGCGCCGGTTTCTTCTTGACTGATGGCTCCATAAGTTGCTCAACAAAGATTCCAGTCGGGACTGCTTCTCGCTTGGATCCCATGTTTGCCAGCTCATCGGCTGCGTCGTTGTATTGACGCAGGACATGTGTTATTTCCAGCCCGTCGAACTTGTTTTCCAGCTTGCGGACCTCCTGACAATATGCCGCCATGGTATCGTCGAGGCAGGTCCAGTCTTTCATGACTTGGTTTACCACGAGTTGAGAGTCCCCGCATACGACCAGTCGACGTATTGCCGAGTGATGTAAGCAATGCGGAGCCCGTGGAGAAGTGCCTCGTACTCGGCGACGTTGTGGGAAGCCGGGAAGTGGATTTGTAAAACGTACTTCAGTTTTTCGCCATTGGGGGACGTCAATAATGACTCCAGCTCCGGCGCCGCCGTCTGTAGAGAACCATCGAAGTAATTGTCCTGTACTCCAGCTTTGTTGTTAATCGTAGGCAGTTGAACTTGCGTCCACTCGGCCACGAAGTCGGCTAGAGCTTGTGATTTAATTGCTGTCCGTGGCTGGAAGGTGATATCGAACGCCATCAGCTCGAGTGCCCATTTAGCGATTCGGCCGGTGGCCTCGCGATTATGAAGGATATCCCGAGTGGAAACGCTGTGACCATCGTGACTTGATGTGCTTGAAAGTAATGCACCAGCTTCCGGACTGTAATGAGTAGGCCGTATAGCAGCTTCTAGATCTGTGGGTATCTTGTCTTCGAGTCGGCGAGTACCTCGCTGACGAAGTAGACTGGCCGTTGTATTTTCTGGATATGACCCTGTTCGGATCGCTCGACCACCAATACCGTGCTGACTACCTGAGTGGTTGCCGCCAGGTACAACATAAGCGGTTCTTAGGGCATGGGTGACGCCAGCACGGGAGGTGATGTAAGGAATTGTTAAAGTCTTCGAAGGCTTGTTGGGCTTCCGGAGTCCATTGGAAATTGTCTGCCTTTTTGAGCAGCTTGAAGAAGGGCATTGCCCCGTTCGCCCAGTCGGGAGATAACCGGCTGAGTGCCGCCATGCCAGCCTGTCAGCTTCTGGATGTCTTTGAGGTTAGTCGGGGCCATTTCCTGATGGCGTTGACTTTCTCCGGGTTGCCTCGATGCCGTGAATGCGAGACGATGAAGCCGAGTAGTTTTTCGGATGGGCACACCGAAGGCGCATTTTTCCAGGTTCAACTTTCATTGAATCTTCGAAGGTTTGGAAGGTTTCTTCCAAGTTAGCGATGGAGGTCTTCTTTGAACTTGGTCTTGATCACCACGTCGTCACGTAGGCTTCCACGTTGCGCCGATCTGAGTATGCAGACCACCTGAATGGGCCCGTTAATAGGTTGCTCCAGCGTTCTTCAAACCGAATGGCATTGTGATGTAGCAGTACGCTCCAAACGGCGTGATGAAAGATGTCTTTAAGAAGTCTTCCTCCCTCAGGCTGATTTGATGGTATCCCGAGTAACAGTCGAGAAAGCTGAGTAGGTCGCACCCTACCGTGGAATTGACCACTTGATCTATCCTAGGAAGACCGAATGGGTCCTTGGGGCACGATTTGTTGAGGTCAGTGTAGTCGACGCACATGCGCCATTTACCGTTTTTCTTCCGGACCAGAACTGGGTTTGCTAGCCAATCCGGGTGATAGACCTCCTTGATGAACCCGGCTGCGAGGAGCTTGGTGATCTCCTCCCGGATGGCATCCTTGCGGTCTTGAGCGAAGCGCCGCAGCCGTTGTTTGACTGGCTTGGCGTCTGTCTTCACATTGAGGGCGTGCTCGAATCACCTCCCTTGGTACACCCGGCATGTCGGACGGTTTCCATGCGAAGATATCTTTATTGTTTTGTAGGAAGGTGACGAGCGCGTCTTCCTATTTGGGGTCGAGTCCGGTCCCGACTAGAGCGGTCTTGGAGGGGTCGGAAGGGTCCAGGGGGATCTTCTTCGTATCGGAGTCTGCTAAAATTCCTGACTTCGCCGCCTTTTTCGCCGGAACTTGGTCTTGCTCAACTGCAGTTGTGGCGGCCTGCCGAATGCTGTTGCACCCGACTGCCGCTTCTTGTGACTGAGCCAGTTCGCAGCTCTCCTTATCGTAGGTGAAGGCTTGCTTGATGTCGCTGCGGAGGGAGAGGACTCCTGCTGGCCCAGGCATCTTAAGCACCATGTATGTATAGTGCGGTATCGCCATGAATTTGGCGAGGGCCGGTTGTTCGAGTATCGCGTGATACGCGGTCTTGAAGTCGGCAACCTCGAAACAGACGTTTTCCGTGCGGAAGTTATCCCGCGTGCCGAAGGTTACCAGCAGGGTTATCTGCCCGAGTGGAGTTGATGACAGGCCGGGAATTATCCCGTGGAAGGGCGCAATGCTCGGCCGTAGTTCTGAGTGAGGAATTTTCATCTCGTCCAAAGTCTTGGCGAACAGGATATTGAGCGCGCTGCCTCCGTCGATGAGGGTTTTCTTCAGCCTGATGTTTTCGACAACCGGGTCAAGGACGAGTGGATAGCGTCCCGGGTGGGAAACCCGATCTGGGTGATCTGCGCGATTGAAGGTAATGGCCATCTCTGACTAGCGCAGATACTGGGGGGTGTCCGTTGTAGAGACCGTGTTGATGTCGCGCGCTGAGAGCTTCTGTTTGCACTTGGACTCGTACGCGAGTGGCCCCCCGAAGATGTGGTTGAGCTCGGCTTGAGGATCTTGGAAATCGTCGGTCGGACCCGAGTCTGGCTTGTCTTTGCCCTTGTCGGCGCCAGATGGTGAAGCTTGCTCGGAGGCGAACTTCTTGAGCATGTAGCAGTCCTTGGCCGCGTGCTTGCCTTTGGGGTGGAAGGGGCATGGCCCACTCATGACTTTCTGATAGTCGTTGTTCCGCTGGGGCCACGGCCGACTGCGCTCCATGTTGGCCACCTCGTTGTCCGACTTCCGCTTACGGCTGCCGGACTTATTTTGAGACGGCTCGTTGTCGGCTTTCGCCTTCTGGTCTTTCTGTCGGGGCTCCTTCTCGTCGAAGGCCTCGGCTACCGCTTCAGCTGAGTCGGCGTATTTATTGGCCATGTCGAAGAGAGCCCGGACTGTGGATGGTGGCTTCCGAGTGAATTTTGCAATAAGCGGGGCGTCTTTCACCCCCTTGCGGAAGGCGGCAATGACGGCCTCGTCTTTGACAGTTGGAATCTGGTTGCGCTTCTCGGAAAACCTTTTGATGAATTCGCGCAGAGGCTCGTTTTTCTTCTGGTGTAGTTGATAAAGATCATGCTCCGAAGCCGGTCTCTCATAGGTCCCTTGGAAGTTGGCGATGAACCGCTCCCTGAGTTGTCCCCAGGAACCGATCGACCGCCTCGGGAGGCCTGTCAGCCATGTCCTCGCGGAGTCGGCTAGCGCGACTGGGAGGTAGTTAGCCATGACTTTGCCGTTTCCCCCAGCGGTGCGAATTGCTAGGGTATAAACGGTGAGCCAGGACTCGGGATTTGTCTTGCCGTCGTACTTATCGATCCCAGTGGGTTTGAAGCCAGTTGGCCAAAGGACGTCCTGTAGCTCCCGAGTGAAAGCTGGGATGCCCTCGTCTTCGTGAGGGCTCCGACTCCGGTCTTGGCGGTGTAGCCGCTCATAGTGAAGACCAAAGCGTTCGTTTTCGTCCTCCAGTCGGCGGTGTTCATCTTCTTCGCGTTCTTCACATCGAGCGTTTAAGGTGTGGCAAAGGTCGCGATGCAGTCGTGCTCAGAGGTCTTGATTAGGTCGGCAGTCGTACTGGCGACGCCGCCGATTGTCATTGTTGGCATTGCCGAGCGTTGTTTGCCGGGACTCTTCGCGTTGCCGACTAGAGCCGGCCGCCCAGCGTCGCGTTGATGCAGACGAACCTACCGCCGGAGAACCCGACCGATTGGTCGGTATGATTGTATCGCCCGACTGCTGTTGCTGCTGATAGGCGGCGGCTGTAATCATCGCCTTGATCTTGGCGATAGTCGGGGTGGCCTGGTGATCAGGCCCGAGCTGGAGTGTGTCCAGCAGGGTTGTGGCGGACACAACGTTCTGCTGTGGCGTAATGAAGACGTCGTGGTCGCCGACTTTGGTTTGGAGGATCTGCTGTTGGGCAAGTCGCCCAGCCTGGTGTAGCCCGTCATTGCGGGCTTCTCGGTTGGCCTCCTCTTGTCGTAGTCGGCGTGCCTCCTCCTGTTGCTTCTCTTGCAGTTGGCGTACCTCGGGAGGTGGTGTTGAAGCCATGAAGATCTTGCGAGGAAGGAGGAAACTTGCCAAGCTAGAGCTCGAGCTGGCGCTTGAACCGCAATCCGACTTGGTGTCGGACTCCGAGTAGTTTATCGGAGTAAGAATGACTCCGACCTCTCTAGATCCAATCTGGAACGGCGCTTGGCCGTGTCCAAACTGAATTGCTGGAAGTCGGGTCTGCTGCGCGAGGTGTAGATGCGCAGCATCGCCGAAGCTGTGCGGGAGATTGACGATCTCTCCCCTTCTCGGCCCGACCCGGGCTGGCTCAAGGCCAAGCGCGAGTCGGACGCCAAAGGAGAGGGTTGTCCCGATGCTCAGTGATGTGAAGGACTGCCGCAGTAAGTCGTTGAAGGAGATGGCGGTATCCTGTGGGCTGACTGGCGCAGTGTCGGCCGGTTCCTCGGCCGGCGAGATTGGGTCTGCCTCAGCCAAGGTGAGTTTGCCGAGTTGATCGGCAACGAAATCTAGGCTCCCGAAGGTAATCACATCTCCAGGGGAGAACTTGTCGCCATTGACTCCGTTGGTTGAATCCATCGAATTTGCTGATGAAGAATTCGCCAGAGCACCTACCTGGCGCGCCAACTGTCGATGCTCTGCACCGGCAATAAAACTACAGGGCTACCCGACGAAGGTGATTTCGGTGGATTGCAGATGTCGGTGAAACGGGACAGGGGGTCCCACGTACCCTAGGGTCGCGTGGGTCTTCTACCACGTCAGCTACTCCGGGGCCACATCCCGCGCAAGAGAAGGCTGGCTACAGCCGCATTCCCGCTGAGTACCTGGGCGCGAGCACTGCCTCGGCCCGGGTGCGCTCTCCCCGTCGAGTCACAACGACGGCTCGCAGCCATCTCCTCAGGCCCCTCGCCTCGGGGACCTCCCCGGTCCCGGGGACCTCCCTGATCCCGAGACTCGCCCCCGGGCCCGGGAGCCACCTCCCCGGTCCCGGGACTCGCACCCGGGCCTGTGAGCCACCTTTCCGGGTCGCCACTCGCCCCCGGGCCCGGGAGCCCCCTCCCCGGTCCCGGGACTTGCCCTCGGACCCGGGAGCCACCTTTCCGGGTACGCCCCCCGGTCCCGGGAACCTCGGACTCGGCCCTCGGTCCTGGGTGCCGAGGACGATTGCCGATAGCCCGGGTGCCGATTGCCCGGTCCCGAGGCCGATTGTCCGGGTGCCGATTGCCTTGCTCCCGGGTGCCGATTGCTCCCGGGCGCCGATTGGCCCCGGGTGCCAATCGCCCTGGTCCCGGGTGCCGATTGACTCGAGGGACCCAGGCGGACCAATTCTCCAACTACCAGCATTAATGACGAAGCGACGGGGCGCGTCGCCCCTGTCGCCTGCTCGGCCACGCGTGGGCGTCTCAGGATGGCCCCCCGTGGACACACGTCCGCGCAGTCAGAGACTTTTGACTTCGGCGGCGATGGCGTGCGCCGTCACATCCTCACGACTTAGCCGCCTGCAGTAGACCTACTCCGGTATGGGCTCGGCAGGCGAACGTGCGCGACAGGAGAAGCCTCCAGAAAAGCTCTCTCACGTGTATTCGGCACTGTGGACTCCCCTTGCCTATAAGGAGGATCCAAGCCAAAGTAGGAGGGGATGGGTGGCTCTAGCTTGCTCGCTGGTTACTTTTCGTCTTCTTCAGCTCGCTCTGTCCCTCTTCTTCCCGAAGAGCGGTTACCTCCTGAGCACCCTGAGTTCACCTTGTAACAAGCAACCCACATTCATCCCCATATAGCAAAACACACACAGGAGTAGGGTGTTACGCCTCCGCGCGGCCCGAACCTGTATACTTCCTCCTGTCTTCCTTGTGTGCCATCCATCGTTTCATCGATCCACCGGAAGCCGCAGTCGCCTGAGAACCACTCCCCTGGCTGAACCTCAAAGGGGGGTCTCCAGACTTCCCGCCGTTGGAGTTCCATCCTTCAACAGCTAGCGCGCCAGGTAGGGGGAGTTTCCTTTTCAGGTGACACGCTGGCATCCCCAACACCGGCACACTCCATGGTAGGAGGCCATCATCCGCGGGACTCAGACGAGGAGTCCGGTGGCTACACCCCGCCGGGCAATGTTAGCCCTGCGGCGAGCCCGCCACGTTCCTCCTCTCCGCCTCCCGAGGCCCCCGACAAGGGCCCTGGAGAGGATGGCGAGATCTCACGTTCCGCGTCACGGCGGAACAGGAGGAAGCGCCAGAAGGCCAGGGAGACCGCCGAGAACTTCTTCTTGGCGGCTACGGGCAACCCCCGGAGCCATGTTGCCCGCGGAGGCGATGACGGCGGCAAGCGGCAAAAGGCCGCACGTACGCCGCCGCCGTCGGCAACGGCCCGGAAGTGGTGCCCCATCCACGAGACAGACTGGCACGACCTCACGGAGTGCCGCGCCGTCCAGGGCTTGGCCGAGAGTCTCAAGCCGGCCATGGCCCGGAAGTGGTGCGCCTTCCACGACACGGACCGGCACGACATCACGGAGTGCCGCGCCGTCCAGGGCTTGGCCGAGCGTCTCAAGCTGGCCATAGCCCGGGGGTGGTGCGCCTTCCATGACACGGACCGGCACGACATCACGGAGTGCCGCGCCGTCCAGAAGATGGCCGAGCGCATCGAGAAGTCCCAGCAGGAACAATAGCAGGCCAAGCCCGATCGAGGTGGATCGGACGGTCCGATCCCTCGCCGGACGGTCCGAATCCCGTTCCCGACCCGGAACAACAATACAGGGCGTGACCACCCGGACAGCATCGCCCCGGCGGGGGCGGGTACGGGGAAGTCGTCCCGATTCATACCATATCTCAGCCCGGGGCCCCCGGGTCCCAGGCACATATCCAAAAAACGTTCGAGCCGGGGCCCCGGGGTCCTGGGTCCATGCCCCGGGATCCGCGCCCTGCGCCCGACTCCGAGGGTCCCGAACCAGGGCAGCCTCACCAAGGCAAGTGTGGGCCTAGGGACGTGGCGCCCGGACTAGGAGCGATCTCCCGGACCGCTTCGCCCCGGCGAGAGCGAGCCCGGGGAAGTTGCCCCGATACATCCCATATTCAAGCCCGGGCCTCCGGATCCCGGCATATATCAAACCACATTCCACCCGGGGCTCCCGGGCTTATACGTGCTCCCGGCGGCGAGAGCTCCCTCCCTCCCGGGGGAGCTGAGCCCGAGCTCCTGGCCCCCGTCAGGCCGGGATCGGGGAGCACGCAACAAAAGCTGGAGTACTTCGTCGGCGAGGTGCTCCACAATCCTACGTCGCGGCGAATCGTCACCGATAGCGGTGCGCTTTGCTCCGTGTCGGTCGTAACCAGCGGAGCCTCAAGCGCTACCATTAGCGTAAGGTGTGGACCCGATCACTCCAGATCGGGGACTGAGTCCTCCGCCGTGTCCTCACACGTGCCGGAGAGAAATGAACCTTCCCCCCTGTGGGAAGGCCCCCACCTGGTGATCGGTGTCTCCCAACCGGGCTCGTCTCACCCCCCGGGGCCATAATCGGGCCGCACCCTTACGGCGGCTGGGTTTTCCGCATAATCATCAGTTCCCTACCAACGGGCTACCGAGCTCCCACGTGCTAGGCCAGGGGCGTTGTCGAGTCCGCGGGACCGTGGTGGCGCACCTCCGGGTGGAGCCCCGGGTCCCAGCGGCTCCGGTGCCCCCGCTGCCTAGCTGCAGGATCGGTTTTCCCGAAGGTAGGGGTGAAATGCTTATGTGGGACCGGCGCCCGCGAGGACACCAGCCTCGAAAGCTCGTCGGCGGTGAGGTTGCGACTGCGAAGGACGTGGTGAAGCCTGAGGTCGTCGAAACGGCGCTCAAGCCTCCGCACTTCGTCCACATATGCGGCCAACTGGCGGTCCAAGGCTTTCCGGTAAGGTTTTTATTGGCCCACGGCTCTGCAGGACGCGTTCGACCTCGTCCAGCGCCGCCGCGCGTGCCAGTTCCATGCCAAGCAGAGCCACCAGCCGGCACAAGCGCTCCAGTGGCCGGAGGCGTCTCCTGTGATCGACATCGATAAGCATTCGGCGCTCAAGTTCATCCGGGGAGTCACCAGCCGCTTCGGAATCCCCAACCGCATCATCACCGACAACGGCACGCAGTTCACTAGCGAGCTCTTCGGCGAGTACTGCTCCGACGTCGGCATCAAGCTCTGTTTCGCCTCTCCTGCCCACCCTGCCGGCAACGGGCAGGCCGAGCGGGCGAATGCCGAAATCCTGCGGGGCCTTAAGACACGGTCCTACAACGACCTCAAAAAGCACGGTGTCAAGTAGATGGATGAGCTCCCGGTGGTCCTCTGGGCGAATCGAACCACATCAAGCCGGGCGACCGGGGAGACCCCGTTCTTCCTAGTGTACGGAGCCGAGGCTGTCCTGCCGTCAGAGCTTACCTTCGGCTCTCCCCGGGTACAACGCCACAGCGACGACCCCGACCACGACAGCATGCAGCTCGACAACCTCGACTTCCTCGAGGAACGCAGGCGGCGCGCTTCGCTTCGTGTCGGTTGTAACCAGCAGAGCCTCAAGCGCTACCATTAGCGTAAGGTTCGGGCCCGATCACTCCAGGTCGGGGACTGACTCCTCCGCCGTGTCCTCACACGTGCCGAAGAGAAATGAACCTTCCCCCCTGTGGGAAGGCCCCTTCCTGGTGATCGGTGCCTCCCGACCGGGCTCGGTAAGACTGGGCCAGGAGGATGGGACTCCGCTTCCCAATCCCTGGAACATCGAGCATCTTCGCACATTTTATCTACAAATACATCCTGTAAGTTGCGGTGTGCCCGGGCCAGCGCCGGATTTCTCCAAATCTCAGCGCTGGCCGGGGCCCCCATATGTATATTCCTTACTAAGCAACATTTTTTAATATCCTTCCCGGTCTCACGCCTTTCATCTTTTTTCGTGTGTTGCATTCGTGGCAGTCTCACCCCCCGGGGGCATAATCGGGCCACGCCCTTACGGCGGCTGGGTTTTGCGCATAATCATCAGTTCCCTACCAACGGGCTACCGAGCTCCCACGTGCTAGGCCCGGGGCGTTGTCGAGTCCGCAGGACCGTGGTGGCGCACCTCCGGGTGGAGCCCCGGGTCCCAGCGGCTCCGGTGCCCCGGCTGCCTAGCCGCGGGATCGGTTTTCCCGAAGGTAGGGGGTGAAATGCTTATGCGTGATCTTTTCCCCCGCACGGTCGCAACCGCGAGGACGCCTTCGGGAGGTGGTCGATGCCACGAGTTGTAGCATGGAAAGGACAAAGGAACGAACCAAATACTCTCACAATTCACCGTATGCAGATTAGGTCAACCCCCGGTAGGGTTAAGCAATCTTTCTGGACCTCGACGCGGGCCAGGGGCCCTCCCGACTAACGCAGCCCCGGTCGAGCGGTCTGTCCCCGTGGCCTCGCTACGCCCGGGGGCACGAAGGGCCCCCAGATCCGGAAGACGGAAGGGGTCGAACCTACGGACTTAACCGTCCCGGGGGCTAAGCTCCAGCCATCTCCCGCGAGGAGGGAGCGGGATTCGGACCTTTGATCGCCCTGACCGTTGCCCCAAATCGGACCATCCGAACACCAAGATCGGACCGTCCCCCTAGGGAACGGACCGTCCGAATCACCTGGCTGAGTTCCCGGGGCGGGCAACACAATGAGCAAAGGTACGAAAATATAAACATGATCATATACATATACAAATGTCCCTCTTTGTACAAGACAGGCAAATCTGAGTGCAAGCACTAGCGAGGCCCGGAGATGTCGTCGCACGGGGGGAGGTCACTGGTCTTCTTCGGACCGGACCCCTGGCGGCGTAGGGGACTGGCGTCTTCCTCGGTTTTCGTCGGTCATCGGCTCCAAGAGGTGCTCGCCGCGGTCGAGGCGCCCTGCCTCCGTTGCAGCGGTCTCGGCCACGGCTTCCCGCGCCTCCTCGCGAACCACCACGGCTTCTTCAACATCTTCACAACCAGATGGGGTGCGATTACCCGGACAGCATCGCGTCGGCGAGTGCGAATCCGGGGAAGTCGTCCAAATTCATTCCATATTTCCAGCCCGGGCCCCCGGGTCCCGGGCCCATGTTTGTTCCCGGCAACAAGTCTAGCTTACGCAGCAAGTCGCCAAGCTCCACCGCCTCATGGCTAACCAGAAGCGGAAGGCCCCGCTTGTTCTGGAATGCTCTTTTTCGCTCCACGGCCTCGAAGCCGACCACGTACTTCCGGGAGGCCTCGGCCTCCGGCTCCGTCTCCACCAACCGGGACTCGGCGGCCTTCACCGCCACCTCGTACGCGGTGATCTCACGCTTCCAGGCCGCGAGCCCGGCCTCTCGGGCCTGGATGCGATCTTCCCGGGAGAATATTTCTATCTCCCGCGCCTCCATCTCGGCCCGAGCGCGGGAGGCCTCGTCGGCGGCGGATTTGGCGGCGCCCTCCAGTTGGACGCCGCGCCCCTCTCCCGCCTCAATCTCCAGCCGGCGGGTGTTAACACCAAAATTTGGTACGGTTCGTTATCAAGTTCGGTTAAGGAAAGAGATTGTGTCAGCCGATGGAAGCTAATCCAGAAGAGCTCGAACTTGGAAAGAAATCGTGGAGACCATGGCATGGAGTCAATTACCTTATCTATTAATTAGGTAGTTTTTATACTTTTTAGATAAATCTGATCTCGTATCCGATCAGGACTTGTAATTTTCCTTTTCTAGATAGGAAAGTCCTGTTTCGTGTCCGATCAGGACTGTAGCAAACTCGGGGTATAAATACGTATGCCCGGGGACCTTGTAAATCATCTCTCAATCAATCAAATTCAGCGCATCGCCACCCTTTACCAACGGGTTCTTGTTTCTCGAGCCAGGCTACATCGGTTAGGTCCGAACTCCTGCGAGAGGGTAAGTCTCATTACCCCGACTACCTATCGGCTAGGACTTCCTCGGTTGGGTCCGATATTCTAGTCGATCTACGGTAGTCGGCTTACCACGGTTTATTGGTTATGTCTACGGCTTCATCAGTTCAGTTTGATCTCTTAGGCTGAGCCGATATACCACATCACGCGTGCATAGTTTCTATCGATTTACTGGGCATAGCTTATCGTCAGTTTGTGCTGCATCGGTTGAGTCCGACCTACTAAACTGAGCGATAAGTTGTTCCTGCTAGGCCGATGGTTTCTGTGCAAGCGTCTTATCGGAATGTATAGCCAGTAAGTTATCATATACATCACGATTGCATTAGATCTATCGGCTTATCGAGGTTCTTTTATCATTATTAATCTGTGCTGCATCAGTTTAGTTTGAACTACTAGATTGATAGTGATAGATTTATCCTTGCTGAGTCGATAGGTTTTATGCGATGTTCTATCGGAGTGCTTAGCCGATAGGTTATCTTTACTATATAAAGCCAACTGCATTATTCAATTGTTTACCTTGCTTATTTGCATTGTTATCGGCTTTCCAGCCGATATAACACGTTTTTGGCACGCTATACTGTCATCGGCTTTTCAGCCGATACACACCTGTTTTATCAGCAGTCGCTAGTTTATGATTTGTTTATTTATCATCGGTTTGTCTAGCCGATGTACAAGTGTTATTGACAATCAGATTTATTTATTATCTGCCTATACCATCATCGGCTTCTTAGCCGATGCGCAAGTGCTGCTGGTAGTCGAGCACAGGTGAGGACCCGGGCGCGAGCACGGGCAAGGACCCGGGCGCGAGGACAGGCGAGGACGCGAACACGAAGAGCGGGCACGAGACCCGGGCACAGACAACTAGGGCCCGGGCACGGTTTTATCATCGGCTTTCAGTCGATGCTCAAGCATTCCTACGGTGATCGGCTAGCAGGATTCTTATCGGCCGATTGAATCCCTGAGCTAATATTTTCTCCTTGTCAATTGCGGGGTCAAATTGACTGGCATGCCTACGAACCTCAAGATTTTAGGACCTGCACTGGAGCTAAGCAAATCTCCCAGGCCTTCGCGTGTCTCCAGACGCCGAACCATATCATCGGCTCGTCCTCAACGCTGCCGGTGATTTTTGGTGTCAACAGCGGGTCGCCACGAAGAACTCGGTGGCGACTGTACGGGCGGTGAGCTGCTGCATCACCATCGCGATCGCTGCCCGTCCACTCTCGAGGTCCGCCCGGACCCGGGCGGACTCCCGCCGGTCTCCACAGGCTGCCGCCTGCACTTGGCCGGTGGCGATCGCCATCTTCTCCAGCACGGAATGTAGCGTCGCGTGTCCGCGCGCCGCTCCTATTCGCCGGGCAGCCAAAACTACCAGGGGCCGCTCCCTCCTCGCGGGAGACGGCTGGGCCCAGGCATTCCCCTCTTCTTCGGCAGCGGGGACATCAGTCAGTTCCACGACGGCCCGCTCCGGCGTGGCCGCCGCAGCCTCCATTCTCACTACCACACATGCAGTAACCGTGACAGCGACCCCGGTCCAACCGGGGTCCACGCAGCTCCAGGAAGTGGCGGCCAGGACAACGGCCGCCGAGGCAACATTCTTCGCCTTTTTGGCCACCGGCAATCCTAGGTGGGCCCCGCATCTCCTCGTTTTGCCCAAGACGTGGCCCTGTTCCTGCCCGGAGCAGGCCCCGGCCGAGCAACAGGGCCAGGGGCCACTGTCGGCGAAACAGGACAGGGGGTCCCACGTACCCTAGGGTCGCGTGGGTCTTCTACCACGTCAGCTACTCCGGGGCCACATCCCGCGCAAGAGAAGGCCGGCTACGGCCGCATTCCCGCTGAGTACCTGGGCGCGAGCACTGCCTCGGCCCGGGTGCGCTCTCCCCGTCGAGTCGCAATGATGGCTCGCAGCCATCTCCTCGGGCCCCTCGCCTCAGGGACCTCCCCGGTCTCGGGGACCTCCCCGATCCCGAGACTCGCCCTTGGGCCCGGGAGCCACCTCCCCGGTCCCGGGACTCGCCCTCGGGCCCGGGAGCCACCTTTCCGGGTCGCCACTCGCCCCCGGGCCCGGGAGCCCCCTCCCCGGTCCCGGGACTCGCCCTCGGACCCTGGAGCCACCTTTCCGGGTACGCCCCCCGGTCCCGGGAACCTTGGACTCGGCCCCCGGTCCTAGGTGCCGAGGACGATTGCCGATAGCCCGGGTGCCGATTGCCCAGTCCCGAGGCCGATTGTCCAGGTGCCGATTGCCTTGCTCCCGGGTGTCGATTGCTCCCGGGCGCCGATTGGCCCCGGGTGCCGATCGCCCCGGTCCCGGGTGCCGATCGCCCCGGTCCCGGGTGCCGATTGACTCGAGGGACTCAGGCGGACCAATTCTCCAACTACCAGCATTAATGACGAAGCGACGGGGCGTGTCGCCCCTGTCGCCTGGTTGGCCACGCGTGGGCGTCTCAAGATGGCCCCCCGTGGACACACTTCCGCGCAGTCAGAGACTTTTGACTTCGGCGGCGACGGCGTGCGCCGTCACATCCTCACGACTTAGCCGCCTGTAGCAGACCTACTCCGGTATGGGCTCGGCAGGCGAACGTGCGCGACAGGAGAAGCCTCCAGAAAAGCTCTCTCACGTGTATTCGGCACTGTGGACTCCCCTTGCCTATAAGGAGGATCCAAGCCAAAGTAGGAGGGGATGGCTGGCTCTAGCTTGCTTGCTGGTTACTGTTCGTCTTGTTCAGCTCGCTCTGTCCCTCTTCTTCCCGAAGAGCGGTTAGCTCCTGAGCACCCTGAGTTCACCTTGTAACAAGCAACCCACATTCATCCCCATATAGCAAAACACACACAGGAGTAGGGTGTTACGCCTCCGCGTGGCCCGAACCTGTATACTTCCTCCTGTCTTCCTTGTGTGCCATCCATCGTTCCATCGATCCACCGGACGCCGCAGTCGCCTGAGAACCACTCCCCTAGCCGAACCTCAAAGGGGGGTCTCTAGACTTCCCGCCGACGGAGTTCCATCCTTCGACAGCAGAGGAACACAAAGAAGATTTATACTGGTTCAGGCCCTCTGTGTGAGGTAATACCCTATGTACAGTTGAGGTGTTATTCCTCTGAGATGTTTGATGATCGATGATCTTGTGTCTTCTGCCCTGAGGGGCGCCCTGCCTCCCTTTATATACTAGGGGACAGGGATACATGATAAGGATCCCAGCCGGATACAGCCAAGGGATATCCTTCTTAGAGATAGATACCTATCCGACTAAGTCTATGTTTCCTTATTACACAAGGCAAGGCTAGCCGGGTGCTATCTTATCTCTAATTACATAGTTTGGCCCATCCTCTATCCGAGTGGCCCATATGCTAGTAATGAGGTACCCGGGGCCCATGGCCTCCACACACTGCGGGGAGTCTAGGGACCCCCCTTTGAGGTTCGGCCAGGGGAGTGGTTCTTAGGACGACTGTGGCGTCGGATCGATGGCACACAAGGGAGACAGGAGAAGTAGACAGGTTCGGGCCACGCGGAGGCGTAATACCCTACTCCTGTGTGTATCTGCTATGTGGGAGATGAATGTGGTTTGATCTTACAAGATGAACTCAGGGTGTTTCTCTAGAAAACTCTCCAGAAGGTCTCCCGAAGCTCTACTGCATCCGGGCCCTATGGAAGCTCTCTACCCGGAAGCTCAACTCAAACTCCAGGCCCTCACTCGGGAGCTAGGTCTATCTAGAAGCTGAGCTTAATGCCGAAGCCCATCGAAGCCCCCAGAAGCTCTACTCCAACTAGAAGCTTCCCAATCCCCCTACTTGCTGGCATGGATCCTCCTTTTATAGTCTAAGGGGAGTCCACAATGCCTACACACATGACAAGAGAGAGCTTTTCTAGGTATGATACGTCTTGTCGCACGCGTCCACCGGCTGAGCCACGCCGGAGTTGGTGCGGCACATCCACTACAGGCGGGTAGGTCGTCACGTTGCTCGGCTGCTGCGGGCAGCTAAGTCATGAGGATGTGACGGCGCACGCCATCGCTGCTGGAGCGTGGAAAACTGAAGCTCTCTTAGTCAAAAGTTCTCTGACTGCACAGGGTGTCGAGAGCCCACGCGCGCCGAGCGGGTGACAGGGGCGACGCGCCCCGTCGCCTCGTCATTAATGCGGGTAGTTGGGGATTGACCTGCTCGAGTCAGGCTCGCTCCCGGGAAAACGCCCCGGGAGCGAAGCTGTGGGCCCCGGGACCAAGGGAGACCCGGGACTGGGAGTCCCAGTAATGTGCCCTGGGAGCATGCCCCTGGACGAAAGCGGTGGGCCCTGGGCCCGGGAGCGAGACCTGGGCCCGGGAAGTCCCAGTAATGTGCCTAGGGACGCGCCCCGGGAAAGGAGCTGTGGGCCCCGGGCCTGGGGACGAGACTCGGGCCCGGGGAGTCCTAGTAATGTATCCCGGGGGCGCGCCCCGAGAAAGGACCTGTGGGCCCCAGGCCCAGGGACGAGACTCGGGCCTGGGGAGTCCCAATAATGTGTCCCGGGGGCGCGCCCCGGGAAAGGAGCCGAGGCCCCGGGCACGGGGGTGAGACCTGGGACCGGGAATGTCCTCGGGCCCCGGAGCCCAAGGTGGATGTGGGCGCCGTCGCGAGGCACCCGGGAAAAGCGCACCCGGGCCCGGGGAGTACTCGGGCCCCAGGTACTTGACGGGGAAACAGCCGTAGCCGGCCGTCACCGGTGCAAAATGTGGGCCCCGGAGGAGCTGACGTGGCCGAAGACCCACACGTCCCCGGGGTATGTGGGGCCCCCATTCCCGTTTCGCCGACAGTGGCCCCTGGCCCTGTTGCTCGGCCGGGATCCACTCCGAGCAGGAACAGGGCCACGTCTTGGAGAAACGAGGCGACGCGGGGCCCACCTGGTTTGACAGAATACGAGATGGGGCAACCGACGGCCATGATTGCGTCACCGAACCAACTGACGTCCCTGTGGCCGAAGAAGAGGAAGATGCCAGGGCCCAGCCGTCTCCCGCGAGAGGGGAGCGGGCCCTGGTACTTTTTGCTGCTCGGCGAACTGGAGCGGCGCGCGGACACACGAAGCTAGATTCCGCGCTGGAGCAGTTGGCAATCGCCGCCGGCCGAGTGCAGGCGGCAACTCGCCGAGAACAGTGGGAGCCCGCCTGGGCTCGGGCGGATCTTGAGAGCGGGCGGGCAGCGATCGCGATGGTGATGCAGCAGCTCACCGCTCGTATAGTCGCCACCGAGATCTTCGTGGCGACCCGCCGGCCGGAGATCGAGGCAGCAGAGAGGCGCGTCGTCCGATCGGAGGCCGCCGCCAAATCTGCCGCCGGTGAGGCCTCCCGCACCCAGTCCGAGATGGAGGCGCGGGAGAAGGAAATATCCTCCCGGGAGGAACGCGTCCGGGCCCAAGAGGCCGGGCTCGCGTCCCGGGAGTATGAGTTCACCGCGCGCGAGGAAGCCGTGGTGGCTCGCAAGGAGGCACGGAGAGCCGTGGCCGAGACCGCTGCAAGGGTGGCAGGGTTCCTCGTCTGCGGTGAGCACCTCGTGGAGCCGATGGCTGGCGAGGAGTCCGAGGAAGACGTCAATTCCCTTCTAACACCGCCCGTGGCCGTCTTTCAGGCCCAGGGGCCCTCCATGCCCCCGAGCGCTGCCGGCCCGGGGAGCACAGCGAGGCCGCGAGAAAAGACTGCTAGAAGAGAGAACATACGAAAAGAGCCCCGCGTGGGTTAGGTATGGCCAAAGTGCTAAGCTCGTACCTTCTGACTCGCCGGGAGCCCCTCGGGAACCGACCTTGACCGGGCATGGGGTCGCCAGGCAGTGAAGCACCTGGCGCCTCGGCGGTGACCGGGGAGGAGCTGGCCAAGCTGGGCACCGCAGCCCGCCCCAGGAATCTAGGCTGGCCCGACGGGGGGTTATGCCCGAGATTCCGGAGCATCGACAGTGCCCGGGGCGCGGTCCACGACCCGACCATCAGGCCTCAGCAACCGGGGCAGCGCTAACCCAGCGGCCCTCGCGCCAGGCCTTGGCAGATTCCGCTTTGCCCCCGGGGCCGAGGAGAACGAAACACGTGGCCATACAAACGGGGGAAGAAAAGAAATTGAGCAATGTTTAAAGTGGGATAAGATTTCGTATCTGGATGTTGAAAAGGGTGGTGTGGCTCCGCGAGTACAATCCCTGGGCCAGGAGCGCTGCAAGCCCCCGACCAAGAATTGCGCCGGAAAAAGACCTGAGTTGGGGGCCCCCGGCAAGCGTCGAGGTTTGGAAAATCTACTCAAACCTGCCGGAGATGGGTCTAATCTGCACACGAGTGAACTGTGAGGGCACTTGGCCCGTTCCTCTGTCCATTCCATGCTACGAACCGTGACGTCTACCACCTCCCAAGGGCCTCTTCGCGGTCGTGACCGTGCGGAGGAAGAGATTACGCATAAGCATTTCGCCCCCTACCTCCGGAAAAAACCGAGCCCGAAGCTAGCCAGGCGGGGCACCGGAGCCGCCGGGGCCCGGGGCGCCGTGCAGAGGGGCGCCACCACGGCCCCGTGGGCTCGACAACGCCCCGGGCTTAGCACGTGGGGATACGGTAGCTCGTTGGTAGGGAACTGATGATTATGTGCAAAACCCAACCGCCGCACGGGCGTGGCCCGAATATGCCCCTAGGGGGAGACTGCCACGAATGCAACACATAGAAAAAGGACGAAGGGCACGAGACCAAAAATGATATTGAAAATGCTGCTTAGGGAAGCGAATGCACATGGAGCCCCCTGGCCAGCGCTGAGATTCGGGGAAATCCGGCGCTGGCCCGAGCACCCAGCAACTTACAGAATGCGTTTATGGATAAAATTTGCGAAGATGCTCGATGTTCCAGGGATTGGGAAGCAGGGTCCCATCCTCATGGCCCAGTCTTACCGAGCCCGGTCGGGGGACACCGATCACCAGGAAGGGGCCTTCCCACATGGGGGAAAGTTTATTCTTTCCGGCATGTGTGAGGACACGGTGGAGGACTAGGTCCCCGACCTAGAGTGATCGGGCCCGAACCTTACGCTAATGATAGCGCTTAAGGCTCTGCTGGTAACGAGCGACGCGGAGCCAGGCGCAGCGCCTGCGTTCCTCGAGGAAGTCGAGGTCGTTGCGCTGCATGTTGTCGTGGTCGGGGTCGTCACTGTAGGGTTGTACCCGGGGGGAGCCGAAGGTGAGCTCTGATGGTAGAATGGCCTCGGCCCCATACACCAGGAAGAACGGGGTCTCCCCGGTCGCCCGACTTGGTGTGGTACGATTCGCCCAGAGGACCGCCGGGAGCTCGTCGATCCACTTAACGCCATGCTTTTTAAGGTCGTTGTAGGACCTTGTCTTGAGGCCCCGCAGGATCTCGGCATTCGCCCGCTTAGCCTGCCCATTGCTCGCAGGGTGGGCAGGAGAGGCGAAGCAGAGCCTGATGCCGACGTCGGAGCAGTACTTGCCGAAAAGCTCGCTCGTAAACTACGCGCCATTGTCGGTGATGATGCGGTTGGGGATTCCGAAGCGGCTGGTGATTCCCCGGATGAACTTGAGTGCCGAATGCTTGTCGATATCGATCATGGGGAACGCCTCCGGCCACTTGGTGAATTTGTTGATGGCGACATATAGATGTCGATAACCCCCGACCGCCCGGGGAAAGGGGCCGAGGATGTCGAGTCCCCAAACCACGAAGGGCCAGGACATGGGGATCACCTGAGAGCCTGTGCCGGCTGGTGGCTCTACTTGGCATGGAACTGGCACGCGCGGCAACGCTGGACGAGGCCGAATGTGTCCTGCAAAGCTGTGGGCCAATAAAATCCTTGCCAGAAAGCCTTACCGACCAGGGATCGAAACGCGGCGTGACTGCCACATTCCCCTTCATGGATATCGGCGAGGATCTCGACGCCGGAGTTGCGCGGAATGCACTTGAGCAGGATGCCATTGGCACCACGTCAGTAGAGGTCCCCATCTACCAAGACGTAGCGCTTAGACAAGCGAGCGACCCTCTCCGCTTCCGCGTCATCTTTGGGGAGATGCGCTGGAAGAAGATATGCCCGGATTCTGTCCATCCAGGAAGGCGCGCAGGGTTCGACCGCAAGGACTAAATCCTGGGGCCGGGAGCGCGTGTCCGTCTCGAGCCCGGGCTCGGGGGTGGTCCCCAAGGTCCCGGGTGAGGCCACGGAGGGGGCCTTGAGGGCTTCCTGGAAAACTCCCGAGGGGACCGGCGCCCGCGAGGACGCCAGCCTTGAGAGCTCGTCGACGGCGAGGTTGCGACTGCGTGGGACGTGGCGAAGCCTGAGGTCGTCGAAACGGCGCTCAAGCCTCCGCACTTCGTCCACATACGCGGCCAACTGGGGGTCCTGGGCTTGGTACTCCTTGGACACCTGGTTGACGACGAGCTCGGAGTCGCCTTGCGCCCACAACCGTCGCACCCCGAGGGCAATCGTGGCCCGGAGGCCAGCGAGAAGGCCCTCGTATTCGGCCATGTTGTTGGTGGCTCCGAAGTCGACGTGAACGACGAGTCGGAACTCGTCCCTGGCAGGCGACACAAGGACGGCCCCGACCCCAGCGCTGGGACAGGAAGCCCGTCTGGCGCAGGAGCCGTCGAAGTTCATCGTCCAGTAGAGGCGCTGATCGGGCGCTAGCTCCGGAACCGGGGATCCGGCGTCCAGCATAGGATCCGGCTTGGGCACCGGCGTCCATTCAGCGAGAAAGTCCGCCAGGACTTCGCTTTTAATGGTGTGGCGTGCTTGAAAATGGAGGTCGAACTCGGCAAGCTCGACCGCCCACTTGGCGACACGGCCCGTCCCCTCCCGGTTATGCAATATCTGCCCGAGGGGAAAGGATGTGACCACCGACACCTTGTGCGCCTGGAAGTAGTGGCAAAGCTTCCTGGATGCGATGAGAACTGCATAGAGCATCTTCTACGCCTGGGCGTGATTTGGCGTCGCGGAGCACCTCGCTGATGAAGTACACCGGCTTCTGTTGCGTGCTCCCCGATCCCGTGCTGACGGGGGCCGGGAGGTCGGGCTCGGCTCCCTCGGGAGGGAGCGAGCCCTCGCGGCCGGGAGCGGATATGTGCCCGGGGCCCAGGGGCCCGGGCTGAGATATTCCGGGTGCCGCGTCCCCAGACTCGCACTCGCCTTGGCGAGGCTGCCCGGGTTCGGGCTTCCCAGTGTGAAGTTGTTCCAGGTGCCACGTCCCCAGACTCGCACTCGCCTTGGCGAGGCTGTCCGGGTTCAGGCTTCCTAGTGTCGGGCCTGGGGCACGGATCCCGGGACATGGACCCGGGAATCTGGGCCCCGGCTCGAATGTGGTGGATATGTGCCCGAGACCCGGGGGCCCGGGCTGAGATGTGGAATGAATCAGGGCGATTTTCCCGGACCCGCTCTCGCCAGGGCAACGCTGTCCGGGTTGTCGCGCCCTGTCTGGTTGTGAAAATGTTGAAGTTGTTCCGGGTGCCATGTCCCCAGACTCGCACTCGCCTTGGCGAGGCTGCCCGGGGTTGGGCCCGGGAGGCGGATCTCGGGCCGTGCGTTTGCCGGGCAAGGGGCGCTCGACGATGAGCGCCGCGCTCACCACCTGCGGGGTAGCAGCTATGTAGAGCAACAGGGGCTCACCTTGTGCCGGTGCCACGAGGACAGGGGGCGTTGTCAGGTACCTCTTGAGCTCGTCAAGGGCTTGATCGGCCTCATCCGTCCAAGTGAACTGCCCGGTTTTCTTGAGAAGCTTGAAAAGGGGGAGGGCACGCTCCCCTAGCCTGGAGATAAAACGGCCTAGTGCGGCCACTCACCCGGTCAGCTTTTGAGCCTCCCGGAGCCGCGTCGGGGGGCACATGCGGTCGATGGCCGCTATCTTCTCCGGGTTCGCCTCAATGCCGCGGCTGGACATGAGGAACCCGAGGAGCTTGCCGGCCAGGACCCCGAAGACGCACTTGTCCGGGTTCAGCTTCATCCTCGTGAATCGAAGGTTGCTGAACGTCTCGGCCAAGTCGTGGAGCAAAGTGGCGCAGGTGCGCGACTTCAGCACCAAATCATCGACGTAGGCCTCCATGTTGCGACCTAGCTGCGATTTAAATGTTATATGGACAGCACGCTGAAATGTAGGACCAGCATTTTTCAACCCAAATGGCATGCACACATAACAATAAGCCCCCTAGGGGGTAATGAAAGAAGTTTTTTCCTCATCCTCCTCCGCCATCCGGATCTGATGATAACCTGAGTAAGCATCAAGAAAACACAAAAGGTCACACCCCACCGTGGAGTCGACTATCTCATCTATGCGGGGCAGAGGGAATGGGTCTTTAGGGCAAGCCATATTGAGGTCGGTGTAGTCTATACACATGCGTAGCTTCCCGTTGGATTTGGGGACGATGACTGGGTTGGCCAGCCATTCTGGGTGGACGACCTCGCGGATGAAGCCGGCTGCGAGAAGCTTGTCGATCTCCTCGCGGATGAAGCCGGCTGCAAGAAGCTTGTTGATCTCCTCGCGGATGAAGGCCTAGCGTTCCGAGGCCTGTCGTCGCTCCTTCTGCCGCACCGGGCACGAGCCTGCGCGGACGGCCAAGCGGTGCTCAATCACCCCCCTGGGGACCCCGGGCATGTCCGACGGTTGCCAGGTGAAGACGTCGGAGTTTGCCCGAAGGAAGGCGATGAGCGCGCTTTCCTATTTGTCGTCCAGCGAACCGCCGATTTTGACGGTTCGGGACAGGTCATCGCCGAGGACGACCTCCTTGAGGAGCTCTTCGTCGCTGGCGGCGATGCACGGCTTCGGGGCTCGGGGGAGCGAGGGCCCCGCGCCGCCCGCCGCGTCGGGAACTGCTAGGGCTATGTCGGCCGTGCGCTGCTCGGCACACGAGAGGATGGCCTTCACGTCCCCGAGAACTGTGATCGGGCCCGTGGGGCCCGGGAGCTTCATGGCGAGGTACACATAGTGCGTGACTGCCATGAATCTTACCAACGCGGGGCGCCCGAGGATAGCGTTGTATGGGAGGTTGCACTCGGCGACGTCGAAGACGATGCGCTCGGTGCGGAAGTTGCCCCGGTCGCCGAAGGTGACGGGCAACGAGACCTGGCCAAGGGGCAAGGTGAGGCCCTTCGTAATCCCAATAATGGGCAACGAGGGTGCAAGATTCGTCCCCGGAGCCTTGATCTTCTCAAAGGCCTCAGGGGAGAGGATGTTGAGGACGGCGCCCCCGTCGATGAGGACGTGGCCCACCTTGACGTTGCATATGGTGGGAGAGACAGTCAGGGCGAGCTGCCCCTCTCCATGTACCCGGGCTGGATGGTCCTCGGGGCCGAACGTGATCGGGGTGTCCGACCACCTCAGCCTCTGGGCCGCCGCCGGGCTAGGTGCCGCGGCCAGCAGCTCGTGCTTCATGGCCTTGAAGCCACGGCGCGAGGAGTGGGCGTGCGCCCCGCCATCGAGGGTGACGAGGACGTTCTCGGGTTCTTGGAACTCAAGAGGTCGCTCCGGATCAGGAGCGGGATTGGCCTGCTGTCGCTCTGTTGACGCCGAAAACCCGCTGGGGGCCATCCGGCGTCTGGGAGAGTGCGAAGGCCTGGGAGATTTGCTTCACTCCACTTGCAGGTCCTAAAATCTTGAGGTTCGTAGGCGCTCGCCAGTCAATTTGACCCTTGCAATTGACAAGGAGAGAAGGATGTCAAATTCGTGAGCCAATCGGCTAGAAGCCGGCTTGGACTCATTCTCATCGGCCGATGGCGATCGCACTGTTAGCCAACTTAATACATCGGCTAAAAAGCCGATGACGGCAAGAGCAATAGCATAATAATAAACAATATTGTGCTAGCCGATCGTCGAAGGGGATGTCAAAAATCGGCGGCTAAATAAACTTGTTAAAATAAAAGTCAGAATGCCATAATAAAAAGATCAAATTAAACTCCAGCCAATCATAGTTTTAAAATTACTGTATGCGGGGTGAATGAAAGAGTACTGCCCGCACCCGTGCGGCCCCTTACTCACATCGGCTCCCGGATTCTGTCATCCGCTGTTTGTGCCCATGCCCGCGGTTCTTTACCTATGCTTCGTGCCCGGTCCCTTACCTGAGGTCTGTGTCCGGGGACTTGGCTGAGGTCGGCCGGGAACCTGCTGGGGCCGGCTTCGGCATCGCAGAATAAAACCCAATCGGGCTACCCCTAGCCGATCGTAACAGTAATGCAGTGGCAAGAATGCACAACAAGGCAAGCAGTATAATCGGCTGTATTAAATAAGGGATACTTTTCGGCTAAGCACTCGATAACAACATCGCATAAAACCTATTGGACTTACTAAGAATAACGTTAATTATTCAGTCTAGTAGATCGGGACCTAACCGTTGCAGCACAGACTGATAATATAACGAAGTCTCGATAAGCTGATGGACCTGATGCGATCGTTGATGCTAAAACATGAAAACCTTATCGGCTATTGCACCCCGATAAGACCGCTTGCACGTAAAGCATCGACTAGCAGGACCGATTTATCGCTAGCAGTTTAATAGGTCGGGACCTAAACCGATTGCAGCACAAAACTGACGATAAATCGCTCCCAGTAAAGCCGGATACGCATCTATGCACACGTGATGTGATATACCTAATCAATCTATGAGATCAAACTGAACTGATGCAGCCATAGATAAAGCAAATATTATCGTGCCGTAAAGCCGACTACCATAAACCGACTAGAATATCGGGACCCAACCGAGGAAGTCCTAGCCGATAGGTAGCCGGGGTGACGAAGACTACCCTCTCGCAGGAGGTCGCGACCTAACCGATGCAGCCCGGTCGAGAAGCAAGATCCCGTCGGTAAGGTGCATGCGTCCGAAATTGTATTGATCGAGTTGATGATTTACAAGAGCGTCCGGGCGTACGTATTTATACCCGATTTACACGAGTCATTAATTGGACACGGTACATGATTTCCTAATTGCAAACAGAAGACTTTAAACAAGCCTGACCGACACGAAGTCAGGTTTCCTAAAGATAAACATTTGCCTAATTAATGGGTACAGCAAATAACTGCCAAACATCGGTCTTCACGGCTCCCTCCCGGAATCGGTCTTTTCTGGATCAATTTCCGCCAGTTGGACTGCAAATTTCCCCTTTGACCGAATCTGACATAGGCGCCTTACCAAATTTTGCGTTAACACATGCCCCCAATTCGGATTCTCCTATAGGAACTTCGAAATTCTTCATTTTGGGCCTCTAGATTTCTTCCATACCGAGGTGGCCCAAGGTTAGCCCACTGCCATAATTGTTTGAAACAGTGCCAAACAGCCTCGATTCCCGCCCGTCATCATATCTCTATAAAACGCTTCGTCTCCCTAGCCCTTTTTTTTACGCTTTTTCACATCACCCAAAGCACCACCGCTTCATCTTCCGAAGCTTCAACAAGCTCTAGCAAATCCAGACGAACCGTTGCAGCCCTCTTTTCGCCGGTCGATTCCTGCATCTTCTTCCTCTCGCCATGCATCAGCCATCTGCAGTTCCTGAGGTAATCTTCCTAACGAGTGTTTCTCCCGATTTGGTGACCTAAACGCTCCAATCCGCCATGTTCTTCATCTGTGCTTCGTTATGTTCTTTGTTTCACTGTAGCATCTTAGAGACCAGATCTTGATCCCGGCCCGCTGATTACCCAAACTTTTTCTATCACGGCCCCATGGGTAGCGAAAGATCCCACAATCTCATATGCGCCGAGACCCAACATATCCCTTTCAAAACTCGTCATCCATTGCTGTGTCAGCGACTGGACCAATAGTTTCAGGTCATGCCGAGCAAGCTACCCGCTGGAGAGATTGGTACACCAGTGGTCGGCTGCGAAGAGAACCTACTGGAAGAATCACATATCGGCCACTGCATCAATCCGTCTCTGGCCAATATGGAAAGGAATGAACCCCTGCTCGCATCGGCCTCATATTTCTGGTCGATGCCCTCAATGCCTTCCTGTATCGGGCACGGGCCGATGACCCCTACTTTGCTGGATGTTACTATGCTCACCTGCCTGGACACGACAAGCTACATCGACCCCTTCAAGCTCCGCTTCAAACCTGCTCATCGGCTCCAAGCAAAGAACATCGGCGGCTGGTCCAGGTACATATCCATTCACAATAAGGGAACTGGATCGGTTGATGACCGGGGAACATGTTGCTTTTCTGAACTTATGGCTGGAGAGACGGTTTGTTTTTGTGGCGCAACCCTCGTCCAACGATCAACATGCAGTGTTTAGCAGAGTGCTTGGTTGATCAGAAACAGATCCCCTTGGGTCAATTCCTCCTTGGCGCCACTATTCACCTGCTTCACCAAGTGGCTACCAAGCTATCGCCGGCCAGCCCGTCGGCCATATCGGGGGTCCTTGTGGTTGTACAGCTCGGCTCAATGTCTATACTCCAAGGCCTTCTCGGGGACTTCTCTTCTCAATCAATCTTTCCAGCTGACCACACAGAAGACCAAGATCCCATTTACGCCGATGCGTGTTCCATGGGCGAAGCTGCATCGGCCCTCTCTGGCGCAAGATAACCCCCACTGGACTCAGTCAGTGGTTCAAGGGTTCTATTATGGTTTCACCCAGGCCGAGGCCACTCTCTGGTTCGCGTATAATGACGCATCATCATTTGAGATGCCTTCCAATTTTGACCCGCTTAATGCTCTGGAAAGCGAAGAGTCCAAGGCCATATTCCTATCGGCCATCACCCCTCATCCGCTACCAACTGGCTTTTCTCTGGGCCGATCGCAACCATCATACGAGTTTTACCATCCATCGGTCGGCTCCCGCCAGCTTGGCCTTGGTAAGCTTCCGATCGGCCTATTCTTCATCGACAAACTTCAAGCCCGGGGCACGGTCAGCAACGCCCTGGAATATGATCGGATACGGACTTTGACAGACCCCCTTCTTCTAGGTGCCGCCACCGAGGTGTATATCTACACTGCCAACACCAAGCTTTTTGTTCGATGGTTGGTCAGAATGGAAAAAAACATAATTCAGCCTAGCAGCCACCTGCTACTGCTCTCGTCTTGACACCGAGTACATCAAATCCGATGAAGAGGTAACACCCGCAAACCTTAACCGTCATCTCCAATCATCTCTCACTCTTACTTCGCAGGCTGCCAGCGTCGAGCCCCCAACAAGAAGCAACAGCGGTCGGCCGATTCTGTATCAACCTCCATCGGCCACTCCAAACTTAGGGCGCGACGCTCCATCTCCATCGGCTCTCCTCAAGGCACCTCGGCCCGAGTAGGTCAAAAATGGAAGAAGTTAGCGTATCGCCCCTCCCTAAAGAAGCAGAAAACTAGTGCCGAGGTCGTTGCCACGACGCCATCTTCTCCCCAGACATCGGCTCCCCCATCTCGTCAGGTATGCGCCAAGTCTCAATATTATTACCCGTCTTCCATTTACCTTACCAGTTTCACTTTCCAGCTCGAGTCATCGGCCCCGGAACCTCAACACTCTGACATCCCCCCAAGCACTGAGCCGATGGCTTCTCCGGCTGTCCCACTCTCGGTACCAAGTCCAACCGTCGACGAGACCGCTCCTATTCCATCGGCTGACATCGGCCCCTCCAAAGAACAACCTCTTCATCTCTCCGAAGCCGATGCCACCCAAGCTGCCGTTGTCCTTCCTCAGGTAATCTCTTCACGCCCATACTTCATTTTTATCCTTCTACTGATTCTTTTACCGATGCCAATTTTGCAGTCCTTAGCCAATCTATTTTCCTTTGACATCGGCCAATACTTGGAGGCAGAAGACGAAACAGCCACCAGCGCGGCAACCAAACCGTCGTTCCCAGCCGATGTGCACGACTATTTAACAAGCATCAACAGTCGGCTGGAAAATCCAATTGATGCGCTAGTGGAAGACTGTGGGCTGATTCAGGCAAGACTCACAGAAATTGAACACCATCTGCCCGAAGAACTCGTCGACGCGTTAACCCCTGCAGCATACTTGGAGTCTCATAGGTTTAAACTCATCAAGCTTAGACAGCGCATAGCCGATCGCGCTGACCAACAGAAGATCACCGAAGACATCCAAGCCGATCGGCTGCTAGCCCAGACAGAGAAGAAAAGACTTGATGATATGGCAGCCGCCCCCCAAGAGCTCCAACCCAATCTAGATCAACTGAAGAAGAAAGAGGCCGATTTGCTGGTAGAACTTGAAAAAAGTTCGCAAGGATCTCGAAAGCCACAGAACCCAACTTATTGGCTTGCCACAAGCCATCCAAGACCAAGAGGCTAAGTTTAGATCGCAGTTATTGCGCAGACGGTCTTGCGTCAAGTCATTCATCGGCGCAAGAACTTGAAAAACCATTCCGGGCTCCGATGAAGACGACATCCGGGCCATCAATGAAATTGACCAAATCCGTCTGCACGCAATCAAAACGATCCAAAAGTTCATGTAAATTAATGACCGATGGCCTCCTGAGACATTAATTGTACTGTAATATATCCTGATCGGCTCTGCTGCCTGCTTCCTCCTCCCTTGTAAATATTTCTGTTTGCTTGATCTAAAGACGATATCAATTGATATCAGCTGTCTTTAGGCGATGCAAAACATCGGCTTTCCGGACTATTTTAGAAATCGGCCACACTTAACCGATTTAAGAACTAATCCAAACGCTGCGATGGTATTTCTTGAGATACTTCCCATTAAGCGTTTTAGCAAACTCCGTCCCATCAAGATCTTCTAATACATAGGCATTACCAGGCACACAGCGATTAATCCGATAGGGCCCTTCCCATTTAGGCGACCATTTTCCAAACTTATTATCTCTGGACCCGATTGGCAAAATCAACTTCCACACAAGATCTCCCTCGGCAAACGACTTATTCACCACCTTTTTGTTGTAATGCCGAGCTGCCTTAGCCTTATTTTCCTTGATCCTTTCCAACGCCCTTAACCGATTCTGAGCCAAATCTTCAAGTTCATCTGTCATTAAGTTATAATAATCATCGGCTGTCAACTGATTCTGCAAAGAAATTCTCCTAGAGCCGATGTTAGTCTCCCACGGTAAAACCGCCTCATGTCCATATACCAACTGATACGGCGGCACCCGAATAGATCCATGACATGCCATCCGATAGGCCCACAATGAATCGGCTAATGTAGTATGCCATCGCCGCGGTTGCTCATCAATTTTTCGCTTAATCAACTTGATCAAACTCCTGTTAGAAACTTCCGCATGTCCATTGGCCTGAGCATAATAAGGCGATGAATTTAATAACTTGATCCCCATACTGGCAGCAAACTGTTGAAACTCATCAGATACGAAGACAGACCCCTGATCAGTAGTTATCGTCTGAGGAATCCCAAACCGATAAATTATATGCTCCTTTACAAACTCGATCGCTTCCTTGAACGTAACTTTCTTCAAAGGAATCGCCTCTACCCATTTGGTAAAATAATCCGTTGCCGCCAATATGAACTTATGTCCCTTACTTGATGGAGGAAAAACCTGGCCGATCATGTCAATTCCCCATCCTCTGAACGGCCACGGTTTGATGATAGGGTTCATAGCCGACGCTGGTGCTCGTTGTACATTTCCAAATTTTTGACAATCTTGACATCCTTTATAGTACCTGAAGCAATCTTCCAGCATTGTCGGCCAAAAATATCCTACTCTTCTCAGCAACCACTTCATCTTATGATCCGATTGATGAGTCCCACAGACGCCTTCATGCACCTCGCACATAACCACTTTGGCTACTTCCAAATTCAGGCACCTAAGCAGAACTCCCTCAAAAGTCCGATAATACAGTTCCCCATCAAGCAGCACATACTTAGTAGCTCTATACCGAATTTTTCTGAAAACCGATTGCGACGGATTTTGCAAGTAATCAATTATCTCCTGTCTCCAGTCATCAGCCTTGTTCTGAATGTCAATATCGGCTATCTCAACCTCAACCTGCCTATTCAGCCAATACCCTGAAGCAATCTGCGCAAGATCATTGGCTTCTAAATTCTGCTGCCTGGGAATATGATCTATTGATACCATCTTGAAATCCTTTAATAAATCCGTACACTCCTCATAATATGACCTCAAAACATCATCCCTGCACTCATATTCTCCAGACAACTGTTTGACTACCAATAAAGAATCGCCAATTATCTCTATGACATTGGCCCCGATCTCCTTTAAGAGTTGAAGTCCTTTTAGCACCGCCTCGTACTCTGCATGATTGTTAGTCCGATAAGGCTTAATTGTAAAGGCAAACTCAAAACTTGCCTGTGGGTGCCATGGGCCCCGGGTACCTCATGACAAGCATATGGGCCACTCGGATAGAGGATGGGCCTAGCCTTGTAATTAGAGATATAGCTAGATTCGGCAGACTTCGCCTTGTATAGAAAGGAATATACAGTCCTAGTCGGGTACGTTATATCTCTAAGGGGAGATCTCCTAGTCGTAATCCGATGGGGACTCCTACCTTGTAACCTTGTCCCCCAGTATATAAGGGGAGGCAGGGCGCCCCATGAGGGCAGAAGAGCTCATAGAAGCACACGGCCATACAGTTCATCAGAACTACCACCGTATATCCTCAAAGGAATACATACAAACTGGACGTAGGGTATTACCTCACATCGAGGGCCTGAACCAGTATAAAATTTCCTTGTGTTCCTTTGCAATCCACCAAGTTTCCATCCGCCGAGTAGCCCCATATATTTATTGCCGGTGTAAAACATCGACAGTTGGCGCGCCAGGTAGGGGCTTCGGCGCGATCTACATCTACAAGCTCGATGGATCCAGCAACCGAAGTCGACGGCGGCAAACTCCCCCCCGGAGATTACAATCGCATTCAGAAGCCTTGACTTCGGCGCCGACCAGATCGGCAATCTCACCCCGGCCGACACGACCCGATCCAACCGGCCGAGGAACCAGCTGACTCCGCGCCAGTCGGCCCACACGACGCTGCGGGCAATCTTCGACGACATGCTGCGGCGATCTCCAATACGCCCGAGTCCAGGGACAACTCTTCCTTTCAGTGTTCGACTCGGACTCGGTTCTGAGCCGGCCGAGATCGGCCGAGAAGGGAAGAGATCGTCAACTTCCCGTTCGGACTCAGCGACGCCCGCGGATATCTACAATCTACATCCGACGCGGCAAACCCGATCCCCTGGAGTTCGACTCGGATACGGCTCCGAGCCGCTCGAGATCGGATCTAGGGAGGTCGGAGTTGTAATCACCCCCATCAAACTATTCCGACTACGACTCTCAGTCGGACTACGACTCCCAGTCGGATTCTGACTCCAAGTCGGATACCAGCTCGGCAAGCTTCACTCCGCCGCGAGAAATTTTCATGGCATCCAGAGGCTCTACTCCTATTCAGGAATCATGCCGACGACACGAGCCACAAGAGGAGGAGGCCTGCCGACTGCAAGAACAACAGGAGGAAGAAGCAAGACGCCTGCACGCCCGCAACGACGATCTACGCAAGGCTGAGCAAACCGCTCAGCAGCAAATCCTCCAAACCCGAGTCGGCGACCACGATGTCTTCGTTACTCCCCAACAGAACATCGTGGCCGCTGCAACCCTACTGGACACAGTCCAGCTTGGCCTGATCATCAGGCCACCCCGACGATCGCAAGGATAAAAGCCTACTTACCGCTGCTGCATGTCAGCAGCACCAACAGTCGGGAGATACCCTCATACCGACCAACGGTCGGCATCCCAATGGCAGTCTCGTCTACCTCAAAGCGACGCCGAGTGGCCGGCTCTAGTCGGCTGCACACGGAGTCACGCCAAACGTCACTCGGGCAACCCAAAACAACAACCGGCAACGTCGAAGTGACCGTCGGGACAACCGGATCTCCGAGGCCAACTATGGCGTGATCTTCGGCAGGACACCAATGCTCGGCGCCGCGAACGAGAAGAAGACGAGCAACGCCAACTGGAAGACGAGAACGAGCATTTCGGCCTCCACCACGAGCGGTTCGCCGCCGTAGTCGGGTCGGAGTCCACATGAAGACGGAGGCATACCAGCCTTCACCCAGGAGCTACAAACAGGTCGACTGGGCCGCCGGGTTCAAGCCTACAGGCATCAACAAATACGACGGCAAGACCAATCCCGAGTCCTGGCTCACGGTCTACACTCTGGCGATCCGAGCAGCTGGAGGAAATCACAAAGTCATGGCTAACTACCTCCCAGTCGCTTTAGCCGACTCAGCGAGGACATGGCTAACAGGACTCCCAAGCTATCAATCGGCTCTTGGGGAGAACTCCGGGAACGATCATCACCAACTTCCAGGAACGTACGAGAGGCCATCTTCCGAGTACGACCTATATCAGTTGCGCCAAAGGAAGAACGAGTCTCTTCGTGACTTCATCAAGAGGTTTTCTGAGAGGAGGAAACTCAATCCCGAAGATCAAGGACGAGGTCATCATCGCAGCCTTTCGAAAAGGAGTCAGAGACACCTCGTTCATCGACAAATTCACGCGGAAGCCTCCCAACTCTGTCAAGGCCCTTATTCGACATGGCAAACAAGTTATGCCGACTCGGCTCACGCTGTTGCCGAGGCCCTCGATGACAACAAGTCACCCTGACAGAAGAAGCGGACGACACCGACGACGCGGTCCCGACTAAAGCTGGGAATCGCAAACGCAAGTCAGACGGCTCCATTGTGGCAGTCGGTCACAACCGCCTTCGACCTTCAACAACTGAAGATTATCAGAACAACAAGTGACATGCTCGGGGGCTCACAAGCTCAAACACGAGGATGCATCCCCACTCCCAAATACCGAACAGCTAAGTCGCTTTCTGATAAAACATCTCATCACTCGGCCTTGCTAGTGCCACAGCCGCTTACACCTAATAGGTGTACAAGCTGCGCATTACTTTTATCTGTTTTACTCTTAAATGATTGCAAAAGTACTCAAGTAGCATAAATCTCGATCCGTGAAACTCTGCTCCATGTAAGACGAACTCAAGTCACCCAAAACGCGTGCCTGGGAAAGAGCCATGAGCCAACTCCCGACGCTAGGGCTATGACTAGTCGGGCAGAGTGCTTAAACTAAGGGGTCAACTACTCGAGAAATTAATATCAAAAAGAGGAAGAACACGTATTTACATACATTGTAAAATACATTTTATTCGGGTGATTATTTCATCATCAGATGCTACTCATCCGATATTTTTATATTGCAGGCCCAGCTCCGGATATGCGTGACAGGAACGCAGGGCTTCGAGCCTATCTCCTACGCTCGGGGGCTGGACAAGTCTGCCGAAATACACTCGGGATGCTCCATGAGGCTACTTACCGAGTACTTGCGCCAGTCGGACGTCATCTTCCCCGACTACGCTCCATGGGAGCTAACAATCGGCCCCCGGCGCCAGTCGGGGCTGTGTACCACTCGGCTAAGTAGGGTACGCCCCATGAGGGTCGCAACCGAATCCTACGCTAATGCTAGGTTCGGTACTTATTTGGCCGCAACTCTGTCAGGTTGGGTACGCCCCATGAGGGTCGCCAGCCGAATCCTATGCTAATGCAAGATTCGGGTGCCTAGCTTGGCTATAACTCTGTTGGATAGGTACGCCCCATGAGGGTCACCAGCCGAACCCTCTGCTAATGCAAGGTTCGGGACCTTGTTCGGCTTTCCCAAGTCAGAGAAGACTTACATCGTCAAAGCGCATCCGGAGTTCTCATGCACTGCGTCACACCTGAGGAGGGCAAGCAGATCCTGCAACATACCTACTCGGGTACATGTGGCAACCAGTTTGCATCCAGAACGTAAGTCGGAAAGGCTGCGAATAAGGATTTCTCTGGCTGATTGCGGTTACCAACACCAAAAAACTCATCCTGACATGCGATGGATGATACTTCCCTAGAGCTATGCTGGATAGGTCGGCTCAGGCCGGCTTATTTGGTAGCAGCCACCAAGATATGAGTTCCTACGGTAGCATGCTCCATGTGGGCCGCCCGCAGGCTGAGTTGAAATTATAGCGCTGGTGCTACCAACAGGAGCCGATGAGGTAAACAGATATGCTTCATGAGAGCCTTATTGCTAAACATATATGTTTGGGTATCTGTCTTATCCGCCAGGTCTCGAGGATACATCCTTACAAGGATCACAAGCTGGTCTTCATTGAAATTGGAGGTACAGGTATCTCTCTCGAGTACACCTAACCACGTAATGATTTATTTTTCATACAGTGGTACTCGGCCTATATGCGCGGCCACCAGTTGCCATGAGCAACATTACTCCAGCCGACATGACGCTGAAGAGTCTAACTTTCGAGTAGTGCACTACTCGGGAGAGACTATAAAATTCTCATTCCCGCTGAATGATGCGGAAGAGTCTAACTTCCGAATGGGACGCCACTCGGGAAAGACTATAAACACCTTTTCCGGCTGACATGATGCCGACGAGTCTAATTTTCGAGTAGTATACTACTCGGGAAAGACTATAAACACCCCCTTTCCAGCTGACATGACACTGAAGAGTCCCATATAACGAGTAGCATCCTACTCGGCAAGACTATAAACGCACATTCCGACTGACATGAAGTCGAAGAGTCCTATATACGAGTAGTTCCCTACTCGGCAAGACTATAAATCATATTCCGGTTGACATGATACCGAAGAGTCTCATGTACCAGTAGTAATCTACTCGGGAAAGACTACAAGGTTAAAGATCTTTGACTTCATGTTTAATTGTTTTCACAATTAAGCACAAAGTCGGGGCTACACCTAATAGGTGCGCCTATTCGGCGCACACTATTCCAACATCTACATCGAGACCTTCATAGCCTCGCTGCCAGCTGACATGAAGCAGGACTCGGGAGAAGCAGCACTCAGACAAAGAGTACTCGGAGCAATGCACTCGGGAAGACTTCACCGTGGAGGATGAGCACTCGGCATCAGCTGTGATTCAACTATGAAGGTCTCGGGGGCTACTGTGGGTGCCATGGGCCCCGGGTACCTCATGACAAGCATATGGGCCACTCGGATAGAGGATGGGCCTAGCCTTGTAATTAGAGATATAGCTAGATTCGGCAGACTTCGCCTTGTATAGAAAGGAATATACAGTCCTAGTCGGGTACGTTATATCTCTAAGGGGAGATCTCCTAGTCGTAATCCGATGGGGACTCCTACCTTGTAACCTTGTCCCCCAGTATATGAGGGGAGGCAGGGTGCCCCATGAGGGCAGAAGAGCTCATAGAAGCACACGGCCATACAGTTCATCAGAACTACCACCGTATATCCTCAAAGGAATACATACAAACTGGACGTAGGGTATTACCTCACATCGAGGGCCTGAACCAGTATAAAATTTCCTTGTGTTCCTTTGCAATCCACCGAGTTTCCATCCGCCGAGTAGCCCCATATATTTATTGCCGGTGTAAAACATCGACATTGCCCCCCGAGGCGATATGATAACTAAGCCGATACCAGATCCATGCTTGCAAACCGATCCATCAAAAAACAAAGTCCATGGGATCGGCTCTACATAATCTTCGTGAGCCCCTCTGTGCTGCACAATGAAATCGGCCACCGCTTGTCCCTTGATTGCTTTAGCCGATTCATATCTCAAGTCGAACTCTGTCAAAGCAAAAACCTATTTACCAACTCGTCCTTTCAAGACTGGAGCCGACAACATATATTTGACCACATCGGCCTGGCAAACTACTGTACACTCAGCCGATAGGATATAATGCCTTAACTTTGTACACGAGAAATATAAGCACAAGCATAACTTCTCCACCGCAGGATATCTTGTTTCAGCATCCAAAAGCCTTCTGCTCAGATAAAACACAACTCGCTCTTTTCCCTCAAACTCCTGTATCAAAACAGACCCGATGGATTTCTCATCGGCTGACAAGTACAACCTGAACGGCACTCCTTTCTGCGGCAGAATTAAAATAAGCGAGGAACTCAGATAATTCTTGATCTCGTCAAATGCCTTCTACTGTGCTGCCCCCCACACAAATTCTTGATCAGCCTTCAACTTCAACAACGAAGTGAAAGATTCAATTCTCCCTGATAAATTTGATATAAATATTCTCACAAAATTAATCTTGCCGATCAACGATTGCAACTCTATCTTATTGCTTGGTGGCTCTGTAGTCTTAATGGCTCTGATACTTCGCTGACTAACTTCAATTCCTCGCTCATGAACCATAAAACCCAAAAACTGCCCAGCCGATACACCAAAAGCGCACTTATTGGGATTCATTCTTAGTCCGTATTTCTTGGCTCTCTCCAGCACTTTTCGTAGATCAGCTATATGGCTTTCCTCACCTTTAGACTTAACCACCACATCATCAATGTAAATCTCTACCAACAAGCCGATGAGATCATGAAATATATAATTCATCGCTCTTTGATAAGTCACACCGGCACTTTTCAATCCAAAAGTCATTACTACCCACTCTTACAAGCCGATAGCTCCTGGACACCGGAACGCGGTCTTATGTATATCTTCTTCAGCCATAAAAATCTGATTGTATCCTGCATTGCCGTCCATGAAGCTGATAATCTTGTGGCCTGAGGCTGCATCCACTAATAAATCTGCTATCGGCATTGGGTATTCATCCTTGGGGGTAGCTTTATTCAAATCCCGAAAATCAATACATATCCTCAATTTTCTATTTTTCTTCTCCACCGGGACGATATTAGAAACCCACTCAGCATATCGGCATGGTCTTATGAACTTGGCATCATATAACCTTGTGATCTCTGCTTTGATCGGCTCATATAACTCTGCCTTGAATCTCCTTGGAGCCTGCTTAAATGGCCGATATCCTGGTTTAATGGGCAGCCGATGTTCAACAATTGACCGGCTTAATCCTGGCATCTCATGGTACTCCCAGGCGAAACAATCCCGATACTCCTTCAACAGTGCTATCAATTCTTCTCGAAGTTCAGGACTTAATTTTTTGCTTACGTACGTCGGCCTTGGCTTATCTCCTGGTCCTATGTCAATTTCCTCCAACTCATCAGCCGACGTAAATCCTTGCCCCAGTTTCCCCTCAAAGTCTTCAATGGAGCCCATCAGAGTAACAATTCAGAGCCGACTTGCTGAATCGGCTGTATCCCCTGGCTAGTGACCTTAAGGTAATCTCCTTCCCATACTTTTCCGGATAGGCAATCAACATCATCGGCTTCCCAGACTGGTAGATCGGTCATTGCAATGTTGGTCGACCGATCTGCTAAGGCCACTTCGACTAGATCTCCCTGCCACTATATCAAACATTGATGCATTGTCGAAGGCACACAACAGTTCGCGTGAATCCAGTCCCTGCCGAGAAGCAAACTGTACGACCCCTTTCCGTCGATGACGAAAAATGTGGTGGGTAATGTCTTATACCCTATGGTTAACTCCACATTCAATACGCCTTTCGCTTCTGATGAATTCCCACCGAAGTCTTTTAGCACCATATTTGTCTTGATCAGATCTTCGGCAGTCTTCCCCAATTTCTGGAATGTGGCATGAGGCATGAGATTGACTGCTGCTCCCCCATCAACCAGCATCTTTGTCATCGGCTTCCCATTCACATAGCCCTTGATATATAACGGCTTTAGGTGCCGATGCTCTGACTCTTCAGGCTTATCAAATATAGCCTGATCGGGTTGCAACGTCAGTTGAGCAAAAATCTCCTCATCGCCTTCTTCATCTGATGAAAGTGCTTTGTATTCCCGAGGTAAAAAGAACACCATATTTGCCGGGGCCGATTGATCAGGTTCATCGTCTTTTCTCTTCACGCGCCAAACCTATTTAGTTTTCTTGTGACGATGATCGGCCTCTCCCTGATCTTGACTCTGTTCTTCCTGTTGCTCTCGGTGTCGTAGACGCTGGGCCCTTCTCTTCTGATTTTTTGTGAATATCCCACTAGGGCACCATTGAGGATTCTGGACTTGTTTCTCACGTACTTCCTCTTCATCTTCTTCAAAGAACTCTTCATGGATTGGCCCTAATCGGCTATGAACCGATGCTCTTTTCCCAAGCGACTGATCCTGCGAAAACCCCTGCTGGCGATCATGCCGATTCCCTGTACTGCTACACTCGGGGCAATTTTCAACTGATGGTAGTCTCATCCCTTGATCCCAACAGAACCGGAAGAACGAGCAGTCCCAATGCGGATTATATCTTTCTAGCTCATCTCTCTGTTCCTCATATCTAGAATATTTTTCTATCATGTCCGATGAAGTAATCCTTGATTTATACCTTTGACGTCTCGCTCCATCGGCCTGATCTCTTGACGATGATCCCGCATAGACCATATTTACAGGAAACGGGTGCCCATCGATCTTCATCGGCTTCTTGTCTTCGAATTTGATTCTGCCCTGTTCGACAGCCGACTGAATTTGTTGCCGAAAAACCTTGCACTCATTAGTATGATGCGATATAGTATTGTGCCACTTGCAATATCTTTTCTTCTTTAGTTCTTCGGCTGATGGAATCACATGATTCGGCGGCAGTTGTATCTGCTTCTCTTGTAACAGCAAGTCAAAGATTTTATCGGCTTTACTAATATCGAAATCATACCGCTCCTCCTTGCCGATATCCTTGACCCATGGGCATGATACTGATTTCTTGTTCCTGGCCCACTCCGCCAATCCAACTTCAGCATCAAATTCCTCATCGTCTGAATCCGATGAATAGACCTGTACTTGAGCAACCCTTCTCTGGTACTTATCCCTTTTTGCTTCTTGAAATCGGCTTTCATGAGCCGATACCTTCTGTACCAGGTGCGCTAGGGACTCGAACTCTTGCGAACAAAATCTCTCCTTAATCGGCGCCAAGAGACCCTGGAAAGCCAGATCGGCCAGATGCCCATCGCTCAGGTTTAAACTATAACATCGGTTTCTGATATCCCGAAATCGCTGAACATATTCCGGTACTGTTTCATCTGGTCGTTGCTTAACCGATGTCAAATCTGACAGTCTCAACTCATGAATTCCAGCAAAGAAATATTTGTGAAACTGTTTTTCTAGATCGGCCCACCCCCGAACGGAATTCGGTGGTAATGAAGAAAACCACGTAAAAGCCGGTCCCGATAGTGATAAGGGGAAAAACCTGACCCTCAGAGCCTCTTCAGCCGATGCCTCCCCGCACTGTGCCAGGAATCGGCTGACATGTTCCACTGTTGACGTGTTGTCCTGCCCTGAGAACTTAGAAAAATCTGGGACCCTGTATCGGTGCGGCAATGGAACCCTGTCGAACCACTCAGGATATGGATGCCGACACATGAATGTTTGTTCCTTGGGCTTGATCCCGAACTGCTCCCTCACTATTTCAGCAACCTTAGTTGATAGATCTTCTTCCCTCAAGTTGTCTTGTTGATACTGCACGGGTGGAGTTTGTTGCCGATTCTGTCTATTATATTCCCTCTGGTAAGTACCTGGATCGGCCCCGCCTCCTGGGTAATTTTGCTGATATCCTCCATAGTAAGAAGACCGATGGTACCCAGTAGGAATATCCTGTTGCCCCCCAGCCTGGTTCTGTGTAAACATGTTTTCTGGTATATCTCTACTGATGTTGTAAGCAATCTGAGTCGGTTCAACCTTCGGCGGGAGGTAAACAGGACCCCGAGCAGGCTCTTGAATAATTGATCCATCCACCGTCTTCTTTATAAGATTATGAAGTGTGTTCACCAGAATTCCGGACTGATTAATGAGCGCGTGATGAACTGCTTCATTCACCATCTCTTGTAAGGGTTTTACCGGTGGACTCTCAGGTGGCGTACGGCTCGATTCTCCAACCAATACTGGCTTCGGAAATTGGGATTTTTGAATCGGCCCTTGCCTTGTCATGCTGAAGGACTCTAAGCACAACTTCTGAAAGTTGGCCATAGTTTGCTCAATTTGCTGTTTTTGTTCTTCTGTTAAATCTTCCAAGCTGACCAGAATTATGTTGTCTGTTTTGACTTCTTTCCCGGCCATGTTGCCAATCTGATTGTTGAAAACTTTGCGTTGAAACTTTGCGTCGAAATTTCGCGTCCCACCAGGCGTGCCAAAAACGTGTTGACGCCGAAAACCCGCCGGGGGCCGTCCGGCGTCTGGGAGACACACGAAGACCTAGGAGATTTGCTTCACTCCAGTGCAGGTCCTAAAATCTTGAGGTTCGTAGGCGTGCCAGTCAATTTGACCCTGCAATTGACAAGGAGAGAAGATGTCAAATTCGTGAGCCAATCGGCTAGAAGCCGGCTTGGACTCATCTCATCGGCCGATGGCCGATATGCACTGTAGCACTTATACATCAGCTAAAAGCCGATGACGGCAAGAGCAATAGCATAATAATAAACAAGTATTGTGCTAGCCGATCGTCGAAGGGATGCTCAAAAATCGGCTATAAACTTGGTAAAATAAACAGGCAGAATGCATAAGTAAATAGATCAAATAAACTCCAGCCGATCATAGTTTAAAATTACTGGTATTGCTGTGAAGATACTGCCCGCACCCGTGCCCGGGCCCCTTACTCACATCGGCTCCCGGGATCTTCATCCGCTGTTTGTGCCCATGCCTAGGTTCTTACCTATGCTCGTGCCCGGGTCCTTACCTGAGGTCGTGCCCGGGGACTTGGCTGAGGTCGTGCCCGGGAACCTGCTGGTGCTCGCATTCGGATCGGCAGAATAAACCAATCGGCTAGCCCCTAGCCGATCGAAACAGTAATGCAGGCAAGAATGCACAACAAGGCAAGCAGTATAATTGGCTGTATTTAATAAGGGATAACTTATCGGCTAAGCACTCCGATAACAACATCGCATAAAACCCATCGGCTTACTAAGAATAACGTTATTATTCAGTCTAGTAGATCGGACCTAACCGTTGCAGCACAGACTGATAATAATAACGAAGTCTCGATAAGCTGATGGACCTGATGCGATCGTGATGCTAAAACATGATAACTTACCGGCTATGCACCCCGATAAGACGCTTGCACGTAAAGCATCGACCTAGCAGGACCGATTTATCGCTAGCAGTTTAGTAGGTCGGACCTAACCGATGCAGCACAAACTGACGATAAATCGCTCCCAGTAAGCCGATACGATCTATGCACACGTGATGTGATATACCTAATCAATCTATGAGATCAAACTGAACTGATGCAGCCATAGATAAAGCAAATATATCGTGGTAAGCCGACTACCATAAACCGACTAGAATATCGGACCCAACCGAGGAAGTCCTAGCCGATAGGTAGCCGGGGTGACGAGACTTACCCTCTCGCAGGAGGTCGGACCTAACCGATGCAGCCCGGCTCGAGAAGCAAGATCCCGTCGGAAGGGTGGCGATGCGCCGAAATTGTATTGATCGAGTGATGATTTACAAGGTCCCCAAGCGTACGTATTTATACCCTGAGTTACACGAGTCCTTATTGGACACGGTACATGATTTCCTAATTGCAGCAGAAGACTTTAAACAAGGCCTGACCGGACACGAAGTCAGGTTTCCTAAAGATAAACATTTGCCTAATTAATGGGTACAGCAAATAACTGCCAAACAGCGGTCTTCACGGCTCCCTCCCGAAATCGGTCTTTTCTGGATCAATTTCCGCCAGTTGACTGCAATTTCCCCTTTGACCGAATCTGACATAGGGCCTTACCAAATTTTGGCGTTAACACGCTCCTGCTGGAGTGCCTTGACACGCTCGGCCAAGTTCTGGACGGCGCGGCACTCCGTGAGGTCGTGCCCGGCCGTCTCGTGGATGGTGCACCACTTCCGGCCCGTTGCTGGCGGGGGGAGCGCATGTGCTGCCTTTTGCCGCTTGCCGCCGTGATCGTTCCTGCGGGCGACATCGCTCCAGGGGTTGCCCGTAGCCGCCAAGGCGAAGTTCTTGGCAGCCTCCTTGCCCTTCGGGCGCTTCCTCCTGTTCCGCCGAGACGCGGAACATGAGGGCTCGCCATCCTCTCCAGGGCCCTGGTCAGGGGCCCCAGGGCGTGGCTTGTTCCACGCTCGGGCCTCCTCCTTGCGGGCGCAGAGGTCAGCAAGGCTAAAGAGCTCGGCCGCGGTCTGGACGTCGCGGGTGCCCAGCTTCTCGAGCATGCGCTTGTCGCGCACGCCCGAGCGGAACGCGTGGATGACCGCGTGGTGAGCGATGTGGGGGATAGTGTTGCGGACCTGGCTGAAGCGCTGCAGAAAATGCCTCAGCGATTCGTCCCTGCCCTGACACAGGGCATGGAGATCCGCCTCTGTTCCAGGGCATGGGAAGGTTCCCTGGAAGTTCGCCACAAAGTGGTGGCAAAGGTTCTCCCAGGAGTAGATCGATCCCTCAGGGAGGTTCATCATCCAGGAGCGAGCCTGGGCCTTGAGGGCGATGGGGAAGTAGTTCGCCATTACCTTCTCGTTGCCGCCGGCTGCCTGGATGGCGGTGGTATAGATCTGTAGGTACTCTGTGGGGTCCATGGAGCCGTCATACTTCTCCGGCAAGCTGGGTCGGAACTTGGCCGGCCAGCGAACTTGCCGGAGGCCCGAGGAGAGCGCCAAGCAACCCAAGCCATACTGAGCGGGCTCGGGGGACGGACGACGGTTTCCCGCCGGGGGGTTAGAACTGGAGGCCTGGGCCTCGAGACGCCCGGCGGCATCTGCGCGCCGTTCGCGCTGTCGCTCGATCGTGACCTGGGCGTCCTCATGGGTCCACATCCGGTTTAACCGGTTACGGAGGTCGCCAGGGCCATTCTTGGCCGAGGGCGTGGCGCGAAGCGCCGTGCTCTGGGCTTGGTTCCGCTTCAGGGCAGGGGGCCGGCCCGCGCTAGATGTCGCGTGGTCGGCACTCCCGGCCCCTGTATGGCTATCAGTGGCTACACGGCGATGGGCCGCGCCTACCAGGCTAGCGACTTCGTTGAGCCACCGCTGCTCCCGGCCTCCACCTCCAGTAAATGTCGGAGGGTGGCGCAGGAGGGCTTGCGCCACCAGGAGGGCTCCCTACACTGCTGTCGGTGGCTACTTGGCGATGGGCCGCGCCTACTAGGTGGGCGACCTCGTTGAGCCACCGCCGCTCCCGGCCTCCGCCTCCGATGAATGCCGGAGGGTGGCGCAGGAGAGCTTGCGCCACCAGGAGGGCTCCCTGCGGCATCGCGGACTGAAAGCTGAGGTGGCGGCGCGCCGTGGTGCGGTGCTTTTGTTCGCGCCTCATGGATGAAGCCGCGGCATACCCGGCGGGGCACTTGCCGGCCCCCTCCGCAAGGGAAGGGGCCAAGGCCACACAGCCAGGCTGCCGCGAGGGAAGCTTGGCCCGTCGGGCGCGCGCCGCGGCCCCCCAGGAAGACGGAGAGGGGGAACGCGGCGGGCTCACCACAAGGCTAACATTGCCCGGCGGGGTGTGGCCGCCGAACTCCTCGTCTGAGTCCCGCAGACGATGGCCTCCTGCCATGGAGTGTGCCGGTGTTGGGGACGTCGGCGTATCTCCTGAAAAAGAAACTCCCCCTACCTGGCGCGCCAGCTGTCGGAGGATGGAACTCCAACCACGGGGAGTCTAGGAACCCCCCCCCCCTTTGAGGTTCGGCCAGGGGAGTTGTTCACAGGACGGCTTGCGGCGTCGGGACGATGACACACAAGGGAGACAGGAGGAGTAGACAGTTTCGGGCCGCTCGGAGGCGTAATACCCTACTCCTGTGTGTATCTGCTCTGTGGGAGAGATGAATGTGGTTTGTTTTTACAAGGTGTTCTTCCAGAGCGCTCGGGAGCTAGTCCTAACCCGGGAACGAGGACTCTCTAGAGACTGAGCTCCATCATGCAGCAGCCGATCTCGCCGAACTCTCGTCCAAAAAAAACCAAAACCCCTGTCGGCGAAACGGGACTAGGGGTCCCCATAGTCGCCGGGGATGCGTGGGTCTTAGGCCACGTCAGCTCCCCCGGGCCCACATTCTGCCCCCGGACCCAGGAAGCTCCGTTCCCGGACCCCGGGTCTCGCAACCTGCTCCCGGGGCCCACAGGCTCCATGCCTGGGCCCTGGGCCACGTCCTCGGGTCCCGGGTCTCACCCCCGGTTCCGGGAAGCCCCGTTCCCGGACCCCGGGTCTCGCAACCCGGTCCCGGGGCCCCTCATAGAGACATCTCTGGTCCCGGGCGCCGCTCCCCGGGCCCGGGACTCACGTCTTCCGCCCCCGAGGAGCTCGGCGCCTTGCGTGCGCGGAGGGCCCGGTAGGCTCTCTGCGCCGGGCACGAGGTTGACTCGAGTGGACCAACTCTCCAACAACCTGCATTAATGACGAGGCGACGGGGCACGTCACCCCTGTCGCCTGCTCGGCCACGCGTGGGCGTCTCAGGATGGCCCCCCGTGGACACACGTCCACACAGTCAGAGACTTTTGACTTCGGCGGCGACGGCGTGCGCCGTCACATCCTCACGACTTAGCGCCTGCAGCAGACCTACTCCGGTATGGGCTCGCCAGGCGAACGTGCGCGACAGGAGAAGCCTCCAGAAAAGCTCTCTCACATGTATTCGGCACTGTGGACTCCCCTCGCCTATAAAGGAGGATCCAAGCCAAAGTAGCAAAGGGATATCTTGCTCTAGCTTGCTCGCTGGTTACTGTTCGTCTTCTTCAGCTCGCTCTGTCCCTCTTCTTCCCGAAGAGCGGTTAGCTCCTGAGCACCCTGAGTTCACCTTGTAACAAGCAACCCACATTCATCTCCACATAGCAAAATACACAGGAGTAGGGTATTACGCCTCCGTGCGGCCCGAACCTGTATACTTCCTCCTGTCTCCCTTGCGTGCCTCCTCAACTCGGGCCCCCGGTGCCCGAGCATCTACCGACCATCGTCCCGACGCCGCTGTGCCGTCCTGCGAACAAACTCCCCTGGCCGAATCTCAAAGGGGGGTCTCCAGACTTCCCGCCATTGGAGCTCCATCCTTCGACAACCCCCCTCTCTGTTGGCATGGATCCTCCTTTTATAGTCTAAGGGGAGTCCACAGTGCCTACACACATGACGAGAGAGAGCTTTTCTAGGTATGATACGTCTTGTCGCACGCATCCACCGGCTGAGCCACGCTGGAGTTGGTGCGGCACGTCCGCTGCAGGCGGGTAGGTCGTCACGTCGCTCGGCTGCTGCGAGCGGCTAAGTCGTTTGGATGTGACAGCGCACGCCATCACTGCCGGAGCGTGGAAAACTGAAGCTCTCTTAGTCAAAAGTTCTCTGACTGCATAGGGTGCCGAGAGCCCACGTGCGCCGAGCAGGCAACAGGGGCGACACGCCCCGTCGCCTCGTCATTAATGCGGGTAGTTGGGGATTGACCCACTCGAGTCAGGCTCGCTCCCGGGAAAACGCCCCAGGAGCAAAGCTGTGGGCCCCGGGACCGGGGGAGACCTAGGACCGGGAGTCCCAGTAATGTGCCCCGGGAGCATGCCCTGGGACGGAAGCGGTGGGCCCCGGGTCCGGGAGCGAGACCCGGGCTCGGAAAGTCCCAGTAATGTGCCCGGGGACGCGCCCCGGAAAGGAGTTGTGGGCCTCGGGCCCGGGGACGAGACTCGGACCCGGGGAGTCCCAGTAATGTGTCCCGGGGGCGCGCCCCGAGAAAGGAGCTGTGGGCCCCGGGCCCGGGGACGAGACCCGGGACCGGGAATGTCCTCGGGCCTCGGAGCCCGAGGTGGATGTGGGCGCCATCACGAGGCGCCCAGGAAAAGCTCACTCGGGCCCAGGGAGTACTCGGGCCCTAGGTACTTGACGGGGAAACAGTCGTCACCGGTGCAGAATGTGGGCCCCGGAGGAGCTGACGTGGCCAAAGACCCACGCGTCCCCGGGGTATGTGGGGCCCCCATTCCCGTTTCGCCGACACCCTTTATGTGATCAGGCTGAGGAGAGCATCAACCATTTGCTGGTGTCCTGTGTCTTTGCACGGGAGTTCTGGCTTTGTTTCCTGCAGCAGGTCGGCCTGCATATCCTTGCTCCACAGCTCTCTGATCTTTCCTTTGAGGAATGGTGGAGAAGGAGCAGCGAGAGGGCAAATGGCTTGGTGCGCCAAGGCTTCAACTCCCTAGTCATTCTTGGGGTGTAGACAATCTGGAAGCACCGATGTTAGACTTAATCTTGTTGTTACGTGTTTGTGTGAGTTTTAGACAAGTCGTGTTGTGTCCGTGTGAGTTAGTTGTGCAATAGGTAGAGAGTTGATCTGTTAGAGAGAAGCACGGAGTGCGTGCGTCGACAGATCGGCGCAAGTGCGTGCATGCGCTAAGTGGAGGCAATATGCATGCAACTAGCATCAGTTCGTGGAGTGCCGAGTTGTGCGGCTAGAGCATGGACTCAGTGGAAGTGGCCAGCGTGAAGGAGTGGTTTGCATGGCGTGAACGTGCGCCAAGATTGACACGTGTAGTGATTAGCTTGCTGCTGTCCGGTTCTTGAGGCAAGGTGCAAGTCGTGGAATGGCTAGCCGGCCAGGCTAGTGTGGGTGTTTATTTAAAGACTGTAATCAGCGTTTGTGAAGGAGTATTAAGAAAAAAGAGCACTGGTGTGCAGTGCTGCAAAACTCCCCTGTGTATGTGCGTGTTCATTTGAGCTAGCGGGTTGCAAGGTCAATAGAAAGCCGTGGTGTTGTTAACGCCAAAATTTGGTATGGGTCGTTACCATGTTCGGTTAAGGAAAGAAGCGATATCAGCCATTGGAAACTAATCCAGAAGAGTCCGAGCTTGGGAAGGAATCGTGAAGACCACGTTATGGCAGTCAATTACTTTATCTATAAATTAGGTAGTTTTAATACTTTTTAGAGAAACCTGATCACGTGTCCGATCAGGACTTGTTAGTTTTCCTTTTATAGATAGGAAATTTGTGTGCCGTGTCCTATTAGGACTGTAATAACTCGGGGTATATATACGTATGCCCGGGTAGCTTGTAAATCATCTCTCGATCAATTAAACTTCGGCGCATCGCCACCCTTTCGACGGGTTCTTGCTTCTCGAGCGGGGCTGCATCGGTTAGGTCCGAACTCCTGCGAGAGGGTAAGACTCGTCACCCCTTACCCAGGTGTATCTGCCCTGTCTACGGCTACATCAGTTCGGTCCGACCTCTTAGGCCAATCAGGTATACCACATCACGCGTGCGTAGATCTTATCAGTTTACTGGGGGCGATTTATCATCAGTTCGTGCTGCATCGGTTGGGTCCGACCTACTGAACTGCCAGCGATAAATCGTTCCTGCTAGGTTGATGGTTTTTGCGCAAGCGTCTTATCGGAATGTATAGCCGATAAGTTATCTTATTACATCACAGTTGCATTAGGTCTATCGGCTTGTTGAGGTTCCTTTACTATTATCGATCTGTGCTGCATCAGTTAGGTCTGAACTACTAGATCGATAATAATAGATTTATCCTTGTCGAGCCGATCGGTGTATATACGACGTTCTATCGGAGTGCTTAGCCGATAGGTTATCTTTTTATAAAGCCGACTGTATTATCTTTACTATTTTGGTCATCTATATTATCATCGGTTTTCTAGCCGATGCACATGTATTTCCTTGGCAGTCGGCTAGCTTACTATTCTTGCTTATCTATTTTATCATCGGCTCCTAGCCGATGCATATGTTATACTGACATCTTGTCTATTTGCTCATAGCGCTATCGGTTTCCTAGCCGATACACAGGTGCCATCGGCCATCGGCTACGAGGAGCCTACATCAGCCCGTATCGGCCGATAGCCGATGTGCAATTGCTGCTGACCCGGGCACGAGCACAAGCGAGGACCTGGGAGCGAGGACCTGGGCACGAGGACCCGGGCACGGGCACGAGACCCGGGCGCGGACAGCTGGGGCCCGGACAAAGTTTTATCATCGGCTTTCAGCCGATGCTCAAGCATTCCTTCGGCAATCGGCTAGCAGTATTCTTATTGGCCGATTGAATCCCTGAGTTAATATTCTCCTTGTCAATTGCGGGGTCAAATTGACTGGCACGCCTCCGAACCTTAATATTTTAGGACCTGCACTGGAGCTAAGCAGATCTCCCAGGCCTTCGCGTGTCATCAGACGCCGAACCAGATCGCCAGCACACGTTTTTGGCACACCCAGCGATTTTCGGTGTCAACAGGTGTTCGTCGCCATTGTAGCCTGCTCGAGCTCGTGTGTTGTGTGCCAGTGAACTGAGAGAGAGTGTGTGTGCATTTGCTCCTGGCCGGAGGTTCCGGCTGACTACGGGCGAGTTCCCGGGAGAGGGCCCGGACACGGTCCCGGGCGCCGGGCGCGAGCGCGGGAGCAGGGCCCGGGCGCGGACGCCGGGCGAGGGCGAGGTCCCGGGCAAGGGCCCGGGCGCAGACACGGGGCGCGGGCGCGGGAGCAGGTCCCGACTAACAACCGAAACAGGTATGTTTTTGATGGGGTCCGCCCAAATTTGGCAGGTGCCTTGAGTCTTGCTGATGAGGACAGATGTTTGTGGGTGATGGCAGGGGCACGAGGCTTGTCCTTCCTGTCCGCCTCACTTCCTGGGGATTAGAGATGATATGGTCGTGGTTGTGTTTCTCATGTCACAGGCGTGGGTGAGGAATTAGAATAGCGGGCATGTGTGTGTGGTGTGTTGTACGGGTTTCCTACCCATCTTTCTTCTTAATACAATGATACGCAGTTCTCCTGCGTGTTCGAGAAAAAACTGTCAAGTACGATAGGGTAGGTAATGATAATACCGTAGTATCTTTACTAAATTTAATAAAATTTACAAAATAATCTAATTTTTTATAATACTGTAGTATCTTTACTAAATTTAACAAAATTTAAAAAATAATGTAATTTTTTAATAAATTTTACATGGTTTATAATAGTTAATCGTTGTTATCATGCAGCGCGATAACACCACGCTTACTGCCGGAATACAGTAATCTCATCTCGACGGTAGGAAAACCCTGCGTAGGAGTAGTCGCACACGGAATCCACCAAGCCCATTTTCTCCGCGGGAACACACATAAACATAATCAAAAGGAAAACATAACCCTTTGCTTGTGTGCTCTATCCCGCTGGACAGTCAACCTCATGCAGTTCAGCTAAACAGAAAATGGTTTACTTGGTTCCCGTAGGAATTGAATCGCTTCATGTCAAAAGTTATGTGAATTTCTACATTGATACGCTGGTCGAGAGATATGAAGTACGGAGACATCCAGAAGTTGCCCTATCTGAGTGAAAAAAAAAATACAACTGACAACAAGCCCAGGTTCTGCTCAGCGCATTCAAACATCCTCAGATTATCAGCCGGCAGCCCTCTTGTTAGTCCATTTCCATCAAGAATGCAACCTGATACGTAGAATATATATTAGGAAAAAGGTAAGACCGGTACATAATACAAGCTCTGTTCTTTTTAGATGGTGTGTTAGGATTTTGATTTTGTTCTCAAATAGATGAGTTTTAGACTTTCTATGCAACTGTGAGCTGAAAACTTCATTTACCATGCGCTTTAGTAGTTGCACCCCCAGCTGCAGCGTTCTGCTTAGCTCCTGTTTCTGCAAAGGCAACAAGTTTCAATCCAGTAGCAAAATATAATGGACAGTTTCAGTTGGATAATTTATTCTTGAAACAGGCTGAGTTTCTTGTTTTCCAAATTGCCCAGATAACAGCTAATATCGCAACCATCATACTATTTATCATTTCAGGAGCAAAGTTAAGAAGCATCCCCAAACATGTGTTTGATGCTGGTAATTGGTTTTAAATCAAAAGCACAGAAAACAACATTCCAAACAAATCTGGCAAGTGGGCATTTTACAAAAATATGATCAATACTCTCTTTATCATCACAGAACTGACATTTTGGGTCTTTTCCTTTCCAACCTCTCTTGAGGAGATTGTCTTTTAGTTAAAACACTATTTCTGAGCAAGAGCTGCAATTTTAATGCTCTATAAAAAGATCTAACAGTGTACTGACCATTTGTTGTGAGATTCCAAATCACCTCATCATTTTGGTCAATTCAAAGATACACTCTGTAGATCATTTAACATATCATTCCAGCATACTCTCCTATCCCAAGTCAAAGATCTCCTGAAGCTATTTTGATCCCAACCCCCTCTAACGATTTGTGACAGTTTTGAGTTTAGAGAAAGTAATCTGGTAGAGAGAGGATTTTTCACAGCAATTAAGTTGCTTTGTTCTATGTGCTGGACACTAAAACGTCATCTTTTCACAAACAGAGGGAGTAAGCAGTATAGCCCTTTGTAATAAATTCATCATATAGACCACCTATCTACAAAATTAGAGAAATGATACTAATATAATTGCACACAAGAAGTGCTATATCTACAACAAAGCATTTTTGGTAATTGAGCTCGTTTGTAATACCTGTCATCAGGGATGTAGTCACTGTCATCGGGGTCATCCTCACTTGAGCCACTCGAGGAGCCACTCCAAAAGTCATCACCACTGTTGGGATCCGTTGGCTCCTGAACGGGCTGAGGCACAGGTGGTGCAGGCACATCAGCCAGCGGCACTGCTTGTGGCACTGGCACCCTTGGCGTGCGAGGAAACCGGGGGTAGGGCTGAGGAAGCAAAGATTGTACACCTATTGCTGGCTTTTGGGCTGAAAAAGAAAATTCAGTTTATAATAAAAACCCACGACATGTGGGCTCCCACCGTTTTTTGATTTTTTTTTTTTTTTTGGCTGACTGACAAATGCAAGTTGAGGGTATCAAATAGACTTATTTCTACAGAAGTTATCTTACCTTCATGTTCCTGAAGGTTTGCATCTTTGTTTGCAATTTTTTCCGAGAGTAGGACCATTATGTGTTTCTGCAAAAAAGAATAATGAATATTGGTAAGATGGCTTCAAAGAAATATCCCTATCTGTCAAAAGAAGAAGAATAAAGAACATACGCCGTCGAATGAGAACGTAGAACTAGTGCTTTGCTCCCACTTCTCGACTCTTTCTTCCAGACCTTTTGCCATAACTATAGGCAAAACATTATGCAGTGGTTTATTATTAAAGAAAGATTAATATTTTGCATTAAAATAAACTAAAGATGTAGTTTCACCTGAAACCTTGTTGCCCAGTAACTCAGATCTACTGCTCTCGAATTCAGCACAGGTTTTCATCCATATTTCAGTTCGAATAACAATTTCCCTTCGCTGCAGTGCTTGCGCTTTTACCATTCGCATTTGTATTTTCAATCCTTCCAAAGTCGAAACATCATCACCATCTGAAAAAGGAAATTGAGAAGAAAAGTTAAAAAAAAACTTTATGACCAACACAAATTCCGCACGACTTTATGAATGTCAACCGTGTACCTTGTTTGTTAAGATTGATCCCCAAGTCTCTTTCAGCCAGATGTGTTTGCCTCAGGAGTGCTCTTATTTTCATTTTCATCTTCACGATATTATACTTCAAATCCACTACCCTATCTTTTTCAAGTTTAGCCACTTCATTTTTTACCTGCATTTCAAAACATAAGCAACGTTATGGATAGTCGATTGGACATGATAATAACAAACTCAATGAACCAATGATATAGAAAATTACTTTTGACAAGAAGCTCGCAGATAAAGCCTTTTCTTCTGTTATCTGGTCTACTGAGGAAGCATCAGTTAGGCAAAGAACATCAGCAAGGTTTAGTTCCTCATCAAGGTATAGATCCTGATCAATCTGTGTTTTGACAACTGCATATAGCTCTATCAGTTTCGTTCCTAATTCCTGAAACTGTAAATTCAAAGCCAAGGTAAGAAACAAAAGAGAAAACAGTGTGACTTCAGAAGAAAAGCTAGAAATGCAGACCCGAGCTCAGCCATACAATAGGAATGCCATACAATAGGAATGCTTAGGGATTACAGTACATAATAAAGTACATAGTGACATATAAACCACATTAGGAAAATCAAACTGCACATGGATTACAGACCAAACTAACACGGTAGACATAGACATTGTGTACTACCAAAATTCTTGTAGGATTCAACACGAGAAGGGGAATGATGATTACTTGCAAGAAGCGAGCGCGCTTAGTGCTTTCTAGAAGCTCAACCATCGTGTTCAACCTGAGTAGGGCTTCCCCCTCCACTGTCTCCACATGGTGTGAAAGTCCGAGCTCATCTAATTTATCCCAGAAATCGATGTCCAGCACTTCACATAGTCCTCGCAGGACTTTAAGGTTCTCCATCCCTAAAAGGGAAAGAGTTAGTAAGAGGAACTCAGGAACCTCTAGAACCACCCGGAAGAAAGGGAGAAAACGTTCCTCTGGAAGCGTGAGCGATTGAGAAAACGAGCGGAAGCGAGAGAACGAAAGTGAGAAAACCACGCGCCATGATCAAACTCGTCAGAACACAGCGAGAGAACGAAAAGGAGAAAACCACGCGCCATGATCAAACTCGTGAGATGAAAACCGCAATCGAAATCCACAAAATAAAACTAGGATTTCTCTGGCATTGAGCAGTAAGGAGGGAAAAGTGGAAGCGATCAAGCGAGTAGTAGACAGACAAAAACCGCCAATCGAACACGTGAAAGAGAAATACCTATGGCTCTCTTCCTGCGCTCCTTCCTCCTTCCTGCTCTGATTAGATTCTTCCTGAGCTCCTGATCAGAGAGATTCTTCGCGCTGATTAGAGAGAGTAAAGAGGGAGAGAGATCATAGATGCATCGGTTGGTCATGGATAGAGGGAGAGCGCTGAAAGGGAGAGAGAGAGCGCGCTACCTTCTCGCTGCTTCTCTTGCCGCTTCCCGCCACCTGCTTGACGCCGATCGAAGCGAGATTCCTCACCCTGATGCAGAGAGAAGAAGGGAGAGATCAGGATATGCATTGCCGATCAGGTCGAGAGAGGGGGGGAGAGAGAGAGAGCTCACGCTGCGCTTCTGATGAAAGCGTGGAAGCAGGCGCGCGGTGCCTCTTGGAGAGGGCGATCAGGGCATATTTATAGGCGCCGCCGCTGTCTTCGATGGATTCATTCCATCGATGGGGAACAGTGAAGAGAGAATAAATATCAAGGGATTCGTCCATTTTCAGTTTTAGCCCTTTGACTCTATAAATATTACGAAAAGTCCTTCATTCAATTGATTTCTTACATACTAGCCCTGAAGTTTCTATTTATATTTTTCAAAGATACTAGCCCTGTTCATAGAAATCTTCAAATATAAATAGAAATATCAGGGCTTAGCCCATGTTTTTCAAAGATCGCGTCCCGCATTCCTCGTTCCGGTTCCTCAACCCATCGACTGAGAACTTTTGTGACTTAGACAATTATACATGTGTAAAACAAAATACAAAGATGCGCTGGTTAAGTACATCGACACAAATGATTGACACTACATCTATATAGCAGTTAGCAGATACATGGTATATGTACTCCTATATAGTGATCACTGATCAGTATGACAACTACATTTGCCTGAACTGCAAACTAATCAAATGGTGGCATATATCAGGTCAAACAGCAACAATCAGATATGTTTGAAGAACATTACCTGCAAAGCAAATTGACATGTCACGCAACCAGAAATGCCTTCAAGGTGCAATGATCATTAGCCCAGAATAATGCCTTGTACAGACGAAGGCATGCCATCCATCCAGACATCCAGGATCATCGCCAAACCCATTAAAAAAACTTCCTGCATGCATGGTAGTCATGAGGTCTACAATATGAATGGTACTTATGAAATACATCAGCTGACCCTTTTCATTCAATTAAAAATGTGGGCTCAAATAAAATCCTAATCTTTGGTTCGATCTGGTTGTTCCATTATAGATTAGGGTAGCAAGGGCTTAACTGCAGCTATTCTTCAAAGATAGTCAAGTAAAATGGCATACAGGGATCTCATGGCATACATGATATATGGAGGTGTCTATCCAAATGTGGTGGTAAGAATCACTTTGACTATGCCATTTTTTAGCCGGGTTGGGCGAAGAGAAGGCCAACCAATTTCATTACGATTGGGAGAAAACAAAGTACAAATCACACATTACATAATTTGACATCGACAGTATGCTGTCAAGAACTTGACTATGCCATAAATGCCAGATATAGAAAATAGAGGCTAGCTAGACACATATCTCATGTGCACAACACCTTATGTCATAATAAGTTTATAAGGTGTTTTTTGTTAATAGAAAATGTGATTTCCAGTTTACCACATACGACTACACAAGGTGGATTGCAAGAGTATCATACAATTAGTAATTTGGTAAAGAGAAATAGTCACTGTACAATTAATTCTAGGACTCTCAATTTTACATGGAATTGAAAATTCTTAGACCGAGCCCAAACTGCATGCTTTCCTTGGGAACCCATGAAAATATCATGGAAAGCCAGGGACCATGAAACAGGTAAAATGTCACTAGCATAATTAAGCAACAATTCATTTATCGTACTCACTGAGTTTGCCCATTCCCAATATCAAAACCACAATGTATTTAGAAAGTAGTTCAAAGAGGGATGGATAGCACAGTAAATAACTAAATATAGTATCAGAATTAGAACCAGATGCAAGACTACAATATGCAAGTACATAAATCATATACATTTTGGAACATAATAGCTAGCTAGACAAACGTACATGACGTACCAGCACCCATTTCATGATAATTTAGGAGGGCTTTTGGTTCCATAGAAGATGGAATGCACTGAAATCCAAGCAGAGTTGACAATGAAAGTAAGTACTGTTTCAGGTTTAACAAGAACAGAAGTGGTAGATAATATAAATAGTCCACAGCTTAAGAAAGACGATTAACAGGTTATATACTAAAAGAAATGCAGATAACGTCATAAGTGTATCAAGGGGGAAAACATCACAGGTTAAGTGGTATTGGTGCACAAAGATTGCCAACCAAATGATATGAACATAAAGTGCATCTTCCTATTTTTGGATCTTCGCGTAGTCATACTACACACCAGTCGACCTTTAACCCAATGAGTAAGAGCACCCAGTGGTTCGTTCATTTCACCATACATAGGCATGGTTGTTGTCACTAACCAACCAACAACAGTGAGAAAGGGATAAAATGACTCGTAATGTAAGAAATGGTATAATTTACCTACTTCTTTCTTTTGGATAGCAAAAGCAGGAACTCCGCCATTCAATAAATTGGTGTAAATTTCCTTATACAGATCCATTACTCCATTGGATACATTGTCCAAAAGCAGCAATTGAAAGCAAGTACCTGCATAAACAAAGTAGCAAGATGTTTTATGTACAACAGAACAAATAGAATAGATGTCTGAATATTTAAGTGGAAAATAATCCGAGTCAGTTATGGAAAAAATTTATACTCCATGTAACTTTATTAATCCATCCCCTTGTTGCTTTGGTTACTGTGGCTTAGATTATCCAAGTATTTACATTGTAGTTTACTGTGGCTGAAAATCCTATTTGTTTATGTTTTTTTGCTGGGTCGGCCAATCTGGCAATCCGATCTGTTTATAGGAAAACGGTTGGATGGGATGCCGTGGCTCAACTTGCAGTCCCAGTAAGAACTATAGCCGATCGCAATCATGCTTTGGTAAAAGGGAAAAGGTAAAAAAACACACAGAGAGATAAAAATAGTGGTAGACTACAAGGCAAAAAAAAAAGCCTCACCCGTTTATGGAAATTTATTCACAGAGTCGAAGTCCAGTGATGATAGTGCTACTCCATAGATTGCTGCTTAACAGAAAGCTGGGGTTTCAATAATATTACAGCAATGGAGTAAAAAAAACATAAAGAAAACAAAGCTGGGGTTTTAAAACTCTGGCCCAAAAACACTATTATATGACGACTCCATAACGCCAAACACAGTTGAGCACCCAGGAAGAATCAATTTACTGAAGTGTGCTGACTGCCCTAAGATAACTAAAGAAGAACAACTTTCAATTTCAAGTTGCATACATAGTGAAGCACGGAATATTAAATTCTAACTAGTGTTAAAGCTACCATACAATCAAAGCTTTCTTCATCTTAACTCATTTTGAACTCCTAAATGGTTAGCGATAAAAATTCCTCTTTCTGCCACACTGGCAGTGACATTACTATCAATTATACTAGGTTAGAATAAAGAGTACAAAGTTAGGTCTCCACCAACATTGCAGTAACTCCTTGAACCTCCCTTTTTGGCTTTTTCACAGCTCAAAAGGTCTCCTAGAAACTGAAACTAACTAGAGCTGACCTAAATTTTTTGGCCAAGCACCAGAAAAATTCTACAACAGCACTGCAAACTGCAAGACTGTTATTTGAGCAATGCTTTCCTATGCAGTGAGAGGTTCTCCTGTAGAAAGTGTTAAGAGCCCAACAGGAAAAGCAATAATCATGATCATTAATGGTGGTTACGTAAATATTACATACTAAATGAGAATGAGCAAAAGGATATCTATGATGATACGGTAAACACTGGCTCTTTTTGGAATATCTGGCTTATCATCGTAATTTATCTGTAGCTATTGTTAAATTAACTTATTCTTTCGAAAATGTTTCCTAATACTATCATATAAACAGATGCAACGAAAAGAATACCAGACTCAATACAAAACTTACATCGCCTTTAATACTTGTTGACCTGCATTTTCAGTTTTCCCGACCAGTGAGGGGTTCCCTAATACTATTCTGGAACCTTTATGTCTAGTGACAGTTTTCAAGGTACATATCCTGGAGAATCTAACAAAGCGAATGTTAACGTTAGTGTGCAGGACAACCCAAACTGCCACAGAATAGTGATGCCATATTTACATTTGCAATTTTTTTCTCATTTGTTAACCATGATACAAAGAAAATCAAGCAGAAGATACTATTCAGAAGTATTAGAGTAAGATCTAAAATAACAAAAAAGGTCAGGGCAAGACAAATAGTTTGGTATGCATTAAGACCATTCATGTATACGCAAAGACATGCTGCATCAGGCAAAGGAGACTAACAGACAATCTGACATGGTCAGATGGTAAATGGAGTTAGTTAACCACCCGTAAGGAGTGTACATTGTGTTAACAGCGAGTGAACTACAACCAGAGCAATCAATCAGCAGCAAGAAAATAACTGCATTAAGAAAAGAAAGAGATGGAAACAGCAAATTTTCCGACTACAGGGACGTAGACAACCGATACTCTTTCCTTACCAAGGGAAAGAACTGTAGCGGTGGAAGTGGAAGTGTGGCACCCAGCCAGCCGTCGATGCGCACAACATCAGCAGGTGTTCAGAGATGTGCTTAGCAATATATAACTGCTTTTGCTTGCTTCATAGATAGGGTCAGCATCGGTGCTTAGCATAGTGTTTGCTACCTCTAAGCACCACTTAACAGTAGCCACCAGCAAAGGGTTTCCAAAAAAGGCGATTTTATTTTTTTCTATATATACTTTCTTCAATTATTTTTTTTCTCAAATACCCTCTCATAATCATGTTGGCCATCACCCCCACGCCCCAACCCATCAGCACCACAACCGGAAACGCCTAGCTCCCGCGGAGCTTCGCCTGCAGAGTATCAACAGCAGAAACGACCGGCAAGAGGTGGACGGGGAGCCGAGGTTGCGCTTGCGCCGGACGATCGATCAGCACGCGGCGCGGTGGAGAAGGCGGGAAACGCAGGTAGGGGGGACATGCCGGATGAAGCGGCGGCGGAGGGAGTGCGCGACCGGATGAAGCGGCGGAGAAAGAGTCTCGCGGTGGCGGTGGTGGTGGCGGTGGCGGCGAGGTGGTAGGAGAGCCCCGGCTGCTGCGTCGATTTCGTCCTTGTGAATGGTGGTGATTGGGCTGGAGGCGGGTGTGAGAGACGGGAGTCCGGTTCGGTTTGGCCCAATGCGCAAACCGACCAGCCTACGAATTTTTTTTATTTTTATATTTTTTTAAAAAAAATTTACAAAAGTATATTTTAGTTTTGAAAATTCACAAATCTATACTCCCAACGCCCGCCCTTTTAGAGGGCGTTTTAGATAACGTGGCAGATGATCGTTGGCCGTCACTGTTGGGCGGCCATCGAGCCGCATGCAAAAAAAAGCCAACGCCTGGCAGCCGTATTTTGTGGGCGGCCCCCTTGCCACCCTCCTAGAGGGCCTTTTTCCCCAGCCAGCGGGCCGTCTACAAAAACGGTGGCCCCGTGGGTCGGTTATTTTGCAGGTGGCCCCTTGCCGCTCTCTGGGAGGGCGATTTTTGTCCAGGCAGGGGGCCGCCTGCATAAATGGCGGCCGTCTGGCCGTTGGGGTAGGGTGCCGCCTGTAAAAGTGGTAAAAATCGTTCTGGGAGAGGGTGATTTTTTGGTGGCTCAGTATAAAACCCCCTCCCAGCCTCCAAAAATTCATAAAATTCCAAAAATAACAAAAAAAGAAGAGAGAGCTGAGAAGGAAGGCGAAGGAAAGCGGCGAAGTCCTGTCGGTTTGCAGATTCGTCTACAGGTAAAATCTTATGTCCCTTTGTAATTTTCATTTGTATTCATGAAGTGATATAGTATGTTCAGTATTGTACTAGTTACGTGTAGCGTACGATACAAAAATAAGTTGTTATATTTGTAGATTTATAGTTTTTAATCAACCTATTAGCCGACATAATTTGTGTAAGATCGTGGTTATAAAATATGGATTATACGGTATTAGATCTGATGAGCATGTTGGTACTTAGTTTAACTCTATTTTTTCGTCAACAGAAATATCAAATAAGGTGGTATTTTAGTTATTTCACAAGCAAGGGAATGTTAGGCATGGTCCACAGGGTGTAGATCTATTAGAGTTCAGTTCAATGGCTAAGAGCATCGATAGGCCGGCTGAGAGAAGTTTCGGGTCAGTGTACAACTGGTTAATACGAGGCTTCCAAATCGACCCACATATCAACGCAATAACCGCGTATCTTACAGTGAGTCGTGCAGTCGAAGAGTTTTTTAGGGTACTTATGCCAGTGGATTGCACTGCCACTTGGAGATGGTACGTGGAGAATGCATTCCAACATGGTTGGCCACTTGACATACTTATGTCGGTGTACGAGAAGGATAACACCGTTACAATGGCCGTGCAAGATGATGAGGGTCCAAGTGTGACGGGAGATAATGCTAGAACAATAGAAGAAAATGATGGAGAGCATGAAGAAGATAGGCAGCCAACAGGTGCGATAGACGAGAGAGACCTAATCGACACCATCATTGAGAAAATGGATAGGGAAGATGCTGATAACGAGCATGTAAAGGATGAGAAATAGTTCGATGAGAACAATGTCATCCAGGGGCTAAGTATGCATACATAGAGGATTTGAAGGAGGCAGTGAAATAATGAACGGTGTCACTTCAGAGGGAGTTCTGAGTCGTAAAGTCAAGCAAGTCGGTGTATGAAGTGAAGTGTGTGAAGGATTGGTGTCCATGGCGGGTGCACGCGTTCAAGGATAAATAGAAAGATTATTGGCAAGTGTTGATCATCACCGAGTATTCTTGTCACTTACAAAGGGTCAAGAAATACCATAGAAACATGACATCTGCATTTATTGTAACAGAGATGTACTCCCACGTTATGAACAACTTAGGGTAGAACCAAGATCAATTGTTAGACATATTGAGGAGAAATTCAAGTACACAATTAGCTATGTGAAGGCATGGAGGGTGAAACAGAAGGTTGTGGAGATGAGGTTTGGCACATTTGAAGCATCATATGATAATTTGCCTCGTCTTTTAGCCTGTATTCTTTAGAGGAACCCGGAGAGCTACTATGATCTGAAAGCTTTCCCATCAATTGACCATCATAACCAACATGTGTTGCAACGAGCATTTTTGCATTAGTTACTTGCATTCAGGCATTTGAGCATTGTCGTCCTAGCCTCTGCATTGATGAGACATTCCTGACTGAAAAGTAGAACAGATATTAATAGCAATTGGAGTTGACGGGAACAACCAAATTTCACCCGTGGCTTTTACTTTTATTGAGAGTGAGAACACTGATAGCTGGTACTGGTTCCTAGAGCGGGTTAAGTCTGCAGTTGTATGAATGAGGCCAGATGTATGCCTAATACATGATCGTCACGCCGGCTTGTTGCGTACAATTGAGGAATTGAGGAATGTCTACATAGATAAGGGATACCCACCAAGGTGGTCCGATATTCGAAGTAGATGTACATGCGTCATATAGGTGCTAATTTCTACAGATAGTATAAGAACAAGTACCTTATGGATCTTTTCAAGATACTATGCGCCCAGAATCAAGAGAAAAAATTCAATAAACTTTGAAGGCGGTTGGATGAGCTAACGTTTAAGCAAACAAATAAGCAGTCCAGGAGGGCTATCCTTGTAGGGGATGAGGCTTCACAAGCTCTTGGATCTCTCCCAAGTGATGGACCTCGTATGAGAAGAAGGTCGGCATCGTTGATTAGGAAATTTTCGGAGTGGATTGAGAATGAGCCAAAGGAGAAATGTGCCTTGTTGTTTGACAAAGATGGTTCTCAATTTGGCATAATGATCATAAATTTGGCAGAGATTTATAACTGGGTGATACATGGAGTTCAAGCGCTTCCACTTGTTGGCATTATTAAATTTATCTTGGATGGCATATGCACGTACTTCAGAGATTGGTTCAAAGCAGGCTGGTCTCTCCATGGCAGACAATAATCTTTTTTTGGCATATTACTGACTAAGTACATCCTAGATAAAAGTAATAAGGCTTGAAGACATCGAGCTATACCTCAAGGTACACAAGAACATATGATCAAAATATTATATGTCAACAAGGGCATACGTAGAATCTACCGTAAAAGAGTTATGCAGGAGTGCGTGCTGAAGAAAGACGAAACCTGCAAGTGCTCGTACCGAAAGCCTACTGTGCTCCAAAAGCCATGTTCTCACGTTATTGCCGCGAGCGCTGAGTGCGGGATAGAAGCACGTCATTTTGTCCCACCTTATTTTAGGAAAGAAGCAATCTTCAGTACTTGGAGTGGCGAGATATATGGCTTTGGTATTGCGGAGACATTTACTACCGAGCATCCCCAAGTTATCTACATTCCTGACCCAACAAAATTGAGGGACAAAATAAGTCGCTGCAAGATAAAACGCATTCGTAATGACATGGATGAGTCCGAAGCGGGTGGAAGGTGTAAACGTTGTTAAAAGTACGACCAGAAAGACCATACTTACAAGATGCAACAGGTCCGAGTGCGACGGAAGTTGGATCATTGGGTTCAGACACTGATAGAAGTCGTCCCTCGAGTGAAGGCACCACTTCAAGGTGACCCCATCCTAGACGTTCTCGTGCATCTGGTGGTGCTGTGGTGTACTGTTAGTTCATATATCAATGTAACAGAGATTCTATAACTTAAGTTCTCGTACTATGTTGCGCCCTTGATCTTTGTAATAGAACCATACGTACCTTATTGTCATCCTTTATTATCATGTAATAATGTTATAAACCTATACAATAATTTTTAATGTGATTGTTCAATTAACTTTGCGAACTAACTCTTACTTATTGCTTTCATAATAAAAATTTCACTAACTTTCTATTTGCATGCATGTATACCGTACTAGACACCGGAGCTGCTAGACCGGGGGCTTGACCGGTCCCACCGGTCTTACCTGTCAGTCGTTGAGGGTGCCGAGCTGAGCACCTTCCGTCCACGGCCTTCACATCACTTCTTGCGTATAGATCCCCGGTTTTGTGAGAGGTAAGAGCTGTACCAATATTTTTTCCTCACACTTTTACATATCTATGTTTCGCAATATTGACTATGGTGCTATATTCTACAGGTTACGTGAGACTGGACTTCTTCCGCTGTGCAGGTTAGTCGAGGCCGCATCGGATGAGAAGCACCCTGCGAGACGGTGGGACGCTGACCAGTCACTTCTGGCAGCACTGGTGGATCGCTGGAGAACGGAGACGCACACGTTCCACCTTCCATGCGGCGAAATGGCTCCCACACTTCAGGACGTCTCGTAACTACTGGGCCTTCTCCTCGCAGGGGACGCTATAGGTCCAGTTGACGGGGCGCATGGATAGGCGGAGGACATCACTATACGGTTCACTAACATGCAGCACCTGCCTGGACTTGGTGCGTCGGGTTCGTTCCCTCCTTACACTAAGAGCGGCCCCTCGAAGGCGTGGTTACTATAATTCACTGTAAGTCGTGTATTTGTTAGATTTATAATCGCCCGAACTATAAAGCATCAGTGGAACTAATAATATTTTTGGTTTGCAGCTTGATCAGCTCTACCCTGACACCGATAACTATTCAGTGCCGTGAGGTGCTTGGAGGCATACATGCTCTGGCTGTTTGGATGGGTGATGTTCACCAGCATGATGGGGAACGCGGTAAACAAGGGACTGATCCACTACACCCGTGCGATCACCGATGCCAAGGACGGCAGCATACCGTAGTGGAGCTGGGGATCTGTTGTGCTCACAGCGACGTACCGTGGTCTTTGTGACGCGTGCACAAAGACCGATCCAAGAGCGCTTATCGCCGGTTGCTTTCTCCTTTTGCAGCTCTGGGCGGCCGAGCGGTTCACGATAGGTCGCCCTTTGATTGAGCACTCTCCCTACGAGGGTGGCCTAGGAGGCTTGTACGGGCAGTCGGTCGAGGACTGTCCAACTATGGGGACAGTCTAGTATCGCCGTGAGGTACATAACGTGAAATTCTAGACTTATCACTTACGTGCAAACACTGACGTGTTTTTCCTATCCTATTTTGCAGCGTCGTTACGCCCACGCGCAGGTTAGGAGGGCCTACTCTGACTTCGTGATGGAGTTCGATCGCCTGCAGCCCAGTGACGCCGTCTGGGATCCGTATAGTGCACAAGCCATCGCGCCCCATGCACCGCTCGGACTCTCGATTTTATGCACGCGTGACCAGGCCTACTGAATGACAACAACGCCGATGGTGTTCGACATCTTAGTCGAGCCCCACTGTCCGCAACGCATGATGCGACAGTTCAGCCTACGTCAGCACTTCCCTATACCCGTGGAGCAGGTTGTCCCGCGCGACGTTCACCGATTAGTACAACTACAAACTTCGTTCAGTATTACAACTTTTTAATGAAGTCTAATACACTCTCTGCAACTAACTATACTTGTAGGGGACAGGTAGCCAACACTCTGTGGGTTCCTCGACTGCAGAGGTACGCGGACGACTAGTTATTGGCGACGGAGGAGGTTATCGACGAAATCCGGCCACACACTGAGGCCGCCTACCTAGGATACCTCAGGTGGTACCAGCCTCACACCCGCACATGCGTCACGTTCACTCCAGCCGATCCACAGCCACACGTCGCCACCGTGACAGATACATACCCTACACACCGTGACCAGGACTATTTCCACGTGGTGAGTCACGTTCTCTTTGCACTTTGCTATTTCCTTTATACGTATCCATGGTTCTAACACATATTTAATAACATTTATAAAAGGCCGACGCTGCACGCCAGGTTTAGACTGATGTGGACGCGACATTTCGATGGTTGGACGTTGGGATCGTGTTGAGTGCGGAGGAGTAGAGGATGACTTTCGCGAGGATCCGTAGGTCGATGCACACATTAATTCGTGCACTCACTTGTCGTGCGGTCGACGTGGTTCCTCCCGTAGCTGTACCTCAACACCCTCCATAGGCTACTGGAGCAGGAGTTTGCCCGCCTGCAGCAGGAGTGCATCAGCAGGGTTACAGTCAGCCAGCTAACCCCTCCAAAGGTAAATTTTGCTATCCATCGGTTCATACAATATTTTCTTTTACCGACATGCACCGTTTTATATCAATATGCTTCCATGCGGCTTTCGTTACACCGTACCTCGATCCCTTGGGAGCTGGCACATCCATGCAGGGAGCGTACTACGCACGTCCACGCGTACAGCAGGGCATGAGCACTGCCCCTGCGGCTACTACAAGAGGTCCTTCAGGTTAGATGCACGATGCAAAGTTTTCTTTTGCCTTACAAAATTCCAGTTTATAATTATCAACAAATTTTTTCATAGGATTTCACTCTACACCACCGAGGATGTTTGCTGGCGCTGGCTCCTCCGCGCAGGGCGCATACGGCAGCGGTTGGGCACAAGATCCTTTCGAGAGCGATGACTTGGAAGACACGGAGATCCAGGAGATACTAGGTTCCTCATAACTCGGAGGAGCTCTGCCACCACAGACCCAAGGGCCGCCTTGTGCCACACCCATGCACGCGAGCTGCGCTAGCTGTGCCATACCACTAGACCGGCTCACCTACTCTCAAGGCCACGCGCGAGCATAGAGTAGAAAGACGAAGAGGGCTAGAGGTTACGGCCAGTGCCCGTAGTACGTTGTACCAATAGTAGCTAGCCTGTTGTACATATGTTCTATCTTTTGTACACCATGTTTTATTCATCCTACGTTTGCTGGGGAAACTTCTTTCCTTTGTTTACGCTCATCGGTGCAAGGATATTCTCCTCAGGGTTTATGTTTTCGACGAAACTGATCAAAAACCGTGAATTTTTTAGTTTTAACTTCACGACGAAAGTAGATTCCGAGCGATGAAAATCGATCGAAAAAAAGTTGCAATTAAAATCACGACCGTTCATGATTTCTTTTATTAATTCAACTGCAAAATGCCTGTTAAATTTTACTCTCAGATTTAACCGAAATTTCGCAAAAAATACTCATCAACGGTCACACCAGACGAGAGAGCCCTATGGGTGGTGGCTATTTGCAGGCAGTCTCCTTGCTGGTGAGAAACCGCCCTCCCAGAGGGTAGCAAGGGCCACCTATAGAACGGCTGGCCTGTCGGAGCCGCCTCTATTGTAGGAGGCCCTCTGGCCAGGTAAAAATCGCCCTGTAAGAGGGCTGCAAGGGGGCCGCTTGCAAAATGGCCGCTCCTCGGTGTCACCTCTTTTGCAGGCGGGATCCTAACCGCTCTTTGAAAGGACGGCAAGAGGACCGCTTGCAAAATAGCACATGGCCCAACGGCCGCCTGACAGCGGGGGGCCGAGGGACGTCTGGCACGTTATCTAAAACAACCTCAGATTTGTACATTTTTAAAACTAAAATATACTTTTGTAAATATTTTTTAAAAAATATAAAAATAAAAAAACTACAAGGCTATAGCTCGGCAAGCTTTTGCTCGCGGTCTCGCGGCCCAGCAGCTCAATCGCGTGGAGTCCAGGACGAAACCAACACAGGCAGCGGTCGGCTCTCTCCCTCTCCTCCTCCGACCTCGCCGCCACCGTCGCCGCGAGACTCCACTCCCCCTCCGCCGCCTTCTCCGTCCCCCACCGCGGCACCCAGCCTCCCTCCCTCCCTCACTGCGCCGTCAGGATTCTCAGCCGCGCCGGGCACTGACCGGCCGAGGCGACCTCGGCTCCCCAACCGATCTCTCTGTCTAGTTGTCTCTGCTACTGACACTCTGCGGGGACAGGTGTCTCTGGTCGTGGCGGTGACCGGGGAGGGGTTGCGGTGATGGCTAACAGCGAGTACGAGTACGTGAAGAGGGAATTCGAGTTCGACAGCCGCCTCCCGCCCTCTAATTGGATCGTTGTGCGCATCGACGGCTGCCACTTCCACCGGTACAGTTGCTCTCTTCCCCCTGTGGCTTATCTCTGTTTTCAGCTCATTCATACATGCTAGTGGTACAGCGTGCGATCCTTTATTTAGACATGGTAATTTCGGTTTAGCACTCCTACTTTTCTTGATGCAACATGAACTCTCAGGCAAGCTATGCTACTGTCTTGCCCCGGCCTTCTGTCTTTTAGTTCTTAGCCTACTATTTTGCGCAACGTTTTCTGAATTTATTTTGTGGTGATCTGCAGAAATGAGAAATATGTTACAAAATGTAGATAGTAGACAGGGGAATGGGTATTTCTTATAATCTGGAATAGTTAATCTGTGTTGTTATGTCCACTAATTTCTGTTTTCTCTTTGTTAGATTCTCCAAGATACATACCTTTGAGAAACCAAATGATGAGAATGCTTTAAGATTGATGAACGCATGTGCCACTTCTATGCTCGAAAAGTTCCCAGACATAGTCTTCGCATATGGTGTTAGTGATGAGTACAGGTACAGCATCTTCCATCAAAAGTTTCATTTGAATTGTCCAGGGTCGTTTGTTCTTTCTCCAAAGACAAATGAAAATCATTAGGCTTGATTTCCATGGTTAATGTTCTCATTATGTAAGAGCTGTGCTGTTATACTGCAAGTACAAAATGCCTCTTGAACATGTGAACTTGAACAGTAAATATGACATGTTAAAACAAAACGCATTATCTTCTGTATATTTATTAATTTCTTATATCTCATTTTGTGTTGCAGCTTTGTTTTCAGAGAGGAAACAGTAAATATGACATGTTAAAACAAAACGCATTATCTTCTGTATATTTATTAATTTCTTATATCTCATTTTGTGTTGCAGCTTTGTTTTCAGAGAGGAAACTGAATTCTATCAAAGGCGAGAAAGGTAACTTTAATATGTGTACTTTTTTCATTGAGCATCTTGAACATGCATATGTGCAACATTTCATGATGTTGACTTTTTTTTCAATAACTGCAGTAAAATTCTCTCTTTATGTGTTTCCTACTTCACTTCTGTGTATGTGATGAAGTGGAAAGATTTCTTTCCTAATAAAGAGTTAAAAGAGCCTCCATATTTTGACGGACGAGTTGTATGCTATCCAAATTTGAAGACTATTCGTGATTATTTGGCATGGAGACAAGTGGACTGTAAGATATTCTCTGCAATCAGCATTTTTTTAGTATAACAAAATGGATTCCATATTCATATTTTTTGCATTGTGTAATGATGTCCAATACAGTAAAACCATTATGCATATCATTTTCATCCAATATGGAATTATGAAGCTTACCAATACTATATAATCAATGGCCTATCCTTTCAGAAAAATAATCAATGGCGTATGTATTAGGATATTTGTGCATCTGATTTCTTCACTAAACAGATGGACTCAGAACAAATTTCTTTTTTGTGTCTTTCAGGCCATATAAATAATCAGTATAACACCTGCTTTTGGTTGTTAGTGAAGTCTGGAAAAACTGAAAAAGAAGCTCAACAAGCATTGAAGGTAATCAAAATGTTTCAGAGAGTTTCTATATGCTTTCCATTGCATTTGTATAAATGATATATTTTTGTGATATATTTCTCTTTTTCCAGGGGACATTTTCAAAGGACAAGAACGAGTTACTTTCACAACAGTTCCAAATCAATTATGATGATGAACCAGCTATGTTCCGAAAAGGATCCTGCGTCTACCGAGATAAGGTAATGATGCCAAGAAAGCAAAACAACACCATCATAAACAATGGCTTTGCTCATTCTCAAGTCTCAATGAAGTATTTATGTAATCTCTACTCTCTAGTAGTGACCATGATAGTTTCTTTCCATGTTTGGCGTTAGAGATATTTCAAACAAGATTTTGAATCTTGTAATGAGACTTATCTGCTAGTTATCCAGATAGCGCTTGGCATGCTTTGCAGTTTTCAGTTGTTTGGTCATGTGTCATTATCTTGAAGTGGAATAACAAAAGATCATGGGACAAATAAAAATTTGTGTTTGAAATTTTTCTGAAAAAAAATGCACTAATAATTTAGAGCTCCCTTTACAGGGTTGATTAAAACTCCCTTTATGCAATGCTGTGCCATTTCCTTGTAAGTTATTGATCAAAGATTATGATTCTTATAATATGATTGTAACCTGCATACTGCCTTTTTTTGTGGGATTGTTGAACAATCCTATTTTGTGGAACATCTTATCTTCATCCTCTTTTCCTTTTTTGAACTCTTACCCAACTAACCCAGGAATGAAATAGCATGCTATCTGAAGTGTTCTTTGTTGTTAAGTGCACTTTTGTATGCTAAGAGTTTCGTATCACTATAGGTAGAAACAAAGGTGAAGACAGATCGTTGTGGAAATCCCATTAAAAGGACACGTTTAGTCATTACAATGGCAAATGTTGATATCATAGGACCTGAGTTTTGGGAAAATCATCAGTACATTCTTAGAGAAGGTGAGTTGAGTTAATTTTTGTTCAAGATATATGCTTCCAGCTCCAGTCAGAACTCTGAAATGTACAGCATCAATCTAACTGGAGTCTTTGGGGGAAAGAAAAATGTAGGTATGAGTATGTCAAGAAGTTCGACATCAACCATAGGGTTCCACCTTGTAATTGGACTGTTGTTCGCATCAACGCCTGCCAATTTGAGCAGTTAGGACCCTCCTGTTTCTTATTTATTCAAATCTTTTGTATAGCTAGTGTCTTATTAAGATGGTTAACTCAAATTTATTTGTCAGATTCTTGTTGATCCATTCGTTTGACAAGCCAAATGATGGGACAGCTCTAAGGTTGATGAATGTTTCTGCTTCTTTGATGATGGAGTCATTCCCTGACATTGTCTTTGGCTATGGTTTTAGCAACGAGTACAGGTAGTATATACCTCCTAGAAAATCACTGTCCTAGAGAGCAAAAACAATTGAAAGAAAGAGAAAAGCCTTGCTTATATAGTCTTATGTCCTGGATGGCATGGTATTCCCTTTTCTCATGAACTGAATTGATTTTATTTTAATTTGGTCTTAGCAAGATAAAATATTGTGTCTAATTTGTGATCAAACTTTATAGCAAAGCTATCAATTTAGCCAAATATTTTTACATTGGATGGATAGAAAAGCCATCTATTGCAAACGTTCTTTCTTATTTTATTCTTGTTGTCTCAGCTTTGTGTTCCAGGCGAAGACGGAATTATACCACCGCCAGGAAAGGTAGTTACTAGCTCTATGCACTTCTATTATGCCTATTCTTTCAAGAGGCGATATGCCTTTGATAAAATTATTGGACCTTCTTTTGCAGCTTAATCCTTTCATTATGCCTTTGATAAAATTATTGGACCTTCTTTTGCAGCTTAATCCTTTCATCGTGTACTTCACGTTTCACCTCGTTTTACATGATGAAATGGAAAGAATTTTTCCCCAACAAGGACCTGGTGGAGGCACCACACTTTGAGGCAGAACTTCTATGTTACCCAAAACAAAAGATAGTTTGTGATTATTTATCATGGAGACAAGCAGAATGTAAGTTCTTCCTCCTAAAACACATTTATATTGACATTGTTAAATAATTCTCCTAAGTGAACTTCAGTATCTATTCGTTTGTTCATCTACACTTGTAAAGTGAGTAACTTCAATGTCGCATATGAGCTTACTCACACGTGCTATTTTGCAGGCCACACCAGCAACCAATTCAATACATGCTTTTGGATGCTAGTAAAATCTGGCAAAAGTGAAAACGAAGCTCATGAGATATTGAAGGTCTTATTTCCATCATTTTGGATTCAAATTCTCCCTCCTCTTGATCCTATTTGCTGCGTTGGTTTTCTGTAGCCATAACTCTTTTACTGCTCTCTGCAGGGGACATTATCAAAGGACAAGAATGAGTTGCTTTTTCAGCAATTTCATTTGAATTACAACAATGAACCGGCTATGTTTCGGAAGGGTTCATGTACTTACCGGCAAAAGGTCATCTTTGCTGCTTCCAAGAAGCATTTTACCTGCATTGCTGTATTATTTCTGTTGCCTGCATTTTCTCACAAGAATCTAAATGCGTACGCGTTGCAAATGTGGCTACAGGTGGAAGAATCTGTAGGTGTGGTGGGTAGCGGAAATACCACAAGGGAGCGGTGGGATGTGATAGTAACACACGTAGACATGGGGCCGGAGTTTTGGAGAAAGCATCCTTTCATTTTAAGCAAATAGCATTAGGCTGATTTACATGTGATACAAGCCGGAGTTTTGGAGAAAGCATCCTTACATTTTAAGCAAATAGCATTAGGCTGATTTACATGTGATACAAACGTACTAAGAACACTTCCGACTAGCATTAGGCTGATAAGGTCTCGTCAACCTTAACAAATTATCTTATCGATGTTGTGGTGTTGTATACACACTGTCCACACTAATAGAAAAATTTCAGGCCTCTCTTCATTGGTCAATCATATCTTTTATTTCGTTCATGTGCAAACCTTAGTGCTCTAAGATGCAGATTCTGCTGGGAGAATTCAGAATCCTGATGATATATCTGTATCTTGCTGAACGGAAATATTAGGCTCAAACAGAGAAGGGGTACACCAGCGTGGTACTCATTTACAATTTTCAAGAGAAACAAGAGCGCTAATACACTTTTCGAAAGAAACCTATAACTATAGTAAATCATAAAGCCATGCATTTATCTAGTTATTTTTTTACAATTATAAACAGGTTATAGTAACTAGCTCCAAAAACTGGTATTATTCAGCGACCTTCAGCTGAAAACTTGCCTGCACAATCAAATATTTTTCTCTCAAGTTCTATCTTCCTCCGTTACCAGATGATACTCAACCTCTGCATCCGTAAACGTTAGAGCTTTCTGCAACTTTCTATGGCAGAGAACTTCAACATCTGCCATGTAGACTGCAGTCACAGGACGGTGATCAGAAAGCTTAAGCTCTACTCTCCTGTAGGAAACTATCCTGATTCCCTTTCCTCGTGAAAGAATCCTATCACACCTGAACATGCAACAGTTTTGATATCTAAGCATGAACTTCAGTTAATCTTGTAAGGTTAATTATGCAAAAATAAGGCGGTGCTAGGAAAACTGACGTACCATGCAGGCGTTCTCCTTCCAGATTTTGGCTCATCACTTACATAGTTTTCTGAGTTAAACTCATATTTATATGTTGGAGGGAATCTGATAACCCCTTCAGTCCAACCATCAAAAGTGTGTCCTTTGCTCAATTCTCTTTTTAGCTGTTACAAAAAAGAAAGCATGATCCAGAAATCTACAATGGTAATGAATGTACCACATCATGAAATTACCTGATCATTCTCAAATAATCCATCCCAATCTTGCTTGGAGATAAGTTCATGTGTGCTTTCATATGATAAGTTGATTCGGTAGTTGAGATCTCCTAACCATATGATCCTTCTGAAAATAATGACATGGCTAAGCATATGAAATCAAAGGAAAAGATGGATATATCATAAGCAAGGCATTATCTTGAGTAGTGTCCAGCAATAAACAATAGATGCAACCGTAGAAGAATAAATTCTAGATGAGTGCAAGCCTCTCAAATTCTCAAGGATAGTAAAGGTTTTCATAAGGCACGCATTTGTAAACTTACTCATGGTCAAGTATTCCCTTAGGCATGCTAAGTCCAGGAAGTGGGTTGAAAACTGTTCTTCGGAGGATTTCTTCAACATCTGCATTTCTTTTCAGTTCATCGCCATCCTTTTCTCCAGAAGTTAGATGGCAACATACAAAGCAAAAATGTGTCTGATGTATAGACATGCTGACTGATATTGACCCCTGGAACATTCAAGAAACACATGTACACCAATGATTTTCTAAATTTTGAAAAAGAAAAGCTGGAATGTGAGGAAGCATCTTCAAGCCAATGTTTTGCAGAATAACAAAGTTGATGAAACTAAATTTTTATGCAAACATATAAAGCAGATATAAAGGAAGTAGAAATCAACACCAAACTGATTAACCTATGGGTCTTCTTGATTAAACTATTTGCAAATGTTTTGAGTGTTGTTGAACTGAATAATAAGAGAAGAGGATTAAATTTGATACTTGCCTTGTTGCCCATATAACCCATCGCACCTACACCGACAGTTGATACTCTCAAATTCTGAATGTGCTTCTGCAAGTCTCTCCGAACCCATACTGAAAGATATATTCCCACCATTTGCTTGCTTACTATCCGCAGAAAATTTGGCCTTTTACTTTTAATCACTCCATTGTCACTGTTAATTTCAAGGGATAAATCATCATTGGAAAAATAGTTAAAATTCTTCTGTGTTGATTTCAAAGACACTGGAGTTGCTAGAGCCTGCAGTGAAGTACTGGCCTGAAGACACTGAGCCATCATATCCAACGGCTGTTCAGGCCAAATCATTCCAAGCCTTTCTGAGTGACAGAGTAATTTGGTTAGCTTTCTTTGGTTGGTTGTTTCTTCCAGATTTGATCTGACTTTTTCATAACTTAACTTGTGGGACTGATCAGAAGTCTTTATTGAATCCATCCCGCTGAAGTCCCTGCCCGTATGAACTCTTCCATTGGAAGCAGAACTGAAGTTTTCATATGTTTTATCATGAACTCCATTTTTGTTAGTAACTTTATCAGTGTTTTGTTTAATCAACAGATGAAGCTCCCCGTAATTGCCACTGTCGGACTCACTAAGCAATTCATCTTTCATCACAATAACATAATCTGATGGATTAAACTTTGATGGTGAAGGAGGATCACTGTGACATTTATACTGTGGTTTATTTGGACAAATCTTATTCAGAGTTTCACGAATGATATGCTCCCATACTGCAATTGGACGGTTATCCTCAGCACCAAATATGTTTCCAGCATTTAGTGGAACAACTTCTTGAAATCTGAAAGATAACCATAAATTCTATGGCAATGAATTTTATATACATAAAATTAATCATTACTTCAATAGTAGCAGTGCTGACAAAAGAACAACCAACCAACATCATGCCATGCAAGAATACAAAACAACATCAGCCTGTAGTCCCAAAAAAGTTGGGTAAGGCTAGAACCAAATAGAACCAACACCATACCATAGCTAAATAACAAGATAAGGTGCAGCATAGGTGAATAGCTGCTTAATACAGACTATTGCTTAGATACCTGGCTCTTTTGAAGAAACATATTGAGCAGTGTGATGCCAAAATAATTCCAAATCATGATTCAGAAACATTTTTTTAGTTTTCCAAGATAAGAAGTGTGTGCCATATTTTGGCAGTTCACTTCGTGTGGATCTGTGGCACAAATTATTACCTTACAAAGTAGGAGAAAAGGTTTGTGAACAGTGATTTACCCAAGAACATAAATATCAGCTTGCTCCTCCTTATCCAACCATTCTTGAATGTCCAAGTCACTGGGTGGAAATTTGCCTCCAACATTCCATGTCCCTACACAAATCCTGCATGTAGAAAACAGGTTGAAACGTCATCACAAAAGTTGCATATTTTATTTATTTCAGCCCGGCGAAAATTGGGTTCGATTGTTAGCATTTACCTGAAATGACTTGTCTGATAGGAATCAGGTGGAGTGAGTGGTTGACATCTCATTAATTAATTACATAATGACATAAGATGATAGGAAAAATACTAACAGGAAGACGCAACTACTACAAAGAAAAAAAATGCCAAGATGGAGACAACTCTACACGACTATACCTGATTTCTCTGATGTCAATATACTGAGCACGAAGGGTCTCTGATTTGCGCCTTCTAAGCCTGTAAGGCATAGATTTAATTTCATCGCCTACATTGTATAGTTGATGGCATTAGCATATAAGGCAAACCTGCCATGTCAGTTTTATCAAACAAGTGCTTGTGTTGAACATAAAGCAACCAATCAACCCTGCCTTATCAAATAGGCACTTAATGTACTAAACATGGACTTTAGATTAACTCGAAAAATTACTGAAAGCTGAATGCTTGCTAATTCTATTCAATTATGTTTCATCCATTGTGATAGCATGAAATGTTAATTAATAAAAATGAGAAAAGAACGGTGCGCTATTTTGTAGAACAGTTTAAGATACACCAATCTAGAGGCATCATTACCCCAGGGAAACTGAAACTCGAGACTACAATCTCTCATATTTAAATGATTACAAACAGAAGGTCTTTCCTTTCTGGTCAATGAACTCAGATGTTCTGTCTACAAATCAAACTAGCCTTTACTGCCCAGGTTAGTATTTTACTACCAATATGCAAGACCATTCCCTTGTCTAGAAATCAACTAGGGGACAATTCATCTAAAAGGTAGAATATGTAGAAAGAAATAGACTTATCAAAAACTGAATGTGCAGAACTTCTGTAGGTCTCTCCAAAAAAAGAGAAGTGATAATCAAATTACCAATTGTTCCTGCACCAAGTCCACCTAATCTCCTCTCTTCACCATATGATTTCTGTTCCATGTCTGTGCAAATGGCATTATAAAGAGAGCAATCAGAATATGCATGCAACTTAAGCTCAAGAATTGATGTGATGCATGTTATTCGCTAAAAACAACTCCTGTAGAACTTCTATCAAAGGGGCAGCTGTCATTAGATAGTGAAGTCAACCAGATAAGGTGGCCACAGTGTCACACTACCATTCCTTGAAGCAATGAGAAAAAGTTAGGAGGCTATCAGTTAAGCAAAAGTTGCCTGCTTTATCCTCCCTTTTTGCTACCCTTTTGCTCAAGCAAGAGCTTAGAAAGGAACTATAAGGCATGCGTTCGCCGAATCCTAAAATTCCTAGACTTAACATTCTTTTCCTTAAAAAGTTGAATATACCAAAAGAAAACTGCTGGTATGCAGAAAGTACTAGCCACATATCACAATGGAAGTATTTCTCAGAGATATTAATGACCATACCGAATTGCTGGCGCTTGCAATGGCAAAATCATCAACTTACACAAGAACGTAAACATGAACTCTAGTTTTAAAGAAAAAATATAGCCAATTCTTCGATATGAAATTATTTTTTAATCTTGTAAAAAATGAGAGTCAAACCACAAAGGCGTACAAGAAAGAACTTCCAGTGTAGTATGGTGGTCTGCATTCCCCTCGTTGCCTAGCAATCAAAGTAAAACAAATTTGCACACCAAATTCTCCCCCTTTTTCCTCCAAACAAGAACAAGCTTGAGCAAAAGGATCAAATCAGAGCAGATTGTGCGCAAGAGGCACAGAGAAGGAAGAGAGTAGGGGAGGTCGGGGTAGGTAACCTTGGTCTTCTAGCTCGCCATCGCTGGCGTCGCACTCGTCGGCACTGAAGTCGGAGTCCCCCGACCCGGAGCCGATGTTGAGCCACTTGCGCAGCACCACCCTGTGCCACAGCTGCAGCGCACCACACCCGCAATCCACACCACAACACAACATCATCGTCTCAGCCCACCTCTGCATAAGCCCCTTTTCCACCGAGCAGACAGAGACAACAACAACAACAACAACAGCAATAACTGATTTGATCCAAGAACACGAGCAGAGAAAAATCTGAAAATGCGAGGGAACAAACTCCAGCCGGCCAAGAATGGTACCTGATTCTCCTTCCTGCCCCTGAATCGCTTCAGGGACGCGGCCATGCCTGGCTCCGGCCGCTGGTGGTGTCGGCGAGGTAGGAGAGGCGAGGAGGCGGAGGAGGAAGCCATTTTCGTTGGCCGTGCGAAGAGATGGCCGCTTGGGCGGGTGGGCAACTGGCTGGGCCGCCTTGCCCTTATTCTTTATGTGAAAAACTGGATCAATTAATTATCGCTAAATTCAATGTATTGTGGAGGGAAAGTTATCCTTTATACGTAGGTTTTTTTTATATGCACCGTATGCATCAACTAATAAATATCATTAAAAATTCTAGAAATATTTATACATGTACTTTTAATAGTACTACACATATGTGTAAAGTCTCATCTTTAAATTCATATTATACACTGTCGGCGAAATGGGACTGGGGCCGCACATACCCCGGGGACACGTGGGTCGTCGGTCACGTCAGCTCCTCCGGGGCCCACATTCTGCACCAGTGACGGTCGGCTACGACCGTTTTCCCACTAAGTACCTAGGCACGAGCACTGCCTTGGCCCGGGTATGCACTCCTCGGGTGAGTCGCGACGACGGCTCCACGTCCGGGCCTCGCCGCGGTACCGGGAAGCTCCTCGGGCCCGCGTCCCGAGGACCTTCCTCGGTCCCGGGGCATGTCCCCGGGAACATTACTGAGACTTCCCGGGCCCGAGCCTCGCCCCCCGGTCCCGGGACTCGGCTTCCGTCCCCGAGCTTGACTCGAGCAGATCGACTGCTCCAACAACCCGCATTAATGGCGAGGCGACGGAGCGCCTGTCGCCTGCTCTGTCACGCGTGGGCGTCTCACGATGGCCCCCCGTGGGCACGCCGGTGTAGTCGGAGGCTTTTGACTTCGGCGGCAAGGGCGTGCGTTGTCACATCTCCACGAGTTGGCCGCCTACAGCAGGACGTGTCGCACCTACTCCGGCGTAGGCTCAGCAGGCGGACGTGTGCGACTAGACGTCCCTCCGGCGCGGCGCGGCAGGCGGCCGCGTGCGTGCGTTAAGACCAATCGTACCTAGCTTTCTCTCAACATGTGTGGCACTATGGACTCCCCTTGGATTATAAAAGGAGGACCTGTAGCTTCGAGGTATGTGGAGTTCGTGGCTCCGAGGTGTGCGTCCCCTGGCTGTATAGCCCCTGTACTCCATCGTTTTCAGTAGCCCGTTTGAAGTCCAATAGAAAAACAGAGGTGTTCGTCGCCTGGCAAAAACCTCTTGCGTTCGTGCTCTCCGTTTTCCCTCTACTTCTCGCTAGGGCTGAAACGGTCGAAATGATCGGAAAAACCCCTAAATCATTTCCATTTCCATATTTTGTACTCGGAATCGGAATCGGAAACGGTAATATCGGAAATGGAAACGGCTTCGGAAAATTCGGAAACATCGAAAACGGAGTTGCTCGGTCGGAAATTCATCGATATCGGTCGGATATCCATGAATTCGGATCGGAAATAACTTTACCTCATATGTGATGTCTAGAGTAACTCACATAATCACTAAATATAATAATAGCGATATCATATAATAATCACTCATTACAGAAAGCAATCTCAATAATTATCTAACATGATAACATACAAGATGACAATGTAACAATGTCAAACCAATATACCAACACAAATAACATCATACTCAGGACAAATCTGACATTTCAATATTCAAGCAGCCATCATCAACGATTTTCTCAAGCTACAACAAAAGAACAAATCTGACATTTCAAGCACAACTAAAATATTGCATGTCTGGAAGTTGCTCCAAATATTGCAATCTGGACCACGACCATCACGCTACTTCTTCCATGTCATCATTGATCAATTGCTCCCTTATAACATCAAGAATCTCCAAATCTCCAAATATTGCAAATTTTTTAATGCTAACTTCTGGATCATATTTGAATGGTTCAACATAAGAAACACTTTTACCATGACTCTTACCAACTTGGAGCTGCTGCTGACCCTTCACCACACCATGTGCTGATCTCAAATGGCTCCACAACCCGGTTGTTCCTTTTGTGCTCTCAGCTCTATATTTGTTTCTGCAATTTGGGAACTCACATTTTGCCCACACTTGCTCATAACTCTGACATCCACTTGCACTGTTTCAATGACTTTTGTGAAGTGCTGCCATACATCACTTGTCTGCTTTTTCTGCTTCTTTGGTAGGAGTTGTTGCTCTTGCTCCTGGTCCGCTACTATAACGGATCATTAGCATCACCTACTTGCCCTTGTGCAGGTGTTGCCGATGATCCTGAACTCCAGTACAAGACTCTGGCTCACACTTTCGCTCTCAGACCTCAAATGTCTACAATGATTCAATAATAGATGTGATTCAATATAGTTGGTAGTGGTTTATTGCATGCAAACTACTGCCTCATAAAAAAGAAGCAGGAAATAGAGGACAAATGACATACTTGACTTGAAGATGGAAGTGCGGATGCATCCCGAGCCCGGCTATCCTCATCGGCCATGGGCGTCGGGCGGCTGGCAGTGCACTGCAGCGACCGAACCGAGCAGGCCAAGAGTTGGCCGCGAGAGGAGAACGACAGGGCAACTACCCTTGTGCCTCACTGCCGGGACGTCAGTGAGGCAGAACGCCGGGCAGGCAGGCCGAGTGCACGGGAGGCCAGCGGCGGAGGCCGGTGCTGGCGGGGCGGCGGACGGGAGAGGAGCAGACGGGAGCGGAGGCCGGCGAGGCGGCAGACGCGGCAGACGGGAGCGGAGGCTGGCGGGGTGGGGCACTGGGCGGCGGCGGAGGCCGGCGGGGCTGCAGACGGGAGCGGAGGCAGCGGGGCGGGGCGGGAGAAGAGGCGGCGGGGTGGGGCACTGGGCGGCGCGGAGGCCGGCGGGGCGGAGACAGGAGCGGAGGCCGGCGGGTGGGGCACTGGGCGGCGGCGGAGGGGGAGCGGAGGCCGGCGGGGGTGGACGGGAGGGCGGCAGACGGGAGGGAGGCCAGCCGGCGGGGCGGGAGCAGAGGCCGGCGGGGTGGGGCACTGGGGGCGGCGAAGGGGAGCGGAGGCCGGCGGGGGTGGACGGGAGGGCGGCAGACGGGAGCGGAGGCCGGCGGGGTGGGCCACTGGGCGGCGGCGGAGGGGAGCGGAGGCCGGCGGGGGTGGACGGGAGGGCGGCAGACTGGAGCGGCGGCTGGCGGGGCAGCGGACAGGAGCAGCGGCCGGACGGGAGGGCGACAGACGGTAGCGGCAGCTCGCGGGAGGCTGTGACCGTGTGTCTCGCGGTGAGAGGAGACTGAGCGGATAAGGTGAGGGTACTTCAGACTTTTGTGCATTCTAGGGTAAATTTCCGAATCAATTTCCGAATCAGTGCTATCGGTAAATTTCCGAATAAATACGGTAAAATTCGGAAACGGTCGGTAAACTACTGAAATCATTTCCGATACCGTTTCCTGAATCCGATACCGTTTTCCGGATCATTTCCGACCAGTACGAGAAAAGGAAAACGGTGGTAAAATCCGGAAAACGGCGTCGGTCGGTTCGGAAATTTTACCGACCGTTTTCAGCCCTACTTCTCGCTACGCAGGCGAGGGCCCGGGCAAGGGGCGCGGGCGAGGTCCCGGGCACGGACGCAGGGGCGCGGGTGAGGTCCCGGGCACGGACGCAGGGACGCGGGCGGGCACAGGCGCAGGCGCAGGAGCGCGGGTGCGGCCATCGGTGCAGCCCTAACAATTGGTATCAGAGCAAGGAACGAAGATGTCCGACACCCCGCAGAAGCCCGGCGTCGCGGCAGAGCGTGTCGTCTCCAACACCGGCGCAATTGAGCTGCCGTTCCTGACCAAGACCAACTATCATGAGTGGTCATTGGTTATGCAGGTGTGCCTAGAGGCGTTGGAGCTCTGGGATGCTGTGGAGGACATCAGCGACGAGCGCGCCAAGGATCGGCGGCCGCTGGCCGCCATCTTGCGCGCGGTGCCGCCGGAGATGAAGGCCGAGCTCGCCGTGAAGAAGTTGGCGAAAGAAGCGTGGGAGGCGGTGAAGAAGATGAGGGTCGGCGATGATCGCATGAAGTCCGCGAACGTGCAACGTCTCTTGAAGGAGTTCGAGAACGTCACGTTCCACGACGGGGAGTCCGTCGACGATTTCCGATGCGCATCAACGGGCTTGTCGCCAGCCTGCGCGAGCTTGGCGAGGCAATGGAGGACAGCCGCGTGGTGAAGAAGATCCTGCGCGTGGTCTCGAAGAAGATGAAGCAGGTCGCGGTGGCGATCGAGATGCTTATGGACCTCAACACCATGTCCGTGGAGGAGCTCGTCGGACGTCTGCGCGTGGCGGAAGAGTCTCGCGACGTCGATGAGGAGACGGGGGGTGCTGGGCGTCTGCTGCTCACTGAGGAGCAGTAGGAAGCTCGCCGGCGCAACGGCAAGGAGCACGGCGGCGAAGCGAGGCGCGGCGGAAATGCGCGGTGCGGAGGCGGCGGCGACAAGGGCAGTGGCAGCCACGTCGACGATGACGGCGGCAGTAGCACGTGCTCGGGGACCAGCGGGCGTTCGGAGCGCCGCAACCGAGGGAGGTGCTTCAACTGCGGCGTTCGTGGCCACATCGCCAGGGACTGCCGGGAGCCGAAGAAGGAGAGGGCCTTCCTCGCGGACGCCTGGGAGGAGCCATGCCTGCTGTGAGTCGGCGCGCATGGTGATGTCAGGTTTAGGGGGGTGATTGTTAGGAAAATAAACCTGACCGAGATGTGTTCTGGTCAGTGCGTGTGTGTCACGTGGTATCGAGCTGTGTCGTGGAGAATGCGGTGCGTTCGCGTCGGTGAGTCCGAGTCAATTCAGCCTGTTATTGTGCGTGAGAAAAGGTGGGAGAAGGGCATGCATGGTGCCGGATCAGCACTGGAGGAGGCCGAGTCATCCGGAAACGAGCGTGTGGTGCTCGAGACGTTGAAGACTGAATCGTGCAGATCATGGCGAGCTGGCCGAGCAGGGAGTTCGTGGCTCCGAGGTATGTGGAGTTCGTGGCTCCGAGGTGTGCGTCCCCTGGCTGTTAAATAGCCCCTGTACTCCATCGTTTTCAGTAGCCCGTTTGAAGTCCAATAGAAAAACAGAGGTGTTCGTCGCCTGGCAAAAACCTCTTGCGTTCGTGCTCTCCGTTTTCCCTCTACTTCTTGCTACGCAAGCGAGGGCCCGGGCAAGGGGCACGGGCGAGGTCCCGGGCAAGCGCCCGGGCGCGGACGCAGGGGCGCGAGCGAGGTCCCGGGCAAGGGCCCAGGCACGGGCGCGGGCGCGGGAGCCCGGGCACGGGCGCAGGCGCGACCTTCGGTGCGGCGCTAACAGGACCCATGCCGACAACACGGTGGGACACTCTCGCTTTAGTTCCCGAGGGCTTCTGGATTAAGCTGAGAAGTCTAGGCTCTCAGGCGCGGGCGCTCTCGGCCTCGCTCTCTCGCTCTCGGGCTCTATCTCTCGAGGCTCTCAGGCTCAGTCTCTTGGGTGTTCGCTCTCGGCGCTGGGCTGTCTGCGCTCGCCTTCTGCACTCGCTCTCGGAGTCTCTCTCTTTCTCAGTTGATCTTGTAACAAGAAACCACATCCATCTCCCACATAACAAACATACACAGGAGTAGGGTATTACGTCTCCGCGCGGCCCGAACCTGTCTACTCCTCCTGTCTCTTGCGTGCCATCGTCCCGACGCCGCAAGCCATCCTATGAACGACTCCCCTAGCCGAATCTCAAAGGGGGGTTCCCAGACTCTCCGCGGTTGGAGTTCCATCCTCCGACATACACAGAGAGCAATAAAAAAGATAAAATTCTGACATATTTATACTCTTAAAACTGTTCGATTTTTTTGTTACAACTAAAATATAATGAATTTGAATATGAGATTTTATACATAGGTGTAATTTTTCTAGAATTTTTTGTTATATTTGTTAGATTGTGTGAAAAAAGCTTATGTGCATAGAATATATTATCATTAGGGAGTATAATTCAAAGTTATTACTACATTTTTCTAAAGATGTTTTTGCGGGACTAATGCTCCCAATAAAAAATGTAGTTTAAATTTTTCAAAGCCAAGAGAACATAATTTAACTAACAAATTCTCCTAAGTAAATATCGAAGATAACTTCACAATTGTACATTTGTAATGGGAAATTTTATTAAAGTAAATTTGGTCATATCATCTTCATATACCCAAAACATATATTTTAAACAATAACGTGTCTAATATGATGTAGTCATATGGTTTGTTAATATTTTGATTGCGCGCATCTTTAATAAGATACTACCCCTTTTTTTAATATACGATGCAGTTAACTTTTTCTCTTATCAAACTTTGACCGACAATATTTATTTAATTATAAGTGAAAAAAACCACTAGATCTTTAAACGTGTATTATATGTTTGTCTATTTACACAAATATTTTTAGAAAACAAATAGTCAAATAAATTATAAAAGTCAACTGCATCATATATTAAAACCAGAGGTACTATTTTTTTTATGATCTATGTGAGTTGCTTACAAATTGCCAATCAAATCTGTGACAGTAGTTTTCTATCTCAAAAAAAATCTGAATATAGTTTTCTCCCTTTTAGATTAGGCACAGCGTGTTTTCTCATTTCTTTCTGTTTTGCCTGCAAGCGCATCATCATGGTCACCTGTCGCTGCTCCAGGTGTGCACTACTGGGGTGATTGACTGGCAGTATAAGGTGTGGTAATAGGCCTAACTTTTTTTATATAAAGTTTAAGGGCTGAGTCTAAAAATATTGGACTAACTTTTGTATAAATTTTTAAAAATATAAAAGGACTGAGGGTCGTAAAAGAATTCATGGGTCTTGCCTATTGAATTTTTTTTATTTTTATATTTATTTAATAAAATATTTACAAAACTACATTTTTATTTCAAAAATTTACAAAATATACTCTCACCGCCCTCTAGGAGGGTGATTTTTTTCTGAAATCGCCCTTTCAGAGGGCGATTTGATGACGTGGCTGACGGCCGACGCCTAAAAACCACCCTCTGAGAGGACGGCAAGCCGCGCCCGAGCCCGCGCCCTCGCCCTCGCCCGCGCCCGGCCAAAAGCCGTCAGCCACGTCATCAAATCGAGAAAAATCGCCCTCCCAGAGGGTGGTGGGAGTATATTTTTGTAAATTTTTGAAATGAAAATGTAGTTTTGTAAATATTTTATTAAATAAATATAAAAATAAAAAAATTCCTTGCTATTACCATCTCGAATATAGAAATAAAAAAAATTCCAGGGCGGTCGACCGTCCGGGCCGCCAAAAAACGAAGGGCCTCCAAATTAGATTAGCCCAAGGCCCAGTAATCCATATGTTCTGTTCCAAATTAGAATAGCACTTAAAAATGATATCTCGGAAAAGATTAATTATGAAGACATAATTGAAGATTTCATCTCAAGAAATACTAAACGGATGATGCTTTTTAGTAGAACATGAGATCAGTAGTTAGTATAATTTTTACTTTTTAGTATTGAATATTTAATATATTTCTACATATTGTATAAAAGGGCATATATTGAATTTATATAATTATGTGAAAGTGTGCCTTAATTGTATTAAACATATATGTTCTTAGTATTTTAGGGCTCCATTTTGTATTTCGCACTAGGGCCCCTAAATCCTGGAGACAGCCCTGACCATCTCTTTATCTGCAGTTTGGGTCCTTGATCGAAGCTGCTTTGGAAGGATTTCTAACGATCCAGACATGGAGCATTGCATCGTCGCTGCTCCGAGGTGAGCAGAAATGGAGCTTAGCGTGGATAGGAAAACAACGGCTTATGAGACCAGTGGATAGGATGGGTTAATGTACACAGTTACCCTACCTCGTATTATCCTGCAAATACTTTTTTTTTGTATTATTCAGTGGAATCTATGAATCAGAGGGTCAGTTCAATGTCTTGTCTTATAATGTCTTTTGTTCGCAAGAGTATCATCTTCTATAGCGAGTCAAAGATTTTTGTTTTGTCATCCTAACCGGTTTGAGTGTTCCCGTCAGCGTCTGAATTTTTGGGCTGATATTTCTGTGGACTTGGATCCTTCACCTGTTACTTTAGCAAGGTTAATATGGTCCGGAAAATTGAGTAGAAATGTTTGCCTAGTGGATTAGCAGAATAGTACAATTCCGTGTGCAATGGAAATCGTTTTGGGTGATGACTCATTGATTTGAACGCATTAATATTTTTAATAATGAAATAAACACTCCGACCACTGCATCTAACCTGCGCAAAACCATCATAACCGATTACAAACCGCCATGTCGGATGCGCTAATTTAATTTGGTTGCGAGTTTGTAAAATTATATGCCAGTATGGCACCAGGGGTCTGAAGATTCAGTTGTATTCATCTTATCATGTCATGTTAGACAGGTGTAGGTAGACAGCACGAAAAGAAAAATTACTAGTAATTTTTAGATTGCTGGTCGTAAATAAATGGTTGGACTAGCACTTTAGCAGTAGTTTAGCTGCCGGCACCATGTAGGTAAGCCATTGCTGGTGGCTTTGATCCTTTATGAACTTATTGTGAGCTTAGTTCTGATTTTTTTTTTCAGTGCTAATCTTGTGGCTCACTGTAGGGTGAAATTTGCTTACATATTAGCAGGCATATTCACTTGTCAGTGATCACCACTCAGAAGGGTTTTATTTGCTGGTGTCTGAATATGATACCATCCTTCGCATCAAAGGGGAGCACATGGATTGTTTTCTACAGTGCCATGGATCTCAGGGCACTAGAATTCATCTCATAAGTTCTATCCATCTCTGCAAATACTTATTTTTGTATTATTTAGTGAATGCCATGAAGAATTCGCTTATTTGTTAATCTGATGACTACAGTACTCCTCTACTTTCTCTAAAACAATTCGACCAGATTTCAATTTGTATGGTTAAGAGTCCCAGTCATTATCTTGTGTTTAATATCTGGTGTTGACTATTGGGAAGCATTTTTCTACATGAATTGTGGTCGAAATATTACCATGACGCACTGTCGATTAATAATAATACAGCTTTTGTCTGTATAGATTGCTGACAACCAGTAAGGATATTAGCTATAATATATTTTTAGATAATGGAATATTAGCTATATTATATACATATATTAAAATGGTTAATAAGATGTTTAGAACATGCTGAGATCTTTGCAGCTTGCCTGTAAACCACTTTTTTTTTTTTGCGGAGAACCACTTTGTTTATTGTGTTGATCACAAATCTGAACCATAGGCTCGTTTATTTGCTCACTGTCTCACACCTACCAAATACATCATATCTGATCAGACTTGCAAGAAGTTGCAATCAGCATACAGTTCATATTTCCTCGCCGAGTGTTTTGAAGCAGTCGCGATGCCGCCATCTCTTCTGACAACTCTATGGGCATTTTCAGGCAATTGTGCTTCCACTTTCAGCGAGCTTTGATTCTGTAATTAGTTTTATTTTATGTTTGGAAGATTTGCAAGAACAGAACAGACTGAAAATGCTGAAGATTTGGTGGCACCTATGATGTTACAGCAGTACACTGCCCTGAAGCTCACCGGATGACTAGAATAATTTCATCTACCATTAATTTTTAGGACTGAGATGGAAGAAGAATCTGCTCAAGGTGATTCTTTGCACGCATGAACTGACCATCAGTCAAGAAAAGAACTCTAGCATCACCATTGGCGTCTCAAACCACAACTCAAAAGAAGCTACTCCATTAGACAGAAAGAGACAGTTAATTGTTCAGAGATCAGTAGGAGTAAGAGGCATATATACAGTACAGTAATACACGCAACAATCCTGAATTCCCATGCCAGTGATGACGAACTGGTGACGATGATGAGTCGTCAGCCAGCCATGGCCCAGCTTGGTTTTCCATGGCCGCACCAGCAGCAAGCATCAGCTATCAAGAGAGAAGAACACGGAAGAAACGACCGTCCTCTTGCAGGGGGCCGGGTGGGCGGTGCCCGCGCTGCAGGTTGAGGCCCTAGTACGTCCGTGGTGGAGAAGCACGGCGGAGGCGGTGCCGCTGGCCGCCGGCGAGGAAGGGGACGATGATGTGAATATGGAGACGAGAAGAATGTAGTAGTAATAAATGGCCACCATCTAACCCGTTGAGTCACAATATGCATCGCACGTCTCTCGTGAACTTAAGCTTGCAATGATAGCTGGGGTTCGTTATGACGTATGGGCATCTGGCTGCCTACTCCTCCGTCCAAAAAAAAAAAATCAACCTCTATGCTTCAAACTTTATCTAAAAATAAATTAACTTTTATCATCTTACCTATCTTTAGTTCGTAAATCGAAAAATTTTATCTCTTCAATATTTCTTATCTACCCATTCATAAATACAACTTTTCTATTGATAAGGGATATTTTAGTTTTTTCTTCTACCTATTGTATTAGGATTCTAGAAAAATTTTTTGGACGCAGGGAGCATGTTCATCCAACGGTTTCCGTTGGCCCTAGTTTGGATTGCTACCATATAGGATCCACTTTAAAGAGCTATTATATTTATAAGAAATGGTGTTTTCAATAAAATAACCCGAACATCTGTTCATATGTGACGATCTGAACCACCTATATTTGATCGAACGGCGACAGTGTCGCTCGCAGCAAAATACCCCGTCTCATGGAGAGCCCCATCCCTCTACGACCTCCGCACTCCGGCAACATTTCGCCGCGACTCCGTCTCCACCGGAGACATTCGTATTTAGATTCCCAAGAGCGTGGAGCGTTGTGGATATCTAGCGCGGCGCTGAAATTGCTGAAACACATGATCTCTGTCTCAGAATACTGCTACGATTTAAATTTATCTTTATCTCACAATACTACTTTTTTATCTATCTGCTCATCTCAACTAATCATAATCTTTCTCCATTTAATTTTTTCACCTATTTGCTCACTTTAGTCAATCACATCCATTTCTCAATCCTAACCTTAATTTTTAAAAAAAGTAACATAAGTTAAAATATTTTAAGACGAAAAAATGGCATAAGTTAAAATATTTTGAAATGGAGAGAGTAGCAAATGAGCAACTCGGGCTTAGCACGGGTTCTGACGCTCTGTCAGTATCAGATTCATTCCGAGCCTATCTTCATCAGTACTCCTAGTACTAAGAAGAAATTCAAGTGAGTCGGTCATTTTGACTGGCCATAAAATGAGCATGCATCAGTGAAGAATGTGAAAGGAGGAACAACAGGCATCTTAAAACATCCAAGTTCCTGGCAGCAAACAGGTAAAAACCTTCACACAGGTACATTGGTATTAAAATGAGCGAGCTTGTCTGCCAAGGTTCATTGCCATGAAGTGTGAAATGGCCTGCACGCGTTGGGCATCTACGACACTACAGAAGCCTCATTGCCGCACAAAACTGTTCACTGAATTATTTTGTAGTGAGTCATCGGCTTTTTGCCTCCAAGAGTCTTGAAGATAGCACAGGTTAAAAAGCAAATCGGCGTAAATCCTCCTTGCTCCATACTCAAACCAGACAATGAACAGACTAATCAGATGGCATGCCCACATCCTGAGCAGTCTCACTGGTTTTCTGGTCTTCCAATGTTGCAAGTCGCTTGTCAAGAGCTTTGTAACGGGCATCCACATGCTCTTGTAGACCTTTGACCTGAGAATATGCATTTGAAAGGTTAGATGCTTACCTTAAACCCAACCAGAATCACGTACGGTGGAATTGAACATGCGCATACATTGTGTGCAAGGGGAGCTGGAGTACCACACATATATAAACATCAATCTTGCAGCTCAAACAAGTATTGGCCTGCTTCAAGGGCCCAAGAAAAATATGAAAAGAGAACTTTTCTTATGAATAACCTCCTTAGCTATGCCATAGTTGGAACTGGATGATTTATTGACTGGAGGTACTGGATGATTTATTGACTGGAGGTAAAAAGTAGCCCATCACCCATTTCAAGGAGCCCCTTCTGATAAACCACACAGTCACACATATTGCATCTTGCAAAACAGTTTCCAGCTTTCATCCACGTGATTCTACTTTTACATGAGGTTGTCCCGGGCCGTTGTGTACAGGGCAGGGGCCTCAAAGCACGGGTTAAGGCCCGAACCATGGGGGGTGGATCCGCGTTTCAAGGGGCCAGGGTTCATGGCCTTTCTCGGCCAGCTTTGGCTGAGGTTTCTTCTTAGCTTGAAAAGCCGTGGGGCAGTCTTTCCCCCACCGGTCGAGTTTTTTTTTTATCCCATGACAACATACTGGATATCTAGGCTAATCAGGCATAATGAACTATCCTAAAGTTCTTCCATATTTCACCTTTCTGGCAAAAGAGTCATTTCTCACTGAAGTTCCAACAAAATTTCATGTTGGAAACAAATTATTAGTAATAACACCAAGGTTCTTGCTGACGACAGGAAAACACCAGTTTCAAATTAAAATACTCTACTAGTCTATACTTTCATTTACTCTGAAGAAAAGCCATTTTTTGTTGCAAAATGTCCTTGTGCAACTGAATGCCTATGCCTATGCTAAAACAATATGTAGGATACTGAGTTCAATTCAACTCCAATCATGGCATAATATTAATATTAAATGGCATCCTAAAATTTAGTATCTCTTTCCACATTTTTGGAACACAAAACATTTTCATCCTATGCATGTAAGGAGTTGCAAACACATTGTTTTCAGATTCAAAGTGAATATAAATCTCATAAGGAATGGTGTTATGGCATAGTTGAAGCAAAATGTATTCAAGCAACAGTATTCCAGAATGTCAAGTTGCAGCTCCCCCTCCTTATGCATTTTTAAAGCTAGTTGCTTATGTGCACAATGTGCATTGTACGCAATTCTTCCAACACTGTATGCAAGAGCCCCCCAAGATGACCACAAGCTAAAGACAATTGAACTGCCAAACCAGATACCACACCACATGAAGTGGTACCAGAACTGTTAACCAAGCCAAACTCAAAGGGCATTGCTAACAACTGAGCTAGACTTCATCACACATCGACCGATACAATCAAACACAAGTGATAGTTAAATTGGAAGCAGCAGGGCCGTGGAACGGTAACCTCTATCACCACAAACACCTCCACATAATCAGCAAATAACTGGGCAAGAAAACAATTCAGGTTTGATTTAATCAGCAAATAAATTGGCATACGTTCACCCAGTTTCAGGACAAACCAACAATGCCAATTCCCAGTACAGTGAAACTGTAAAAGGAAGAGCACCACAATCATATAATATAGAAATCAACAGTAGCATTCTCCACAATTGAATCACACGAAGATTAAATCAGTAAACACATTAAAAAAATCTAGATAACGACCTAGACTAGCATTACGTATGCAGTTGCCCCACCCTCGACGAGGGGTTTCCCTAAATCCCCTTTCCACAAGCGACGTGCAGAACCGCAGATGCAATCGGGACATCGGATTTCACTACTGAATAAACCACCAATCATAAGCACCGAACTGCGGGTTACGCACAGGGATCCAAGATCTGCGTTTTTGGGAGGGAAGCTGTCAGGGCGTACGGACCTGGAGGGCCATGGAGTCGTGGGCGAGCTTGTAGTCCTTGTAGAGGAAGAAGCCGCCGGCCGCTCCTGCGGCGGCCGCGCCGGCGAAGAAGGAGGCCAGCCTCACTCGCAGCATGAACCCCATCGTCCTCCTCCTCCCGTTCTCGCGGAATCTCTCTGCTCTAGCCTTGCTTGTTCCCTTCCCCTTCCTGCCGCCGCTCCGTGCTGCCAAGGCTTCTTCTCCGGTTTGTGTTGTGCCGGCTGCGACGGACGGCTTGGGCTCGGCTCGACCGGCCTCCAATGGGACCCATATGTCAGTGGGTTGTTATAGGTAAAACAGGGGCAAAATTATTTGCACGATTTGGTGCAAAGGCAAAAAACCGTAAAATGATCAGGCATAGTATGTAAGTTTATGTATTATTATATTTATGGTTCAAAGCTGCAATTTGCTAGTCCTTGTGATACATACAGATTATTTTTTAAAAAAATTCAAGCTTCCATAAGGAAATGTAGACCTATGAGGACCACACCAAAATTCATATATTATTTTTTAAAAACAAAAACATATGGTTTGTGATATTAACAAAAGTTTCCATCTATTTTTTATCAAAAGTTAAACTCCATAAATTAGCCTTGAATATTTCTTTGTATAGCATTCCATATTTCCTGCCGTTAATAGGAATTTAACAAGGTCAAGGATTTGGTATTGATCTTCGTCTCTTTAAGCATGTGTTAGATGAATCACTCGTGAATACGTTCATACGAGAGTGGAAGACGTCTTCCGTGTATTCGAAAAGCATCAGAAAAGGAATTTTTACTGTTACTAATTTAATTTTTTTTTAATTTATAAAACTAATTTTCGATTTGGGTTATTTGCAGAACTACCCTCTTGCCGCCGTGGGCCACGGCGGTATTTAAAAACCGCCGTGGCCCAGAGCGGCGAATGTCATCCCCGTCAGGCGCGGCTAACGGCGCCGGCCGCCGTTAGCCCGGGGAGGCTACGTGGCCTTGCCGCCCTGGGGGACGGCGGCGAATGTTGCATTCGCCGCCGTCCCTCAGGGCGGCGAATGCATAGGACCGTCCGCACAGCGATCGGACGGTCCGAATCCTCGGATTGGACCGTCCGATTAGATATCGGACCGTCCGAATCGTCCGATCGGACCGTTGCCCCTCGAATCGAACCGTTGATCGGACTGACCATTGCCCAAGATCAGACCATCCGCCCAGGAATCGGGCCATCGGAATGCACATGATCGGACCGTTGCCCCCGGATTGGACCGTTGATCGGATTGACCGTTGCCTCAGATTGGATCGTCCGTCTAGGGATCGGACCGTTGCCCCCTCTCGATCGGACCATTGCCCAGCCCAGGCCTCGACCCCCTGGAGCCATTTGCAAATTACCAAATTTGAAAATTTTGTTGCTCATTTTTAACCCCAAAATTTTTGAAAATTTATTTGTCAAAATTAAATTCTTAAATTCTATTTATTGTGCCATTGCATTTATTGGGTCGATGTTTAAAAAAAACCAAAATATCATAGATTGTTCACGTCGTGAAAAGAACTTGTCAAACTGAGGGTATTTCCGGATCGCTACTCGCATTCCACTCCTCGTATGTCTGGATCGGCACTCGCAATCCACTCCTCTCCGTCTTTCGCCTACACGCTTCACAAAATTTAGTTTAATCATGGTTTAGGATATGTTTTTTAAAGTTTTTTTTATAATCCGATGATCGTGGGCGTTGGTTTGTAAAATCGTGCTGATCATTTTTTCAAGTTTATTTTCGGTAAAACTTAATTAATGACATGGTAATAGGCCGGTCCGTTTTACGTGAGGAGCTTAGGACACAGGCGAACAGAATGTTAGGGCCTATGAATTTTTTTCCCAAATTTTTGCGCAATGTACGTACTGAATGATTTTTAATTCGACATTGGAAGACGATATATTCTATTATTCGTCATCCACTCGGTCGATACTTAACGCAATGCACGTACAATAGCATAGTGATATTAGCTAGATGCAAGCCGTTCGCATTGCGGCATGATGAATGCGACACCCATAGTACGAAATACAACAAGGGAGACTACATTGTTAGCAGTACAATGTATCTGAAGGATGGGATCGAGTCTACAAGGCGTGAATATGGACATGACAAGTTTAAACAAGTAATGCGAGTCCTATAAATAAATAAATACAACAATAGCCCCTAGGTCATACGCCTCCTCGTCCTCCTAGGCTGCGCTCGCACGTGCCCGTGTGAGTACGTCAGCCGGTCCGCCAGTACCCCACGGGTGGCTCGGACCGCCTGAGCAGCAGGGGAAGCACCGGCGTCGTGCGGCTGTGTGTGCGGTGCACCTCCGAGCTGTGACAACCCGATCACATCCTGCTCCGGAACGAGGTCGTCCTCGGTAGAGATCCAAGCAGAGGTGCTCGGGGCAGATCCTCGCCCAGTGTCCCCCAGGTGGTGGTGAGATCCGCCGCGTGGGTCTGGTAAAGAAAAGCTCGCGTTAGCTGCATAAAAAATGCAGTTAGTTATGGAGAATAGGTTCAATCCTGATGTACCTGACAATCCTCGCCCGATCGTGGAGGTTGCCGACCTCGATCCTCCGGCGGTACCAGAAGGACCTGCTCCCCACGACGTACTGGCCCCTGCAGAACCCGCCGCTCTTGCCGATGTCCCTTCACCATGGGGACCTCGCATATGTATCTGCATCGGTGGGACTGCATCGGAACGGTGACAAGTCAGACCACGGACGACCGAGCGCATCGTGTTGCACATCCGGTCGAACGTGATCGTCTGCTCCTGCTGCGTGAGAGGGATGCCAGCCTGTAGGCGCTGCCGCAGTAGGTCCAGCTCCGTGTGGAGCTGCCTAGCATCGTCCGCCTGTTCAGCAGGACATGCGTGGTTAGTTGCGCGTGGTAACTACCGTTGAAAATAGTATGAAAACCATTGACTCACCACGCGGAAGTAGTCCTGGTCGTGGTGTGTCGGGTATGCGTCTCGCACCCCCGCGACGTGCGCCTGTGGAGCCTCGGGAGTGTACGTCACCCGTAGTCTGGTACGGGCCTGGTACCAGGAAAGGTACTGCTCGTACCTGGCGGCTGTGTAGGGGTGCAGCTCCGTGATGACGTCCTCCGTGGCTATGAGCTAGTCGTTGATGTAGTCGACGACGGTGGGTCTCCACAGCCTACCGGCGGCCTGGCCACGCCGATTTAACCTGCAGAGCACAACCGGTGACACAATGCATAACAATACGGAATATTCATTTCCACATATACCTGTGAATGTGTTGCGGTACGCCCCTGCGTTGTTGATGGCCGAAGGTCTGTCGCATACCGAACTGCCGCATCACACTCTGCGGGCAGTGCGGCTCGACAGAAATGTCGAACAGCATCAGCGTCATCGTCAGCCAGTACGCCTGGTCCCTAGTGCAGAGGGACGACAGCCCACGCGACGCACGCGCGTGCCTCGCCTCGGCGCTGTACGGCTCCCAGACAACGTCGTCGTCCGTGATCCTGTCGAACTCCATGACGAAGTCTGGGTACGACTTCTGCACCTGCACGTGAGCGTACCGACGCTACAAACAGGAAAAGAGTTCTTGTTAGTCCAAGTAACATAAAAAACCGAGACGGTTCTAACACCGAACATACCTCACGACGACACCACACCGTCCCCATCGTCGGATAGTCCTCCGGTGGGACACCCACGTACAGGCTCGCCTCGTACGGACTGTGGTCCACAACGGGGCGGCCGATCGCGAACCGCTCTGCCGCCCAGAGCTGTAGGAGGAGTGGACAACCCGTGAAGACCGTTTCTGGCTCGGTCTTCCTGCAGCCGTCGCACAGACCCCTGTACGTGGCGGCAAGGACTGCCGATCCCCAACTGTATTGGGGAACAGCACCGTCCTCGGCGTCGTCTATCTCCCTCGCGTAAGGGATCAAGTCCTTGTCGACTGCATGGCCGTGCGAGTTAGTGAACATCACCCACCCGAACACCCACAACAGGTACGCCTCCAGGCTCCTCTGCAGTGAGTACGCGTCGGCCTCCGGGTCTAGCTGATCAGACTACGGTAACATATAAGGAAATTGACACTGTAATTCTAGTACGGACTGAAGGACGAACATAAAACAACAAGAAAGCATTCTTACCGTGTAGCTCAATACCCAAGCCTGAGGGGGGCCCGCATGCGTGTACGGGGAGATGTCGCCGACGAGGGGAAGCCCCGGAGCACGGTGAACCGGGGCGAACCGCTGCAGGATCTCCTCTCGCTACACTTGGAGCCCGTCAACTGGGCCCACCGCATCGCCGGCTAGAGGCAGCCCAAGGAGGAAGCTGACGTCCTGCAGCGTGGGGGCCATCTCACCGCATGGGAGGTGGAAGGTTTGCGTCTCTGGTCTCCACCGGTCCACAAGAGCTGTGATCCGCGACCGGTCGATACCCCACTTCTTCGTCGGGTCATTCGGCTCCACTGCGGCTGCTACCAGCCTACACAGCGGTAGAAGGCCTGCCTCCTGCAACCTGACAATCAAAACAAAGCAAGTTAGTAAGTTGACATATACAGATTCACAGTACAACGTTCGTACGTACCTAGTTGTGAACCTGTCGTCCACGGGAAGTAGTCGCCTAGAAGGTCGAGGACGTAAGATACCGAGCTCAAGGTTCTGCACCGCCGAGAGAAACGACCGATGGGACTGATCGGTGGCGTGATCCAGCAGCTCAGGCGTCTGGTAGTCCATACCTGCAAGGAAAAAGAAGCGTAATGGATTAGCTCAATTAAACATAGTATATTACAGTTAGAAAATTAACAGACAGCAAAGTACCTTTAAAAGACCCACACTAAAACGAAAATCAGATAGCAGTACATGCATATTGGTACACATTACAGGGAGATTACATCATCAACCAGCGGCTATACTAGACAACATAACCCGAAGGTGCACGAGGACGCCTGCGATGACGCTGCCTATCAGTGGTGCCTTCCCCAGTTGGCCGCCTTACGTCGGTGCCTGATCCTTCCATAGGAACTTTCGCTGCACTTGGGGCCTCGGCGTCTTTCGTGCACTTCTTGTAAGTATGTCCCTCCTCTCCACACCTATTGCAACGTTGAGCGCTAACGCCGGCCTCGGATTCGTCTATATCATTGCGTATCCTCCGTGTCCGACGTCGGCCTGCCTTGTTCCTTGCCTTCGTCGGGTCAGGGATGTAATAAACTGGACTTGTGTCTTCAGTGAAAGTGCCGACGATGCCGAAACCAAAGATCTCGGTACTCCATGTATGCATGATTGCTTCCTTTTTAAAGTACGGAGACACATATTGGCGTTCATCAATGCCGCACTCCCCGCAAGCGGCAATGACATGAGAACAGGGCTTGTGGTACAAGCTTGGTTTCCGGCGGGAGCACGTGCATGTCCCATCTTTCTTTAGGACACACTCTTGTATATGTTTCCTTGCGAATATGCCACGCCTGGACCTGTCGGCACACAATATCTCAAATCTACGCTCTCGTGTGCCCTGCACTCGGACTCGGTGCTCTCTTGCCTTCTTGTATTTCTCCTCAAGATACTCTGTCATTTTGGTGCCGAACCAAAGGTTTCCATCGGCCATAGATGGGCCATTTTGTCTGCACCTGTCGTGGAAGTACGTCTGTGTTTTATGTAGGATGAACTCCACGATGGCAACAAGGGGGAGTTGCCTCACACCACGCATGACCCAGTTGTAGACCTCTGCAAGGTTCGTGGTCATTATGCCGTACCTTGCTCCACCTTCATCGTACAGCAATGCTCATTTCTCCTTCGGCTCGTGCTCAATCCACTGCGAAAATCTGCTAACCGAGGAACCGGGCCTCCTTCTGAATGTACCGTTATCGGTGGGAAGTGCACCTAGAGCTTCAAGGCCGTCAACACCTCTAGCTGGGGGTCTTGCAGAACTTTCGCGTCTATGTTTGGCTGTCAGCTCATCAAGTCTCCTCCATAGCTCATTGAACTTCTTCTGTTGATTTTGGGCACACAAACGTTTGAACATGGCCATCAGCTCCTTGCTTCCGAACTGCTTATAAAAGTTTGCGCCCATGTGACGCATGCACCATCTGCTCTTCACATCTTCCCACACCGGAAGATATCCCTTGTCTGCGCAGCCGTTTCGTAGCTCCTTAATTGCACGCAGCATCCCTGGATGACAGTCATGTATGAGACATACATCTGGCCTCATCCCCCCCACCTTTTCCTTAACCAGCTTTAGAAACCAGTACCAACTCTCTGTGTTCTCGCTCTCGACGAAGGCAAAGGCCACAGGCAACACTTGGTTGTTCCCGTCTATTCCGATTGCCGTCAATATTTGCCCTCTGTATTTTCCAATTAGGAACGTGCCGTCGATACAGAGAATGGGCCTGCAATGAAGAAATGCAAACATGCACGCTTGTAGAGAGAGGAAGGCCCGCTGAAGGACGCTCTGCCCAGGACTTGCTAACGATGGGAAATTTTTGATTTCGGAGTAGCTGCCAGGATTCCTCGCACAGATAGTTTGCAGTAGACGAGGCAAATTATTGTACGAAGCTTTAAAACTGCCGAATCTCATTTCAATTATCTTCTGTTTGGCCCTCCATGCCTTGGCATATGTAATGGTGTACTTGTACTTCTCCTCGATGCGCCTGATAATTGACTTGGGCTCGAACCGGAGGTTTTCCACAACAGCATAATACAGCTCTGAAGCGATGAATGCAGATGATATGTTCCTGTGGTACTTCTGAACACTCGGAAGATGGCAGTTGTGCTCCGTCACGATTGACACGGACCAACAGTCGTCATATTTCTTCCTGGATGCGTACATCCTCCATGGACATTCATCGCTTGAACTTGCACATTTTACTTCATACACCGATCTGGTGGACTTTGATACCCAGAACTCCCTCCCAAGTGACACGGCCCACATCTTCACAGTCTCTGTCAACTGTGCTTTTTCGGCGTATCTAGCGCCTTGCACCACTTTATTCTGCCGATACTCCCATGCCACGGTGTGTCCCTCTGAGACAATGAGTCCGGAGAAGTCCTCGTTGTCCCATTCTGTCGGGTATACATCGTCCTCCGAAGAATCATCATCCTCCATATGCTCAGGTTCTGAGTCTTCAATTTCCATCTCCTGTACTAGACCTGGGTGTCTCTCCCCTTCATCTGCAAACCCCCCCGGTCCCATGTTTTCTTGACCTCCTTTCTCTCCGGCACCCTCGTCTTCTGCCTCATTTTTCTCCCCTGTTTCATCGGGCCCTTCCGCTGTACTCGGACCAGCCTGATCAATGCTGACCACGTCATGCACTACTACTAGGATGCTCGGTGCCCATCCTCGCTGCAGTGCACTCTCCACAAAAAATACCCAGCTATCCGTCGAATCTACTGGCATCAATTCCCACCAAAAATCTTCCACAGCCCAGCTAACCAGTGCGTACACCGTAATTGCATTTACTTGAGGATCTACTCCGAATCCCCTCATTAACCAATTGTAAACTCCAGGAAAACTTCTCTCAGCTGGAGCTATAATTCCCTTTTGTGCTACGTTGAACTCCGATAAATCTACCCCATATTGTCCTTGTCTCACATTTCCTTCACCGTGATATATCGCGAATACAACTCTATTTGCCATTTCTGTTCACAAAAAAGATTTTATTAATCTGTACTAATCAATATTCGTTCCATAAAAAGGCTATACGTATGAGTCAAACCATTACCGTTTCTATATTTTACAAACTGACCCAGTGGCGCTAATAAAGTTATACGCTAGGTTTATCTAACGTGTCAAAATGACGTATACCAACGATGGCCATGGCGGAGCATATTTATTTTTAAAATATCTACAATTTACTACCTCTCCGCTATGTTCTTCTAGTACGGCCAAATAAATTTAACACTAACGATGGTTATGCCAAACCGCTAATATTTTCATACTATATCGGGTATTACACTACGCGTCTAGTACTAATTAACATTTGTCTAAAAAATTGACTACATAATAGAGGGAGAGCAAAAAAATACCTGGATTCGGCTAAAAAATCTGTGAGGGCTTCGCCGCTGTATTGCTCCTTGTTTTCCTCAGCTCTATTGGACGACGCTGAAGGCGGAAGGGAGAAATGACGCGCGGTGAGTGCGGGAAGAGATTTTATAGGACCGTCCTCCCCCAGGGCGGCGATTGGCTATAACCCGCCCTGGGGGACGGCGGCGAATGCCCCCGCCGTCCCCCAGGGCGGCAAGGCCACGTGGCCGCCGTTAGCCGCGCCTGACGGGGATGCCATTCGCTGTCCTGGGCCACGGCGGTATCCACGGCGGTTTTTAAATACCGCCGTGGCCCACGGCGGCAAGAGGGTAGCTCTGCAAATAGCCCAAATCGAAAATTAGTTTTATAAATTAAAAAAAATTAAATTAGTAACAGTAAAAATTCGTCAGAAAAGCCTCCTATGTTTTCCATAGTTGCCCAAGCCCAGTAGCGCTACAATAAAATGGGCTGAAAAAATTGGGCCAAACCGTCTGTGCAGCTGTACTTCGTCCGATTTCGGCATCGAAATTAAGGCCTGCTTCCGCAAAGACCCAAAAATATCCCCCCGGCTCGCGGTGGCCGCGCCGCGAGGAGATAACGGCTTTCCTGCCCACCCGCTCGCCTCCCCCAACCGCCCGCGCGTCCGCCATGCCGCCCCCGTCCCTCCTCTCCCTCCTCCCCGCCGCGTCCGTCTCTCCGCGAAGCCGCCGAGCCGCACGGAGACCCCCGGGCGCGAGCCGCCTCGCCGTCCGCGGAACAAGAGTTACCTCCCCGCTCCACGCCTCATCGCCCTCCTCCTCCTCCTCCTCCTCTTCCAGCGGCGGCGAAGGCGGATGTGACGAGCTCCACCTCCTCGAGAAGCCGTTCCCTTCCCCCTCCTCCGATGAGGCTGAGACCGAGCCCGCTCCGGCGCTGTCCCCGGAAGAGGCGCTCGCGCCGTTCCTGAAGTTCTTCCAGGTGAAGAGCACCGAGCCCGACGAGGACGGCGGCTATGTGGAAGAAGATGCCGAGGAGGGGGAGGAGAGAGCCATAGCTGGCGCGGGTGGACGTGGGGTCATTTATTATGACCCCAAGCCCGGGGACCTAGCGGTCGGCGTTGTGGTCGGCGGCGACGGGAGGACGCTCGACGTCGACGTCGGCGCCGGGGGCGAGCCGGCGCTGATGCTGGCCAAGGAGGCGGTGCCTATATCCGGGGAGGAGTTTGAGTACCTGGCATGCGACATCGCGTCAAATGATGTAGTCCGGTTCGCCAGGAAAAGGAAGGTGGGAGTCGTGGTCAGCGGCGGGGAGGGGCAAGGAGAGATGACGGGTGGGAGGAACGGGAAGGGGAGAGGCTCGCCGGTCGTGGGCGTCGGCACGGTGGTGTTCACTGAGGTCCTCGGTCGAACACTTGGCGGGCGGCCGCTGCTGTCCGCGCGCCGGCTGTTCCGGCGCGTCGCGTGGCACAGAGTGAGGCAGGTTCTCTATGTCTCTCCTTTCAACATTAGTTGGAATTTGATGAACTGATCTCTCAGCAATAGTTTTATAGTTCAATCTCTTTTTGAATCTAGATGCATTACTAGTCTAGGTAGAGTTTTGACACAATCCGATACCAAATACTTCAGACTCACCATTTTACTGATGAGTCATGACCACCTTCTGTTGGTAACTAACAAACACCTAGGATGGTCTAGATTGGATTCACGTGCGATAAATAGGAGTTATTGGTACTGAATCATATGATTATGGCCTTATGGCTCCTATCTGCACTGCGAATGGGCACAATCTCTATGCAAGACCTGTTATGTTATTGCACTATAGAAATCATGTACTTCAGAAATGCAAGGTATTACATGAATACCGAGCAATAAGGAAACTTGTGTGATGAATATGTACAATGAAAATTATTTCGCTTTCTTGATATCTTGTTCAAGTGACAATAGATATGACTGCCTTACTGAATTTGCATCCCTAATGCACATGTACAAGAAAGTTTGACCTAAAATTTTGAGAGTGATGGCTATCATTTTCTTCTTCTGGGTGCTCTTATATATGACTGCTTCTGTACACACCATTCTCCAGATAAAGCAGTTAAATGTGCCTATCAAGGTTAAAATTTTTGAGTGGAATACTGGAGGCTTGCTGACAAGAATTGAGGTATAGGTTTACTATACTGCATTACAAGACCCATTTTTCTTTTTTATGGCTAAAACTTATTCCACTCCTCAGGGGCTTCGGGCATTCCTCCCTAAACCTGAAATGATGAGTAGACCAAGAAACTTCACGGATCTAAAGAATAATGTAAGTGTGGCATAATATTAATATCACTTTGTATCCCTAGGCACTTGGAGTCTGCATCATTCTGCTTTCCAGCTGTGGCATATCAGCCTGACTAACTGTTTTGATCTGTTTTAGCAGCTATTTGGTAGGAAAGTGGCTGTCTTTCATGAATAATAATATCTCCACTACACAGGTTGGTCGACAGATCCATGCCTGCATTACAAGGATTGATGAAAAGGCTAATGAATTAATAATTAGTGAAAAAGAGGCATGGGTAAGTTTACTACATTGGCATTTATCGCTCCCCCTTTTTTTGAGATTTTCACTAACATATCATTTATCAGCACAATCTAATTATTTAAAGTAGGGATTCTTGGTCTATGAGCTTATTAGATTGCTTACAGATGCTAACTTACACAATATACCATTCTATGTAAGCATTCAATTCCTGCTATGCATTAAACTGTACTTCTATGAGTACAACAATGCTTATTTTATTTATCATTGTATTAGGCAATGACATACCTTAGGGAAGGAACTCTTTTGCAAGGGACAGTCCGCAGATTGTTTCCATATGGTGCACAAATTAGGATTGGCGACACTAACAGAGGGTAACATCTTTAACCTGTTTGCTGATTGTTATATATGTCATTTCTTCCTGTTCAGCTGAAGTTCATTGATCACCAAAAAAAATCGAGCATATGTTCTAGTGTGGCTTATTCATATATCTGTTTGGCTCTGCCCAAATATTTAGAAGGAAATGAGATGTATTTAATTTTAGCAGCATTGTTATTAGTCTTGACTTTACATGATGTAAACATCCTTAGATTTTTTATCATTAGAAGTAGAGTGAAACATGAGGTTTACCAATGGACTTTCAGATTGTGAGTTTCATTACAAATGCTTACACCATGCGTCTATGCCCCAGTAACCACACGGTTACCGCGGTTACTGCCCAAACCGCTGGGGTACAGTATCGGTTACCGGCGGTTTGGTTTAAACAAATTTCATCCGAATTCAAATTTTTAAAAAAAATTAAAAAAATCCAAAAAAATTCTAGTAGGTAGTACTTAAATTATGAATCACTATGTGAAGAAATTTGTGAAAATAACGAAGTTTACTTCATATTTTGGAGCTCCATCGAAATTAAAAAAATAAGAGATGGGTTGGGATATATTTTCTACTTTATTTAAGTGTAAAAAGGATAGCAAGGGTTATGCAAAAAATTTATGCAATATTACATTGTTTTTCTAGAGATATCCACAAATTTTTCCTGAATTTTCTACAATTTTTTAGAATTTTTAATATGTTTTACAACTTTTTCTGCAATTTTTTCTTTTTAGCTTCAACATACCACGGTTACCGTGGCTTACCGTGCGGTTACCACGCGATATCACGTGGTAACCGTGAGATTTGAAAATTTTGAATTCAAATTTTTGGAGATGAAATTCATGCGGCTTTGGCGGTTATTGCGGTAACGCCCACCATGTGGGGGGGGGGGGTTAACCCCACCCCAAACGGTATGGTGAACACTGATGCCAACTGATGAGGGCTCTCTGCAGCAGCATCAGTTAAGATTTTGGAAACTTGCTAGTATGCCTTAGATCAGGGTTGGTTGCTCTGAAAATGCAGTAGATAGCTGCTAAATTTTACACGTGACTGTGAGACTTCAATTTTATTGATGTAAGTAGGTCATATAAATTCGAGAACCTAGCTGTGATCTAGTATATATATCTATGTGCCTACTGTCGTCTTAATGTTTTTTTTGCCGGGCCTACTGTCGTCTTAATGTTGCTCTCTTTGATGAACTGCTTTGTTGCCTGGAATATGAACAGTTCTGTATTTCTTGTTCCTGCTAAAATTTCTCTCATGCCTAGTCCATTGTGATGGCAAACTTGAGAAAGTCTGCAAGTGGATAAATCTGCACGCCAAATGCACGTAATTCATAATGCTTTGCATTTTGCAGTGGTTTGCTGCATGTCTCAAACATAACACATGGCCAGCTGACATCCGTTGGTGATGTGTTAAAAGTGGGCGAGGAAGTGAAAGCTATCGTGATTAAATCAACATCCCCGGACAGAATTGCTCTCAGGTACACCATGCAAACATATGCAACTGCATAATTGCTTTGTTGTTTCACAGGCTATCTTCTGTTCACTGCGTCTATGCTTGTCCGTAACAATTTATATTTCACTCTGTGCAGTACCAAGGACCTTGAGAGCGAGCCTGGACTGTTTCTGTCTAACAAAGAGGTCAGAAAACTATAAATTTCATTCTCCATCTGGAGCATTGTACATACAACTAATGTCAGCAATGCAGGCTTGGAAAATGTTCAGGGTTGTCACATTTTCCATTTTTTGTATTATCGCAGAAGGTGTTCTCCGAGGCCGATGAGATGGCACAAAGATACCGGGACCAAATATCAGAGACGCATAAACCATCTGAGTTAGACTCGTGCGACGACGACGTTGTTCCCTTTGATGACGAGGCAGTGTCTTTCGCAAACTGGAGGTGGTTGAGATTCGGCAAGTCTGACAAAACAGACTTTGACCCTCGTGCTGAATCGGGGCTGTAGTACAGGGAATATCAATTTCTTTTTTTTTTGTTGTTGTTGTTTATGAAATTCATAGCTAACTGCAGACTTACATGATTTATTGGAAGAAAATGTGATTGTTACCAGTTCTTATGCCATTCCATCACGCATTTGACCTCACGCTGTCACACATGCTCGTTCGTGTGGCCGTTGATGTTGTTGCCGACGCCCTTTTACAAAAACCGCCGCCATCACAAGAATACTAAACTCCAATCCTGCCGCCTTCTCGTGGGTACCCCCCACGTTTCTGTTTCTGGATGATCGATGGACGCATGACACGTTGATTCAATCGAGTGAGATCGATGAACAGCCTGCGACGACGAAGCTCAGAAGCTGGGAGTGAAAAGGGATCAGGACGACGGCATCATCAACCTTTAATCCCTTCGTCAAAGCTAACACCGACGTGCACTTCTCATCTTCCTTCCTGCCCTTCGATTCGTCCTCCGTCCATCTGCCTCAACCTGCCGGTCTTGTCATATATTATCGCTGTGATAGTGTGATCGACAGCAACTTTGCTCGAATGAATCTGCCAGTGCAACCACCCAAAGCTATCTCATCCATAAAGAGACATCGGGGCACTAGTATATTTTAGCATCGATGACGCGCTTTATTCGTTTCTGGATGAAACTGACGGTTCAACTCCAAGGGAGCAGTAAAAGTGACAAGTTTCTTCTGTGTTGTCTATGCCTACCTCTTGTTAATTAACCTGACGAACTATGTATGATGGTGAAGCTACCTAAGGTGTTGGTCTTTTATATGTAAGCTAATGTTAGAATATAAACTGAATTATCCACCTTTCTTCGTCAGTTTAAGCTTTTGAGTTAAACTGGTCGATAATCAATACATGCAACTCAATATGGTATTAGAGCTAGAGGTCTCGAATTCAAATGCTAACTAGCAAGTAATTAAATAAAATTGTAGCTCACTTCTATTCCATGCTTAGACTTGAGGGAGAGTGTTGGAATATAAAGTGAGACTTTTGAGGAGGTCTCGCGTGAGGGAGAGTGTTGGAATATAAAGTGAAGGGAGAGTGTTGGAATATAAAGTGAGACTTTTGAGGGGTCTCGCGTGAGGAAGAGTGTTAAAATATAAAGTGAATTGTCCACGTTAAAATATAAAGTGAATTGTCTATCTTTTCTCATGAGATTAAGCTTTTGGATTGAACTGGTTAGACACTTTTTTTTAGAGATGAAAGCAAAACCTTAACTCTAGGGTTGTAGGTTCGTGTTATAATACCATGAGATTCCTCAAGTAGAAGAAACTTCAGTTCAGTGACAAGGATGTGTTTCAGGTCGTCTCATCTACTCCTACGATCCATTATCTAAAAAAACCTACGTTGTAGCATCTAGCGTTGATTTGTTGAAGATGACAGTACTGTGAGACCAAATTCCATGAATTCTGTGGCTGAATGTCACCGATTCACAGCGCACAGTACCTAGGTTTTTGTGTACATCAGATGAAGCCAAAGAAGTTCCCTGTTTCGCTCTCGCTTGATTTGTCTTTAGCCTTTGTTAGCATCCTGCTTCAGTACTCAGTAGCAGTATCTTCAGGGATACAGAGATAGTACTAGTACGGCCTGAAAATTGAAGGCCGGCAAATGGCGGCCCAACCAAGTAGGAGTAGTATTTTACTTCTACAGGAGGACACAGTTAGGTTTGGCACACGGATGGAGCAACATGGTACCACCTGATCTACCACTAAGGCAGCCTTTAAAGCAGATGTTGGGATAAACTTATAAGCCATATGTCAAACGAGTAAGATTATTAACACGTGATTAATTAGGTATTAGGTACTATAAACTTAAAATAAATTTATTTAATTTTTAAAGAAATTTTTAAAAAAATATACCGTTTAACAGTCCAAACAACATACTTATGATAAACAAGTGAGTACTTTAAGTCTAACATCTGTTTCAAATGGTGTTCTAGCTAGTAGTCGTTAAAGTTACTGTGTGCACGTGAGCGGTTGATATGTACTTCCTCCGTTCTAAAATATAGCAATCTAGGACGGATTGACATCTGTCCAGATTCGTGGTACTAGGTTGTATCAAATTCGATCCTAGATTACTATATTTGTCTAGATTGCTATATTTTGAAATGAAGAGAAGATATGTGGCCATCTCGAGCTTTTCCAACAAGGGCATGTTCGGTGGACCAGTACACGACGAAACCAAGCTGCAGAGCTCAATAGAGTGCGTGTTTTTGCAGAGGGCATGGTGGTGAAGTGAATGCGATTTATCCTCCTCCCCTCGCTCGCTCGTGCCGCGCCATTGTACCCCCACCACCGTTCCACTGTAACTCCGTACTAGCTCATACGAGAACTGTGGCCACCGCGCACGCGATATCGGCGGCGACCCGAAGGCCAACCACGCCAGCACACCTGAACTTTCTCGGTCGGGTTGGATGGCTACGAATTCGATAGGCTAATCAGTTGCGGTACGGCTGTGTAAAAAAAAAACATGTCGAGACACACCTAAGCAACCTGCGATGGTATTTGGAGACGCGTTATCATAGGATAGATGTCGCCGAACAATCATCCAGGAGGGACCCCATCAAAGTGGACTCGAACCAGTTTGTCTTAGACTCGATAGACTAGCTAAAATGTCCTCAAACGGGTAGAGACGAGAGACGACGAAAATCAAGCATTGGAGGATAAATAGACATAAGATATAGGAAAAAAAGATGGAGATGTAGAAGATAGAGGTAGGGATAGTAGATTGATTGGTTATTTTTTAATCGATCTTGGCCTCCTATATTTAAATAGGAGGAGCGTCTTGCATCTACATGTCTCTCTCCACGTCATATTTGGATTATAGATCAACTAGAACTCGAAAATCCCCGACCTCAAGCAAGAAAATACAAGAAATAACTAAATTAGATTCGGACTTGGGGCTTAAGGTTTGATTGCCCGAACAACTGTGGTCAAGCTTACCCTTGTGTGAAGGCTTGAATCTTTTTCAAATTTAGCACAAATTTGTTCCAAGTCTATACTCATGCTAAATTTGAGTGTCAACAGGCCGATAAGTCGTAGAAAAATTAATGAATTAAAAAATTATAAAGAAAACTTTTATATCTATGTTATTAGCGATTTAAGAGATAAGGGTGTAGAATAAACTATGATAAAAACTAAATCAAATTAAAATTTAAAATTTAAATTTGGGTTTGGCTGATAAGTCAAATGGAAGTCTCTTGGTTTAATTATCGTCCAAAATTTTGATTATTTGGATCAGAGTTCTTCCTGCGCGCAGTGATCGATACTTGACAGGTTGACCATATGTATTTTTGGACAGTTTGGTCTGGCTTTGTGTCTGTTGTTGATACTGAAACAGTGACACTGCTCACACCAGAAGAAGCACAGCCACCGTCTCGAATTCATCGTCGTTATCAGATCAAGAAAAAACACCGCACCATCCAACGAAGCAGCATTTCGTTCCCTCTCGACTGATAAATTGCCTCGCTGGTGGGTCATATCAGCGAAGCGATTAGTCTCACGTGCATGTGATCATATTAGTCTTGCGATTAGCACGGCATCTAACAGGTCGGCCAAGTCAAGGCCAGCTGCATACATGCATGCAGAACGATGGCCCGGTTGTTCAGCAGTTGCCGGCTCCTTTTGTCTTCCGGCGCCGGTGAATCTTGTTAAGGGTCCGTTCCAATCTAAAGGACGGTAAAAACTCTCTTTTGTTTTTTATAAACATATTCTTTAAATTATTAAACGGTGTGTTTTTTATAAAAATTTTTTTATCTAAAAGTTGCTTTTAAGCAATCATATTAATTTATTTTTTAAGTTTATAATAGCTAATACTTAATTAATCATTCGCTAATAAAATATCTCGTTTTACGTGATCATTTTCATCATCTTCTCCATCACCTTCAAACTCACCCTAAGAAACTATGGGCTGGTTTTGTTGGTGGTAAAATTGGACTTATCCATATTTGATAATTTTAATAGCGTTTAGTATCTAATATTTATATTGAAGTTAAATTTTAGCAAACTAGAAAAATATGTCACTTTAATAGTTAACTTAACTCTTTTGGCTATCTAAATACAACTTTGTATTTGTCAAAATTAGCCTTCTCAAAACTTGCTAAAATTTAGCATTGTCAAAAATTAATAAGGTTAATTTTGATCTCAAACCAAACTAAATCAGCCCTATAAGCAGATGGTACATTTTGCGTTGCTGAAGCACTAATCCCAATTTGAAATGGTGGATTCCATTTCATTTCCGCTGGAATTTCTGTTTTTTTGGAAGAACAGATTTGCACAAATTTCGCGGGACCACGAACTTGAATCCAACATTGCACAAAGGGCCGGCTCTGAACTAAACTTGAATGAGAAGCAATGGCGACGGACGTCGAGGAGGGAGAAACAGCATGGCAGTAGATCAGATCAAAACAAAGCTACCATTTCAAACGGACAGAGGGTCAAACCGTTTTCTAATCAGGCCATAAAAGCGGTTTAAGGCGTTAATCACCACGCATTCTGTTAGTACAATTTCTAGGTGACACTGGGGCGCACGCACGGCGCCCACTGACATGTGATCCCACCCTGCAATACTGTGTGGGGACGGGCTGACAGCTAGCCAGTTAAAGGATAGTTGGAAGGTGAAGTAAGAAGATCATATAGGAGATGAGATGAGTTATTATCATATGATTAATTAAAAATTAATTATTTAAAACTTAAAAATAAATTAATATGATTTTTAAAATAACGTTTATATAACATTTTTTTTAAAAAATATAGCGTTTAATAGCTGGGATAGGTGCCCCAAACAATAAGTTTTTTTTCTCGTAAGGTAGATTCGAAAGTTGCATAAAAAAGACGAGGCTTCCCGCTTTTCTCGGTAAAAAAGGTTCCAGTACCAGGCACCAGCTGTAAAAAAGGCACACTGACATGTGGACCCCACCTCACTTCGGCCCCACTCCTCCACATTTTTTTTTGAGTCTGTTCACCTCCAAAAAGTGAATTAAAAACTCACCCCACCGACGAGACGCACCACTCATTAAACAAGCGGGTCCTACATGTCACTCATACAGGAAAGGAATGGGACCCGCACGTCAGGGATACAGGTAGCCTTACCTGGTCAGGCGGGGTACCCATACCGGGATGCGAGGTGGTTCCGTTGGGCGGTGGGGCCCGCACGCTGGCTCAGTCATCAGTTCGTCACACTCCTCCTCCCTACTACTACTCGCCTTTTTTTTTCTTATTTTATTTTTTTCCTTTGTTTTATCCGCTTCAGTGCTTGCTGCGGTGCTGCCTCTTTTCTTCCTCTCGCCGTCTCCCCGCTCTCTGAGCTTCCTACACTACCAGCGCTAGTGACCAGTAGCCTCCCACTCTCTCTTGCGTCTCTCTCTGCGATGGAGGCGTAGTGGGCGGGAGAGAGAGAGGGAGCTAGGGTTTTGGGCCGCTGCCTCCTGCTCGTCATCCCTCCGGTGAGCCTGTACGCTCGCTCTCAGATCCGGTTCGCCACCTCCGGGCCGCCGCCGCCGTCTAGATCTGCGCTGCTGGGCAGTGTAGGTGTGGTTCTTGTGTTTTCTTGTGCGGATTTGAGCTGTGGTTGCGTGGATTTGGAGTTCTTGGTGCTGCATTTGGGGGGAGTTCCGCGCAAGATGTTTAACCGTCAGTTTGTTCTTCGTTTTTGCGGGATTTAATTGCTTTTTTACGAGGCTTGATTCCAACTGGGATATCAGCGGAAAAAAATTCTTGGATTCGCTGCTTGCTGCGTTTCTTGTGGGATTTGCGCAGATAAAAATGGGTACTGGGTCTGGGTGTAGATCTGTGAGCTGATGTGCGGTCGTATTGCAGGCTCCGAACCCTCCGGCGTGCGGCGGTGTAGGCTCCAATGGGGAAGTCTCCGGCGAAATGGATCAAATCCGTGCTCTTCGGGAAGAAGTCGTCGAGGTCCGGCTCTACCAAGGCGAAGGATTTATCGGTACGTTTTGCACCTCTTGTGTTCGCGGCAAAATACTGTTTTGCAATCAATTTCTTGATGATTATGGAGTCAAGTTATGGAATTGCAGCTACATAGTGGAGATCTGTTGTTCGTAACCAATTTATTGCTTTCCATATGCAGAAGGGCTCGAATAACAAAGGGTATGTTGCTGCTGGGAAGGAAGCTGGATTTGAGAGCTCCCCGGTGATATCGGAGCCGGTGCTTGTTACTCCTCACAACAATGAGGCCGTGAAGGAGGTTGGAAGGGGTGAGAATTCGAGCTTACAAGGTGAAGTGGTGGTGCGTGATGTGAATCAAGATGTGGAGAAGCAGAATACTGTCGTGTCTGATGCGTCCAACGATCCTGATAGGTTAAGAGAAGAGCAAGCGGCCGTCAAGGCACAAGCTGCCTTTCGAGGTTATCTGGTAATGTTTTATTTCCTGATGATTTCTGTTTAGTCCTGCATACCTTGACGTAAAATTTCCTTGTGGCATGTAGTTCTGCCATCCACGAAAGAATCTGCCAGTACTTTGTAAAGTTTTTTAGAATTATGCATCCTAATTTTAGCATGGTATTGGTCCAGGCACGTCGGGCATTCCGTGCACTGAAAGGAATCATAAGACTCCAAGCCCTGATTCGTGGGCATCTTGTAAGGAGGCAAGCTGTTGCAACTCTTCATGCAACATGGTTGATTGTGAAGTTTCAAGCTCTTGTTCGTGGTAGAAATGTCAGACTTTCTACTGATAATCAAATCAACTGGAAGCTTGTCCAACAAAAGTCTCGGGTAAATTCCTTGCTGATCCTGTTTCATTCAGTACCTGATGTATTCATCATGAATAATGCCCCTTTCCTTTTTATTCTGTTTCACCAGCATAATCTTATTGAATGAGGCACCTCATGATTTTATTTTCTGACTCTTGAACTGTGAAATAATGATGACATGATTATTGTCAACAATTGATTCGGTATTGTTTACAATGGAGGAGATATTGATTTGTCTATTATCTAAATGCTTCTGGTCCAACTTAAGCAACTAATAACACTACAATGCCAAATGGAACGCTATTGTACAGAATCTTGCATACGTTCATGCATTACTTTTAATATATTTGGAAGCTTGTCAGAACCAACAGATTTGACCCCCGGCAAGATATTCTAATTATATGATTCTTGCCTTTTTTGCAGGGTGTTAAACTGGATGCATGGAAGGAGAAATTGTCTTCAAATGCATTTGCTCGCAAGGTAGAACCTTTTGACACTCAAAATGTAGTCTTCTGATGGCTCAATACGAACATAAGAATCTTTAAGTATGCATGTAGCATGTTGTGCTCATTCCGTCACAAAAGTAAATATCACTCCTTTGTTGTCTGTTTGTAAATATTTTCTTCTATTTGTGCTAAGTTTTTTTTTTGTGTATATGGTGTAGCTTTTAGCCTCACCAATTCTGGTAGAGGCTCTCCACTTTCAGTATGATGAGAGGGATCCAAATTCAGCCTTCAACTGGTTGGAGAGATGGACCATAGGTCGTGTCTGGAGGCCCATTTCACATCCAAAGAGAGCTGCTGTTACTGATGCCAAGCCACACACAAAGAAGGCCAGTTATGCAATGGAAACAGAGTCAGGGAAGTTGAAGCGCAATTCTCGGAAAAGCTCTGCCGCACCAGTTGAGCCCCCTCAGACGACCATGGCCATAGAAACTGAAAAATCAAGACGAAATCCAAGGAAATTCACTAGCTCTACTGCTGATTCAGTGCCTGATAGCCAGTTAACTGAACTTGAGAAGGTTAAACGTAACCTTAGGAAGGTAACTAATTCTATGGCTGAAGCTTCAAAGGTATCTACTCCTGCAGCTGAGATCCCTGAACATCAAGAGGTCCAATGTGAAAAACCACTGCGAACTGCACAAGAAGATCCAAATCATCCTGAGATCCAAGAACATCACAGTGGTAATCTGTTGGAAAATGCTAAGATGGATATCCTGGTATCTGATCTTCAACCTGAACCGGAGGTTACTTCTTATCAAGTTGCACCTGAAGAAAAAGTTGCTGAACCGACTGTTGCTGCCCCTGCAGTTGAAATTATGCCTCTGCAAGATATTCACAATGAAGAAAATGCTTTAGTAAATGATATGGAACAGAGATCCAAAGAAGAACCTCTTTCTACTGAGAGCCTTAAAAGCAGCAAGAGGAGGTCTTCATTCTCAACCAAGACAGAATATCCAGAAAATGGTTCGAAAAATTCACCTGCTGTTCCCAGCTACATGGCTGCAACAGAATCTGCAAAGGCGAAACTGCGGGGACAGAATTCACCTAGACTTAGTTCTGACTCTGCAGAGAAAAATGGCTTCACCAGGCGCCATTCCCTCCCGTCCTCTAATGGTAAGTTGAACTCGCACTCGCCGCGTACACAAAGGCCAACCCATGCTGGTGGCAAAGAGGGAGTGAAAGCCGACAAGTCCATGCTGTCATCAAGAGATGCAAGTGGTAAGTTGTAAACAAGACATCTGAAATTCTTGTTTGCATTAATATCTATATCGTGCCTCACATTATAATGCATTTAACTTTATCTTCAACTGTACATAGAATGTATTTGGATATCAAGAGGAATCTGAACAGTATAACTGTATAAGAGAAGTCGAATAATCTAGATGAAAGTTAACAGAATAAGCCAATTTCCTGTTGTATGCATCATATCCACCTGCCCTTATTTTGCTTTACATAATAAACATGAAATATCCATGCTTCCTTCTTTCACATAGGTGGGCCCTGGGACACCAAATATCCCTTACGTTGTCTAGATTTGTGACATATACGTGAGCTTAGCTTGGTTCAAACTATGAATTGTAAGATCATGTCAGTCCTAAAACGCTCACTGAAATAGGTAAGATATAGTGAGCCTTCTGTCAGTGTCACCTGAGATCTAAATATTGAGTATTTAAAAGAACAGATATATCATAAATGACATGCATAGCACATTGACTTCCCAATGATAGGTGCTCTGGTGGTTGAAGTTGCTTCTGCTTTCTATTCCTGTCAAATTTAGCGGCCTCAATTCTTACGTTGCCCTTGCGGATTGGAAATATAGGCCTTGTCTCATATTTTTGTTAAATTTTTGAATTTCATACTTGTGGGCTCCATAAAACTTTCCTGTTCTGTTTATCGCGATTGTTTCATGTATATTTGAAATGTTCTTTTTATATACAGAGTAGCACTGTGTACCCATTGTTACAATTCCTCAGGTCATTTCTTTTTTAAAACTACAGAAAGACCTGCCAAAGCTGAATGGAGACGCTGAAGAGGCATTCAATCGAGAACCAAATCCGCCTGTTGGGTTGCGCAACATTCAGGTGGATGATGATGATGTCTTCTGCAGTTTGATCCAATTGTTTTGCTTCCGATGTAAAAAAAGATGTTCTCCCCATCCGTGACAGTGAACCAGCTGCTTTGTTGTGGTTTGTATCTGGTGCGATTTGACTTGTTTCTATAGGGTTTTTGCGTCCTTGCCTTTGTCATGTATAGCTAAGTATTTCCTGTTTGCTTTTGATTACCCCGCATCGAAGACACCATGCTTTTGTTGAGCAAGTGAGCTGCTGATGTTAGAGAGAACTTGTTGGATTGAAGAGTTGAACAATCTTATCCCATTTGGACATCTCTTCTGCCTCTGTTTTACTGACCAACGAGTGCCATTCATGTTATGCTGCTTGTTTACTGTTTATCTTGGTCTCTTTTTCATGTGAAAAGCACTCCAGTTGTTTTGCTTGGATCGCGAATGTACAAATTCAGTTTTGAAACAGCATGTACCTACTCACTTTAGGCTTCTTTTGAAATGGAGAAAATTTAGAAAATCTCCGTAGAAATCAAACAAATTCCCATGAACTATGAAATTATTGTAAAATTCAAGCATTTCAAAGGAGCCCTTAGAGAAGGGATCCAGGCAAAACCGACGTGATGTCATGCTCGTCGTCGTAGAATTGCAGACCCGTGTTCAAGTCCGACGACAGCCCACAACGGCGTGTGGCCGCTCTCCGTTTGATGGGTGGTGATTTGGACAGCGAGGTTGGGAATTTTTACTGTTATTAATTTAATTTTTTTTTTAAATTTACAAAACTAATTTTCGATTGGGATCAATTGCAAAACTACCCTCTTGCCGCCCTAGGCCACGGCGGGATTTAAAAACCGCCGTGGCCCAGGGCGGCGAATGGCATCCCCGTCGCCCGGGGCTAACGGCGCCGGCCGCCGTTAGCCCCGGGGAGGCCACGTGGATTCGCCGCCCTGGGGGACGGCGGCGAATGCCCCCAGGGGGCCGAGTGCAAAATTGCATTCGCCGCCCTGGGGCGGCGAATGCAATTTTGCACTCGGCCCCCTGGGGGCATTCGCCGCCGTCCCCAGGGCGGTAAATCCACTGGACCGTCCGCCCAGCAATCGGACGGTGCGTTCGCACAGGGATCGGACCGTCCGATTAGATATCGGACCGTCCGATTAGATATCGGACCGTCCGATCAAACCGTTCCCTCCCGATCGGACCATTGCCCAGCCCAGGCCTCGACCCCTGGAGCCATTTGCAAATTACCAAATTTGAAAATTTTGTTGCTAATTTTTCACCCCAAAATTATTGAAAATTTATTTGTCAAAATTAAATTCTTAAATTCTATTTATTGCGCCATTGCATTTATTGAGTCGATGTTTAAAAAAAACCAAATATCATATATTGTTCACGTCGTGAAAAGAACTTGTCAAACTGAGGGTATTCCCGGATCGCCACTCGCATTCCACTCCTCGTATGTCTGGATTGGCACTCGCAATCCACTCCTCCCCGTCTTTCGCCTACACGCTTAACAAAATTTAGTTTTAATCGTGGTTTAGAGTATGTTTTTGACAGTTTTTTTTTATAATCCGACGATGGTGGCCGTTGGTTTGTAAAATCGTGCTGATCATTTTTTCAAGTTTATTTTTGGTAAAACTTAATTAATGACATGATAATAGGCCGGTCCGTTTTAATGACATGATAATAGGTAGATGCGAGCCATTCGTATTGCGGCATGATGAATGCGACACCCATAGTACGAAATACAACAAGCGAGACTACATTGTTAGCAGTACAATGTATCTGAAGGATCGGATCGAGTCTACAGGAGGTGAATATGGACATGACAAATTTAAACAAGTAATGCGAGACCTATAAATAAATAAATACAACAATAGCCCCTAGGTCATACGCCTCCTCGTCCTCCTAGGCTGCGCTCGCACATGCCCGCGCGAGTACGTCAGGCGGTCCGCCGGTACCCCACGGGTAGCTCGGACCGCCTGAGCAGCAGGGGAAGCACCGGCGTCATGCGGCTGTGTGTGCGGTGCACCTCCGAGCTGTGACGACCCGATCACGTCCTGCTCCGGAAGGAGGTCGTCCTCGGTAGAGATCCAAGCAGAGGTGCTCGGAGCAGATCCCCGCCCAGTATCCCCCAGGTGGAGGTGAGATCCGGTGCGTGGGTCTGGTAAAGAAAATCTCGCGTTAGCCGCATAAAAAGTGCAATTAGTTATGTAGAATAGGTTCAATCCTGACGTACCTGACAATCCTCGCCCGATCGTGGAGGCTGCCGACCTCGATCCTCCGGCGGTACCAGAAGGACCTGCTCCCCACGACGTACTGGCCCCTGCAGAACCCGCCGCTCCTGCCGATGTCCCTTCACCATGGGGACCTCGCATAGGTATCTGCATCGGTGGGACTGCATCGGGACGGCGACAACTCAGAGCACGGACGACCGAGCGCATCGTGTTGCACATCCGGTCGAACGTGATCGTCTGCTCCTGCTGCGTAAGAGGGATGCCAGCCTGTAGGCGCTGCCGCAGTAGGTCCAGCTCCGTGTGGACCTGCCTAGCATCGTCCGCCTGTTCAGCAGGACATGCGTGGTTAGTTGCGCGTGGCACCTACCATTGAAAATAGTATGAAAACCATTGACTCACCGCGCGGAAGTAGTCCTGGTCGCGGTGCGTCGGGTATGCGTCTCGCACCCCCGCGACGTGCGCCTGTGGAGCCTCGGGAGTGTACGTCACCCGTAGTCTGGTACGGGCCTGGTACCAGGAAAGGTACTGCTCGTACCTGGTGGCTGTGTAGGGGTGCAGCTCCGTGATGACGTCCTCCGTGGCTATGAGCCAGTCGTTGATGTAGTCGACGACGGTGGGTCTCCACAGCCTATCGGCGGCCTGGCCACGCCGACTTAACCTGCAGAGCACAACCGGTGACACAATGCATAACAATACGGAATATTCATTTCCACATATACCTGTGAACGTGTTGCGGTATGCCCCTGCGTTGTTGATGGCCGAAGGTCTGTCGCATACCGAACTGCCGCATCACACTCTGCGGGCAGTGCGGCTCGACAGAAATGTCGAACAGCATCGGCGTCATCGTCAGCCAGTACGCCTGGTCCCTGGTGCAGAGGGACGACAGCCCGTGCGGCGCACGCGCGTGCCTCGCCTCGGCGCTGTACGGCTCCCAGACAACGTCGTCGTCCGTGATCCTGTCGAACTCCATGACGAAGTCTGGGTACGACTTCTGCGTCTGCACGTGAGCGTACCGACGCTACAAACAGGAAAAGAGTTCTCGTTAGTCCAAGTAACATAAAAAACCAAGACGGTTCTAACACCGAACATACCTCACGACGACACCACACCGTCCCCATCGTCGGATAGTCCTCCGGTAGGACACCCACGTACAGGCTCGCCTCGTACGGACTGTGGTCCACAACGGGGCGGCCGATCGCGAACCGCTCTGCCGCCCAGAGCTGTAGGAGGAGTGGACAACCCGTGAAGACCGCTTCTGGCTCGGTCTTCCTCCAGCCGTCGCACAGACCCCTGTACGTGGCGGCAAGGACTGCCGATCCCCAACTGTACTGGGGAACAGCACCGTCCTCGGCGTCGGCTATCTCCCTCGCGTAAGGGATCAAGCCCTTGTCGACTGCGTGGCCGTGCGAGTTGGTGAACATCACCCACCCGAACACCCACAACAGGTACGCCTCCAGGCTCCTCTGCAGTGAGTACGCGTCGGCCTCCGGTGCTAGCTGATCAGGCTGCGTTAACATATAACGAAGTTGACACTGTAATTCTAGTACGGACTGAAGGACGAACATAAAACAACAAGAAAGCATTCTTACCGTGTAGCTCAATACCCAAGCCTGATGGGGGCCCGCATGCGTGTACGGGGAGATGTCGCCGACGAGGGGAAGCCCCGGAGCACGGTGAACCGGTGCGAACCGCTGTAGGATCTCCTCTCGCCACGCCTGGAGCCCGTCAACTGGCCCCACCGCATCGCCTGCTAGAGGCAGCCCAAGGAGGAAGCTGACGTCCTGCAGCGTGGGGGCCATCTCACCGCACGGGAGGTGGAAGGTGTGCGTCTCCGGTCTCCACCGGTCCACAAGAGCTGTGAGGAGCGACCGGTCGATACCCCACTTCTTCGTCGGGTCATTCGGCTCCACCGCGGCTGCTACCAGCCTACACAGCGGCAGAAGGCCTGCCTCCCGCAACCTGACAATCAAAACAAAGCAAGTTAGTAAGTTGACATATACAGATTCACAGTACAACGTTCGTACGTACCTAGTTGTGAACTTGTCGTCCACGGGAAGTAGTCGCCTGGAAGGTCGAGGACGTAAGGTACCGAGCTCGAGGTTCTGCACCGCCGAGAGAAACGACCGGTGGGACTGATCGGTGGCGTGATCTAGCAGCTCAGGCGTCTGGTAGTCCATACCTGCAAGGAAAAAGAAGCGGAACGGATTAGCTCATTTAAACATAGTGCATTATAGTCAGAAAATTAACAGAAAATTAACACATTACAGGGAGATTACATCATCAACGAGTGGCTATACTAGACAACATAACCCGAAGGTGCACGAGGATGCCTGCGACGACGCTGCCTATCAGTGGTGCCATCCCCAGTTGGCCGCCTTCCGTCGGCGCCTGATCCTTCCATAGGAACTTCCGCTGCACTTGGGGCCTCGGCATCTTTCGTGCACTTCTTGTAGGTATGTCCCTCCTCTCCACACCTACTGCAATGTTGAGCGCTAACGCCGGCCTCGGATTCGTCCATATCATTGCGTATCCTCCGTGTCCGACGTCGGCCTGCCTTGTTCCTTGCCTTCGTCGGATCAGGGATGTAATAAACTGGACTTGTGTCTTCAGTGAAAGTGCCGACGATGCCGAAACCAAAGATCTCGGTACTCCATGTATGCATGATTGCTTCCTTTTTGAAGTACGGAGACACATATTGGCGTTCATCAATGCCGCACTCCCCGCAAGCGGCAATGACATGAGAACAGGGCTTGTGGTACAAGCTTGGTTTTCGGCAGGAGCACGTGCATGTCCCATCTTTCTTTAGGACACACTCTTGTATAGGCTTTCTTGCGAATATGCCACGCCTGGACCTGTCGGCACAAAATATCTCAAATCTACGCTCTCGTGTGCCCTGCACTCGGACTCGGTGCTCTCTTGCCTTCTTGCATTTGTCCTCAAGGTACTGTGTCATTTTGGTGCCGAACCAAAGGTTTCCATCGGCCATAGATGGGCCATTTTGTCCGTACCTGTCGTGGAAGTACGTCTGTGTTTTATGTAGGATGAACTCCACGATGGCAACAAGGGGGAGTTGCCGAACACCACGCATGACCCAGTTGTACACCTCTGCAAGGTTCGTGGTCATTATGCCGTACCTTGCTCCACCTTCATCGTACAGCAATGCCCATTTCTCCTTCGGCTCGTGCTCGATCCACTGCGAAAATCTGCTAACCGAGGAACTGGGCCTCCTTCTGAATGTACCGTTATCGGTGGGAAGTGCATCTAGAGCTTCAGGGCCGTCAACACCTCTAGCTAGGGGTCTTGCAGAACTCTCGCGTCTATATTTGGCTGTCAGCTCATCAAGTCTCCTCCACAGCTCATTGAACTTCTTCTGTTGATTCTGGGCGCACAAACGTTTGAACATGGCCATCAGCTCCTTGTTTCTGAACTGCTTATAAAAGTTTGCGCTCATGTGACGCATGCACCATCTGCTCTTCACATCTTCCCACACCGGAGGGTATCCCTTGTCTGCGCAGCCGTTTCGCAGCTCCTGAATTACACGCAGCATCCCTGGATGACGGTCATGTATGAGACATACATCTGACCTCATCCCCACCACCTTTTCCTTAACCAGCTTCAGAAACCAGTACCAACTCTCTGTGTTCTCGCCCTCGACGAAGGCAAAGGCCACTGGCAACACTTGGTTGTTCCCGTCTACTCCGATTGCCGTCAACATTTGCCCTCTGTATTTTCCAGTTAGGAATGTGCCGTCGATGCAGAGAATGGGCCTGCAATGAATAAATGCAAACATGCACGCCTGCAGAGAGAGGAAGGCCCGCTGAAGGACCCTCTGCCCAGGACTTGATAACGATGGGAAACTTTTGATTTCGGAGTAGCTGCCAGGATTCCTCGCACAGATGGTTTGCAGTAGACGAGGCAAATTATTGTACGAAGCTTCAAAACTACCGAATCTCATTTCAATTATCTTCTGTTTGGCCCTCCATGCCTTGGCATATGTAATGGTGTACTTGTACTTCTCCTCGATGCAGCTGATAATTGACTTGGGCTCGAACCGGAGGTTCTCCACAACAGCATAATACAGCTCTGAAGCGATGAATGCAGATGATATGTTCTTGTGGTACTTCTGAACACCCGGAAGATGACAGTTGTGTTCCGTCACGATTGACACGGACCAACAGTCGTCATATTTCTTCTTGGATGTGTACATCCTCCATGGACATCCATCGCTTGAACTTGCACATTTCACTTCGTACACCGATCTTGTGGACTTTGATACCCAGAACTCCCTCCCAAGTGACACGGCCCACATCTTCACAGCCTCTGTCAACTGTGCTTTTTCGGCGTATCTAGCGCCTTGCACCACTTCATTCTGCCGATACTCCCATGCCACGGTGTGCCCCTCTGAGACAACGAGTCCGGAGAAGTCCTCGTTGTCCCATTCTGCCGGGTGTACATCGTCCTCCGAAGAATCATCATCCTCCATATGCTCAGGTTCTGAGTCTTCAATTTCCATCTCCTGTACTAGACCTGGGTGCCTCTCCCCTTCATCTGCAAACCCCCCCGGTCCCATGTCTTCTTGGCCTCCTTCCTCTCCGGCACCCTCGTCTTCTGCCTCATTTTGCTCCCCTGTTTCATCGGGCCCTTCCGCTGTACTCGGACCAGCCTGATCAATGCTGACCACGTCATGCACTACCACTAGGATGCTCGGTGCCCATCCTCGCTGCAGTGCACTCTCTACAAAAAATACCCAGCTGGCCGTTGAATCTATTGGCATCAATTCCCACCAAAAACCTTCCACAGCCCAGCTAACCAGTGCGTACACCGTAATTGCATTTACTTGAGGATCTACTCCGAATCCCCTCATTAACCAATTGTAAACTCCAGGAAAACTTCTCTCAGCTGGAGCTATAATTCCCTTTTGTGCTACGTTGAACTCCGATAAATCTACCCCATATTGTCCTTGTCTGACATTTCCTTCACCGTGATATATCGCGAATACAACTCTATTTGCCATTTCTGTTCACAAAAAAGATTTTATTAATCTGTACTAATCAATATTCGTTCTATAAAAAAGCTATACGTATGAGTCAAACCATTACCGTTTCTATATTTTACGAACTGACCCAGCGGCGCTAATAAAGTTATACGCTAAGTTTATCTAACGTGTCAAAATGACGTATACCAACGATGGCCATGGCGGAGCATATTTATTTTTAAAATAACTACAATTTACTACTTCTCCGCTATGTTTTTCTAGTACGGCCAAATAAATTTAACACTAACGATGGTTATGCCAAACCGCTAATATTTTCATACTATATCGGATATTACACTACAAGTCTACTACTAATTAACATTTGTTTAAAAAATTGACTACATAACAGAGGGAGATCAAAAAAATACCTGGATTCGGCTAAAAAATCTGCGAGGGCTTCGCCGCTGTACTTCTCCTACTTTCCCTCAGCTCTATTGGACGAACGCTGGAGGCGGAAGGGAGAAATGACGCGCGGGGACTGCAGGAAGGGATTTTATAGGGGCCGGCAAAAAACCGCCCTCCCCCAGGGCGGCGAATGGCTATAACCCGCCCTGGGGGACGGCGGCGAATGTAATTTTGCATTCGGCCCCCTGGGGGCATTCGCCGCCGTCCCCCAGGGCGGCGAATCCACGTGGCCTCCCCGGGGCTAACGGCGGCCGGCGCCGTTAGCCCCGGGCGACGGGGATGCCATTCGCCGCCCTGGGCCACGGCGGTTTTTAAATCCCGCCGTGGCCCAGGGCGGCAAGAGGGTACTTTTGCAATTGATCCCAATCGAAAATTAGTTTTGTAAATTTAAAAAAAAATTAAATTAGTAACAGTAAAAATTCCGAGGTTGGACATCGTCATGGGCTTCCTGGCGCACGCGAAAGTTCGTGTTTCTCAGCGACGGCCTGCTTGTGGCCGCGCTCAATTTTGTACGAATTTTTGCAGAAAATTTCTATACTTCTTCAAAAGGAAGGGTGAGAGTAGTAATGATATTGAGTGTTTGAATCTGTCATCACTCCGACCGCTAACTTTCTATCTTTTAAAAAAAAATATAACAATGTGGATCTAAATAACTCACATATCAATCATCTTCATTAACTATACTTTTTTGTGAAGAAAAACCTATATGTATATATATATGTATATAGTAACAAATATATGCAGCAATTAAGAGATGATATATGTGAAAAATAATAACAATAACCTATTAATAATAATCTTCTTTAATTAAAATTTCGTTGCAAACATACGAAGTTAAACCAAACATTTCAACTTGCACAGGAAGTTGAGAATAAAAATCTCGCTGTTCAGACGTTGACGCCCGTTGTTTTTATGGATTTTGTATGGGTGGCCTCGTGTGTGTCTCTCGCCGTGGTGCATGCTGACTTCAATTTGATTCCCAGAACTTAAATAAAAATATAAAAATGTGTTCATTCCATTATTGATCATCATGTATGGAGATTTTTTTTTGGATATGACTAGTTTGCGATCAATTAAACTCTTAACAAAAAATGAGCCTAACCATGTGCTGCTATTACTCAGGTAGTCAGGTTCAGTTTGCTCATTCCTAATCTGTCCAGATAAGAGCATCTTTAGCAATAGCCCCTATTTTAGAGTTCCCAAATGTTAAATGGGGGCTGTTCCTATTTTCTTTGGATCCTAAAAATACCCCGAACTCCAGCAATAGCCCCTATTTTTTTTATTATTATTCAGCCCCTTTTTTTTTTTATTTTTCACTGTAGAAATATGCAGCTAGTAGTACTCATACGCAGGGCGGCGCAGGGTGGCGTAGGCGGGAGGCGGCGCAGGCAGGACCTCCTGCGCGGCGCAGGCGGTGCGCAGGAGGCCGAGCGAGAGGCGCCGCGCAGGAGGCCGGGCGGCGCAGGCAGGAGGCGGCGGGGCAGGAGGCCGGGCGGAAGGCGCCGCGCTGGAGGCTGGGCGACGTAGGGCGGTGCAGGCGGGAGGCGGCAGGGCGGAGGCCGGCAGGAGGCGGCGGGGCATGAGGCCGGCGGGGCAGGAGGCCGGCGAGAGGCGCAGGTGGCGCGCAGGAGGCTGGGCGGGAGGCTACGGGGCTCGAGAAAATGTCGTAGGCGCCAAAAAAACGTCGATAGGGGCTGTGGTGTACAGCCCCTAGGACTAGGGGCTGGATTTGGGGGCCTCCTCATTTTAGAGGCCCTATTAGGGTCCCTGCTGGACCTAAAATTTTTGTCTCACCGCCCAAAAACTGTTTAGGGGCTGAGTTTGGATGCTCTCTCCATCTTGCATCCCCGCGGTAAAAAGAAATTCACTGCGGTAAAAACCACAGCCTAGCACCATCTTTTTACTCAAGAAAGAAGGCAAAAATCGTGCTGCTATTCACCCACCACGCAAAACCTTCTCTCCAAGAACACGGCGCACACCAACAAAAGTTCACCCTGCGCAACAATTAAATTAAATTATTTTTGGCAGCTTCTTTCTCTACAAGAAAAGGCAAGGAGGGGTCCATCACCGTTCATCCAACGACGGGAGCAAATCTGGGCCGTCCGTCGCGCATCGCCACGCCCTCCTCAACCCGCCGATAAATAGAGAGGCTCTCCTCTCCTCCGCTTCTCCCCCAAATCAAATCCCCTTCTCGCATTTTTCCTCTCCAGCTTCTCGCGGCGGCCGCCGCCTCGTCCCACCTCTTCCTGCTCTCGCCATGGCCGCTGCTCCCCCCACGGGCCCCGGGCTCTACTCCGAGATCGGCAAGAAGGCTAGAGGTCGGGATGCTGCCTTGCTGGTTCTTTTGCGGGTGGTTCTTTTGCCGGGTTTTGTGGTTGGGGTTTTTGGGATTTTGTTGCCCTTTTGCTTGGGTGTTTGTTTCTTGGGGGTGATTGGTTTCTTGGTGTTTGGTTTGACCATCTGGGTTGCTGAAGCTGGTTCTTTCTGGTGGGATTTGCAGATCTCCTGTACAAGGATTACCACACGGACCAGAAGTTCACGCTCACCACCTACGCCGCGAACGGAGCCGTGAGTTTCCCCCTCTACGCCTTTGTTCTGGGCGTTCTTGTGAAGTTGTCTTAGTTCTGTTCTTTTACTAGCTGGTTTGGTTTGGTTTGCGGCGAGTAGTTGTTTGTTTGTGGCAGGAGTGCTTTGGTGGGCAGTGGATGTGGGTTTGGCCGTTAGGCTTTACGAGTAACCAAGTTGCCGAGTTTATATGGCTTGGTTTAGTTTCTGAGGCGAGATTTGTGTAGGCGTGAGGCGAGATTTGTTGCGATTGTCTCTAGTTCTTGCTTAGTTTTAGTTGCTAGGACAGATTCATGTAGGTTGGGGTGTGTTCTTTGTTACTGATTGCAGTTATGTGAGTTTGTGGGTGGTTTTTAGGTTTGATTAATCGTGACTTGAGTGTATCTTCTTGTTCAGTAACTCATGATTTTTGTCTAGGCTGTATAGCCATATTGTAGCTGTGGATGGTGTCTTTACGTGACAGATTAAGTGTGTTTACCATTATTGTTGTGCATTACGGTATTATCATGTAGGAGTAGGTTGTGGCTGAATGTGTCATGAGTCTTTAGTGGTTTAGTATCTGCAAGTGCTGGTGATGATATGTTCCATTGAAGTTCACAATCCTTTCTGTCTTTGAACTTTATATGGCTTAGATTTATTTACTTTTAATGCTTTTTGGAAGTCATTTATCTTCCATTATTGGTCCAGGATTATTCGTTTTGAGTACTTTGTGTCTATGCAGATGAACTCAGTGTTGGTTCACTTATTAGTTGCTGTTGCAGTGGATTTAAGCTGCATCTAGGCTAGTAATATGCAGTCGGAGTTTAGGACAATTTAGAGCGTGTTAAATTTCTCTGTCTACTATGAAACTGTCAAATGAATATATTTAGAGGTTTGTTCAGAATGTGTCACAATGTAGTCTGTAACCTCAGTAGTCAGTACATGTATGTAAGTTCTCATGGCATATAGAGGTGCATGTGTGTATAGGTGGCCAAACGGGCGGACCGGGCTGGCACGGCCCAAGGCACGGTCCGGCATGGCCCGCTATGGCACAGTTCCTGTAGCGGGCCGTGCCGTGCCGGCCCGCGTGCCTCCCCCCGGCCCAGGCACGGCATGCCAACCGTCGGCGGCCCACCGTGCCCGGGCCGGCCCGGTCGGCCGACGCCTGCCGCCGCGCGTCCAGCGTCCCTGGCCTCCGCCGCCTGCCGCCGCCCTCCGCCGCCGCCTTCCCGCCTGCGCGCCGCCCCCTCCGCTGCCTGTCGGCTCCTCCACCTCGTCCCGCCGCCTCGGCCTCCTCTGCCCCCTCCGCTGCCGCCTCCCGCGCACGCCTCCCCGGCCTCCGCCGCCCTCCCCTGCTGCCTCCCCGCCTGCACGCCGTGCCCCGTGCCCCGTGCCCGTGCCCGTGCCCGTGCCCCGTGCCGTGCCGTGCCGGCCCGCTGCAGTCCACAGGCCGTGCCGTGCCAGCCCGCCGTGCCGCACCGCTGGCCCAGGCACGGCACGGCCCACGGCCAACCGTGCCGGGCCAGCCCGGGCATGGTTACTGTAGCACCGTGCCCGGGCCGGCCCAACAGGGCACGGCCCATTTGGACATCTCTACATGTGTGTGCCATATTGTATTAGATTTCCTTTTTCACTTCTGCAGATCATGTTTGTTCTCATGGTCACATGTTATGGCCTAGCAGATCTTGTTTCCTTTTTTTCTGATAGATCACTGAGGCTTAATATGTTGTTTACATATATCATGTTAGCACATTTTTCACTTGTGTAGTGCTGTATATTCAGTCTGTTCTCATATTCATGTGTTGGCGGCCCTACGGACCTGGTATTTTCGATGACGGATCACTGAGATTTACTATGGTGCTTACCTTTGTAATCTATTGATGATGCTTGAAATAATGTTTTCAATTGTTTATATGACATGCTTTAACTGCTTAGCATAACACATAACCTAGCAGATAAAGATCTTTATCTGTATCTCTGTTACGTTGTTTCCTTGTCAATCTCCTTTGGCTAAAATCTAGTAATTGTAGCATTGCGTGTGAAACTTTCCCAAGATTTTAATGAGTCATGTTTTTTCCTGTTTTGTTTAGGCAATCACTGTTGCAAGTACAAAGAAAGATGAGGCTATCTTTAGTGAAATCCAGAGCCAGCTGAAGAACAACAATGTGACTGTGGATGTGAAAGCAACTTCAGACTCAAATGCACGTTCTTTTCTACTCCTCATCTCCTCTCTCTTGCATAACTTGTGTATTACTACGCACCATGTCTTCGCTGATTTCACATGGCCTGAAATGAAGACTGCCATTTCTGTAGCAGTGACTGATTAGTTGTCTCTTTTGCCAGTTGATAACTACATTCACAGTTCATGATCTGGGCACGCCAAGCATGAAGGGAATTTTATCCATTCCTTTCCCATACCAGAAGTCTGCAAAGGTACATGTCATTGCTTTTCTAGCTTGTACAATATGCTGGATCTCAATTTGAATTCTGTATAATTTCCTCTTCATGTGTGGTTTCAGGCTGAAGTCCAGTACTTGCATGCACATGCTGGCCTGAATGCTAGTGTTGGCCTGAATGCAAATCCTCTTGTTAGCTTTTCTGGTGTATTTGGAACTGGTGCTTTTGCTGTTGGTGCTGATGTTGCATTTGATACTGCGATTGGGGACTTCACAAAGTACAATGCTGGATTGAGCCACACTACTCAAGATCTCACTGCGGCACTGATTCTGTGAGCAATTTCATCCAATTCTTTTGTGTATTAACACTTTGCTAATATTTGTATTGTTTCTGCCCTTTACCAGTTGTTTACTCCTCCCAGGCCCTTGTCAGTATTTTCTGGGGTCTTCTCAGGCAGTTTGCTTAGTATCTTCTGTGTCATATATATGCTAGTTTGGAGTAGTATTTGTGCAATAATTTTCCGCGATAAACATGTTTTTTAACATGCTTAGATTTTGGTATTAACGCAGAGTTATTTGCAAATTTCAGGAACAACAAGGGAGACAGCCTTGCTGCTTCCTACTACCACAATGTGAGCGAAACCAGTGCTGTTGGAGCAGAGCTTGCTCACAGCTTCTCAAGCAACGAGAACACACTCACCTTTGGGACACAGCATGCCCTGGATCAACTCACCACCGTGAAGGCACGCTTCAACAACTTTGGCATGGCCAGTGCGCTCCTCCAGCATGAGTTCAGGCCCAAGTCACTCGTCACCATCTCCACTGAGGTTGATACCAAGGCCATCGACAAGAGCTCCAAGGTCGGGCTGTCCCTGGTCCTCAAGCCTTGAGGTCGCCTGCTTTCTGGTTTGGTTTAGGATGCTAGCTTTTGATATCAGCAGCTCAAGTCCATTGAACAAAACTTGGACAAAACTTGTAATCGGCTTAACTTTGGTTGCCTCTAGCCTGTTCTAGACTACAATGAGGGTTTCTGTTACCAGTCAATCTGTCTCAGTTCTTTTTGGTTATTTGCGGGCATATTATTGATGGGAAAACATGTCCCGAAATCGAATGTTGGGTGACATTGGTCACGTGCTCAAGGTTACCCTCTGAATCCAGCTACAGAAACCTCTGTTTGATTCTAGTCCATATTTCTCAATCTCTGGCTACTTGAATAGAATGCTTATTGTTCATCATAAGGTTACAACTACTCATGAGCTGTATATAAGTTTGTCTGTAACCTATGTGCGGTGTAGTCGCCACTGCTGAGCATGCGAGGTTACTCATGAGTAGATTTAGACAGGATTGAAGCTTCTCATGCTCTGAGCAGATACCAAACACGCGACAAACACACTTTTTTTTATTTGTTCTACTTTCTATGTTATTCAATGCAATGTCTGTGAAGTGCTAGTGGACCAAATAAGCTTAGTTTCTACATGTCAAAAGGGAAAAAGCGGGAGGTTGATTTCTAAGTAACAATTTATACAGGATATCTTCTGGTCCCCAACACGAGCTACACGATGCTATTGCATGCTTCCAAAACCATTCCAGGCCGTCCTCTCGCCATCGCCATAACACGCGACGTCCCCTTCAAATCCAGCACCACTACTACTAGCATGGACATTTCCTGGTGAAAGCAGATCACACATGTCCGGAGCAGCATCTCCTTGGAAGAAATTGTGGTATTCGTAGCCTTCTCCTGGATGAGCCCCAGGCTCTCTGATCTCACCTCCAGTTTCTTCACCTGCATCTGAATTTTTCTCAACCAACTGCCTGAACATTGATGACTTCAGAAGAAGGCTGAGTGCAGTGGATGAGCCTCTCTTTCTTGAGCCACTGGGAGAGATCATCATGGAGGATTCTTGATTACTACTGCTACTGCCACCATCACCACCAGCTAGTGGTGGTGCATTGTGGTCTGAGATGAAAGGGTTGCTGTGCGGGAGCATCATCATCTGGGTTTCCACTGGGAGGAACTGGTGATCTGCAGGGATCTGTATTGCTAGAGCTTCAGGGTTCATGGCGACAGGAGCAGGGGTTGGCTTTAGCCATGTGATGTATGATCTGAGGTCGAAGTTCGTGACGGCGTTTACGCCTTTGTACTCGATCGCGGCGATGTCGTATGCCCGGGCAGCCTCTTCTTGAGTGCCTGAAAGAAAGTTCAGAAGAGCTGATGTTAGGATGTGAAGTTTTGAATGTATTGGCATGAGAATTCACAATTTAGAATATAACCATTGTTTGTTGTACTCACTGTAGGTTCCTAGGTAGAGGTACTTGTTTCCAAAAACCCGCCCAATTCTTGCTTCCCATCTTCCATTTTGATGATGCCTGAAAGTATGCATTATCTTAAATTTTCAGTGACAAAATATATCTTACAACTGTTGGTGAAGAGTACTGTACATTTTTCTGTCCAAGTATACCTGGCAACCCCTCTGTACTTGGACACACCTCTTGAGAAGCCACTGCTCTTTCTGTTATAAGTTCAGACACTTGTCAAACTTGAATAGGTGATGAACAGAACAGAAGACTGAACATGCTAAAGATTTTGATGGTACCTCCTCAGAGATGCAAGATACTCTTCCTTAGTAAGGTTCTCCATTATCTTCAACTCCTTTTCATAGTCCATTACCTGAAACATATCAAATGAGCTAAGTCACTATCAACTTATCATTCACATCTGGGTTTCTAGAATGGGGCGGCTTGCTATTCTATTCTTATACCGGAAAATTTGTATAGGTGGTTGGTCCCCAGTACTTGAGAGCTGCAAGATCGTAAGCCCTAGCTGCTGCCTCCTCCTCATTATATGCTCCAAGATAGACTGATACAAGCATGTCCAGAATTAATCAACTGATCTATAGTATAGCTATGTTCTGGCAAGCAAAACAAGAAGCAAGGAAGACGAGATCATCTACCCTGTTTGCCCTTCTTCCTCTGTGTAGGATTCCAGGAGTTCTTGTCCCACAAATGTGCTTCGAAACGACCTGTCCATCGATGCCTGCATGACAAAATACTCATATCTACATGTTCTGAATCTGCTACAGGGGACAAGAAATTTGCAGAGTTTTACTTCTTTTACCTGCTAACTCCACGAAATCTGGAGCTCCTCTTAACGGTGATGCCTGGCAAGGACGTCTTGCCAATGCCGCCGCCGCCGCCGCTGTCGCCGTTGATCGGTGCAAGCAAAGATGGCTCCCTTCTTCTCCTCCTGACAACCGGGCCTGCATCGGCGCTGACTTCCGGTGCATTGATGATCATGGAAGGAGATGATCCCGAGTAGGTTTCAATCTCATTCTTGACCATCATGATGCTATGATCCATGGCTGTTACTGCCACAAACTTGTTCTTGGCCTCCAATGTAGCTAGCTGAAGAACTGAATGAACAGTAGCAACACTGAAGCAAGATGCAGCTTTGAGCTAAGGTGAGACGCTACTACCTGCCGGTGTGTATATGTACTGGTTGCATTGGCTGGTGACAGTTTTTGTCACCTAGTAGACACAAGACAAGGTGTTGATGATTCCATGGCTTGTGAGCTTCGCTGCGCCCCTACTTACTATGATGAGTTCTTGTCCGTACTCCTGTTTGGAAACATCGATTTTAACTGCAAATGTTTTTGTCTGATGGCGGCTGTGAGATGTGCAGAATCGGGTGCAATTTTTATTTGCAGTTTTCTTGTGGCATATTTGTGTTTCAGACAGGCTGCAACAAGAAGCCAAGCATTATTCTCAGACTAGTCCAAGAACATATTTTGACACGTTGCTGTGGTGAGACAAAAGAGCAGCAAATAGCTGAGAAACCTGTGCCATTTTTTGCCTTGTTTGTATCTGTGTGTTGGTGCCTTGGTGGAGAAAGTGATGTCTTTTTGCAGCTCATCTGCATGCTGCACCCACCACCGCGAGGGGGCGTAAGAGGGGTAGGATATGTGGAGGCGAGCGGCGGAGGTTTACCGGAGCAGCCGCCGGGCGGCGAGCTGTTTGTCGGTGAGCAGCGGACTTTTCGCAGGGTTCGAAATTGGATGGCGATGTGGGCGTCGTCGGCCCATCATGTCTGGCCCACCAGAGTCTGCTCTTCGGATTACCACGACAGTCCAGGTGGGGCCATCCATACTTTTGGATCGTCACCAATAGTAGCGATCCAATTGGGCCGTTTAAATTTGGTGAGAATTTTCGGCCACACTTAACCGAGAAATTTGGGTATATGCTGTTTTTAAAAGTGGATTTCGTTCAGAATGCTATTTTATAAATGAGATTCGATAAAATGCTATTTTTAATGGAACACTATTTCAACCATTTTTCCTAAATTAAAATGGTTTTGCTCTTTTTTCTCAAATACACTGACCAAAATGCCGTGGTTGGAAACGATTCAACCAGACCACATCTCCGAGCCGCATCGCATCGCTCCATCTTCTTCATTCTCTGGCCGGGAGAGGAGATCAACGCCGCCACCAACCGTTGCCATCGGCCGAGAACGAGGGAGCCCGCCCGCCATCAGCCGCCGTCCCCGGCTGACCGGCGCCGGCCGTGCGCTCCGCCGCCGGCTGTTCGTTCTCTGGCCAAGGAGGGAGCGAGCAAGCCGTCCACCAGGCACCAGCTACCATCCTCGGAGCACACTGGTGCCGGCGGACAGAGAGAGAACAAGAGAGAGAGAAGGGCTCAAGCGAGGAGACGATGGCGCGGGTGCGGCGAAGAGCAGCAACGGTCAGCACATCCCGTGCGCTAGGCGAGCAATGTGCCATTGTTCGAGCTAGCCGGGTGAAGATGGCGCGACACCTTGCCGTCCACAGGGAGCGTGCGTTTCACTGTCGGCGCATTAATGTTGCTCACAGCTCTGCTGGTTCTTCTTCCAGCTCCAGATCGTATTCATCTGATATTTTCTCGAATTCTCGTGCATCCTAAAATTGCTCTGTTACTAGCGATCTAATTATTAGCGTACTAAATACTCCTCACCACCAGGCTTGCTGCTAAATTTGTACCTAGAGTTCGGGAGCTGGGTAACCATAATGTACTATTTCTCTGTATTTTATTAAAGTCGTGCGAATTGAGTGACAAAAAATTAAGACACGCAAAATAGATGGTATATTATCAAATTTCTCGCTGGATTCAATTGTATGCGGGCCTTGGAGATTGCCATGGCTAAACTTTACTGCACATCCGAAATCGCCGTGCTCTCCAGGTTTGCTCCACCGATCCTGAGGGCAATTTGGTCAGTTTATATAGGAAAAAAATGCAAAACTTTTCTAATTCAAAAGAAATGGTCAAAATAGCATTTCAGCAAATACACTACGGTTGAGGATGGTATTTTATCAAATCTCATTTGTGAGATAGCATTTCAGCAAAAACCCATTTTTGAAAATGGTATATATATCCAAATTTCGCCACCTAGCCAGAGCCATGCGCTCCGTGCACGCGCCGGGGCGGAGCCCCTCTCTCCCGCCGTCCGGCCACGCGCTCTGCTCGAACCTCCGCGCCGCCGCCCCTCGTCCTTCATCTGCGCCACGGTCCTCGTCGCTCTCCACCGGTTTCGTCGTCCCACCCACCGCGGCCCGCGCTCTTTTCACTTGGCACCCGCGGAGCGCCGTCTCCCCTATAGACGCCGCGCTCCCAGCCTCCCATAGCATACGCCTCGTTGTCGTCGATCGCCGACGTGGTCTCGCAGAGACGGCCGAATTCAGTTTGCAGAAACGAAGAATCTCCTACTGCAGAGAGGGATTTTGAGCAATAGAGCGAGCAGCAACGCAGTGAGAGAACTTGCGAGGAAAGGTTATTCGTCTGGTTGTGCCCAGTAGAAACAGATTTGGAGACAAAGAACATCAGACAAGAACGGGGTGGTGGCACAGTTGGCTAGCGCGTAGGTCTCACCCCAAAAATCGAGTGATGCGGAAATGCTCCTGTGACAATTGGGTTCGTCACGCCCATCTGAACTCAGATGACTAGAGCTAGTCTGAACTCGGTGATTTTTTTTTTTTTTTTTTTTTTTTTGCTAGGAGCCTTTGGAAGTCTTATCTTTCTTTCTTTTTGGCAATATCAATGTCTGGTCGCGTCCGGACTACACATGTGACACGATCCTGTTCAAATGCAACGGATTTCCTGTAAGATTTCCACGTTCCAAACAGGTCATTTGTATGCTAACGACAAAAGTACCTCTGCCTAGTAAACTAGTATCGAGGTCAGAAAAAATCGCGCTAAAACAAAGTTTCAACTCTAGCAAACTGGTATCGAGGTCAGAAAAACACTGCAACCACCACAAGTTCACAACAAACATTTCCTGCCTTTTTTATTACGTTCGCGGGGTCGATAAAACACATGATTGCCCAGACGAGGCAAATTATTCAGAATAACACGCTATCAAATATTGTCTCGTGCGGCCCGTCGGTTTTTCTCCCCCTTTATTCCTACTGAAAGTTCCTTTCTACAAGCTAACCTAGCATTGACATAGGTATCATTATGTAGCGGAAGGTAGTGCCCAGTTCTTAGGCAAGGGGCCAATGTCATATATGATCTCCCTGTGGCAAGACCAAACGAGTTTAATGGCTTCTGGAGTTCCGATCCCTGCACCTCTTGGATCACCAGCAGGCCCAAACCTGAATTACAGAAAAGAGGACATGTTTAACTTATTGGTTATGATTAAAAGGAATATTATAGGTTCCAGTTTCTGATCTTAGCTTACCAGTGGTTCTGTGGAGCACCAGTAGTCCTTGCTCGAATGCCGGCATATGTCGTCCCGTTAACTGATCTCCCAAGTACTTCCTGAAAACCAAAAAGTGAGTGTCTGGTAAGACACTGAGCCGAGGGGATTCAAGTGTTTGATTGTTGGTGGCAAAAGCTGTGTGAACATTGTGAAGAAGTATTGCTACACGATGGCTTGACAAATGTGAACCTAACTGGCTTGGTGGCAGAAAATGAAGAGTTCAAGATAATCAAACATTCAACCGAGTAAATGGATATGGGTGCAACACTCAACAAAGATGAAAACCAACTTTGTTTTCCCTCAAAAACAGATGAAAACCAACTTGCCTGAAGGAATAAAGGGTCGTTTGAAACAACAGCAGCTGTCAGATGAGCATTCATCCTTTCACAGGCTTCTAATACTAATTCAAGCTGATCATCAGAATATTCTGTCACCACCTGAAGTATGAACTCAGAATAGGTCAGTATATTACAGTGACAATTAAAACTTGTAGGTTATTATCAATTCTATTGAAAGCTAGCATGCATGTAAGCAACTGATTAACTACAAGTGGACCATTCCATAAAGAATAGTATTTTTTTGCCATACTAATGTGCTGTACAAGAGATTAGCAGAAGGTTAACAAAACTCATGTCATAGGCGATGCCAGATTACCATTAAATAGCAGTATTCTAATCGTGGTAAGACAATCACGGCATCAAGAGTATTTTACCTGGAAAGGACCAAAGATCTCCTTTGTCACAAGCTCAAAGTTGCCACTTTTAAGGATTTCCGATAGAGGAACAAACACAGCAGTTGGTTTGAAGGCACCATATATTTCGGGGATAGAGTGGTCCTCTAGAGGTTCACCACCAAACAGAACCTTTGATCCTGGTATTTTGAGGAGGTTTTTCATGTGCTCTATCATTCTTGATGTTGTAACCTAGACGACAAGGAAAAAATAGATCAACATCATGGAGAAACCAGAAACCATAACTCAGTGTTGAATGGCTCCGTGTCCATTTTCTCTACATAATTATCCTTTTGGTGGGACACTTGTGTTTTGCAAGGACCAGTTCCAGTCAGTTCTTTTATACACCATTTGATGTTTGGACCTGGTAGCCACTAACAGGGATTCAGGTATAAATTGCCCATCCCTATTTTGCTTTCAACAATTTTTGAACCACCAAATGCTTAAAACTTTAAATACTAACAAAAATCATCGAAAGACATGAAAATTATTTAAGAATAGAATGGCTACTGACTAGAGCTGCTCACTCACAGTAAGGACTGGGCCAATGGTCAAGTCTTCAATCTTCCTTCTTTCAGAAAGACTCTTCATTTTATCAAGCAGCCCACTAGAAGACCAATTCTGCAAATTAGAAGAAAATTAACCAACAAATTAAGAAGATATAAAAAGTAATGCAAAATCACAGTAGCTTCCAAAGCTCACACACACATATAAAAGACAATTGTCTTCTCCTTTTCTCAGGAGCACTGGACCTACTGTCTTGAAATCAGAAAGATCAGTATTACAAGACTCAAGCAAAGAAGGCACGTAATACTAGTAAGTATTACCTTGTGCATGAATAGCATAGATTGAGCAGAGCACTTCTGACCACTGCAAGTGTAAGCATCCTGGTCACAAACCCATGCAATGTAATCAACCTGTTTGGGTATCACATGAGAAAAGTATGTCAGATCAGCTTGGTAGCTGCACACTGAAGTTTGGATATATGATATGAAGGATTGAACAGAAATGACTTCGGACCTCTTGAACATCTGGGCCTAGAATTTTCCAATCAAAACCAGCATCTTCCAATTTGATTTTGCCTTTCAAATCAGCAGCCAATTTCTCTGCCACACGTGAGCTCCCAGTGAAGAGGGTCATTTTTGGATTTGCCTAAAAGAGATCATGTGAACAACAAATTCAGCCATGAAATCTGTGCTGCTAGTAGGACAGCAAAATTGTATCTTGGCATTGAATAGAAAACTGTCAGGTGCATTTTGTTATGAATTAAATCCTTAACAACAATTTATTGGAAATGATGCATCACCCTGACAAAGAAAAGATTAGACGAATTGGAGCACACTGGTCTTATATTAACATGATGACCAGATATTGAGGGAAGGTAGGTATTGTGGCAAGAAATCCAGTAAGTACAAAGTATTGACACGGTCAAATGTATTATTAAAAGCAATTATCAAGACAATAACTATAAAACTCCCAGGTTCCAAAAGCTGCTGTTTGTGATAATGTGTATGCTAATTTGTTATACTATCTGATACAGCATGTAAATATTTATAGCGAGTCAGAGGGTAGCTATTCAAACCTCTAACAGCAGCTTGTTCATTGTGATACCATCAGAATTTATGAAGTCCACGTCCTCTGCTGGCATCCCACATGCATGAAGTAACCGGAGCATCTGGTCCATCACAATGCTAACTTTGCTGTCAACTTTGAGGACAGGTTTATTTCCCATATATAGTGCTCCCATTAGTTGCAGTAAGGGAATCTCCAGCGGGAAATTGAATGGTGTGATGATTGCAACCTGTTCAAAATTATATATATAATATTAGAGATAACATGTTAAAAAAATGGTATTGGTAAATGGTTAAACAGTCAACTACATTATTAGAGTACTCACTGGGCCATATGGCCAACGGTAGCCATTACTGCTTTGTCCAAGATGATTGCCAGGTACAGCAAATGATCGAGCCAGAAAGCGTACCTGCCATACCAGACAAAGAGTTGATGTGAATGATGAGAAGATATATATCCAAGAGGTATTTCTCAATCTGCACAATGCAGCATTTCGCAAGTTCCTTGGCAACGATGCCACTTTCAACACAGTACGAGTCTACAACTACAAACCGCAGAGCTAATAAAAGAATCAATAATATCATAGTACTTGTGAACATGCAAATGAAGAACTGATCTGTAGATCATACTGACACAATCAAATGGTAAATTTGCATACCTGATCTCCACAAAAGTTCTCCAAGAATTTTTGAGAGACTTGAACTTCTGCAAGAGCTTGCTGATAGCTCTTTGGAGATACCCTTTGGATAAGTTTAGCAAAGAAATCTGAAACCTGTCAATCACCAACAACATAATCAGAAACTGAAAACAATAGATGAGAAAAGCAACCTTTCTTCTCTCATTCTCAACATGAGTTAATTTTGCATTTATAATAGTCTGTCATAATGCAAGCTCATCCATGCTCAGCTAGAGTCATCTAAAAATCCCACTGATTTAGTTTTAAGATGACATACCACAGGTTGACCAAGCATGTTTGCAGCTTTTGCAGATATATCTCCATACATGAGATACCTGCATATTAGAGATACCAAAAATCGTCAAGGCATACATGAGCATTGTTCTTACCTACTACTGCCAGTGTCAGTACAAGTTTAAATACAGTACATGGTTTTGATTGTATACCATTTTCACTACTCCATAAAGGAAATTGTTTACTGTATGTAAAGCATGTTGCTATCAGCAATATATTTTGGGAAAATTGATCATTTCTCACTCCTTAGAGTGGCAGTTGATCATTTTGCACTCCATGTGTCAGACACATGGGGGGCAAATCATCAATTTGGTACCAAATCCCCTGCCTTTTATATTTCGAACGTAACCAGCATTGTGGTATAAAATTAACAATGAAAGCAGGATATAGGAAAATTATGTGTATCGCTTAGCATTTTTGGGAGTTAGGGTCAAATCAACATTGGAAAACCACGCAATGCATTCATAGTACAAGAAAACTACACAGACCTCTCTGGAGCTCTAAGTGGATTGTGAAGTCCATGCTTTGGGCAATTAGATAAACTCTTTACGAATGGCTGCACCGCAAAAAAAAGAAGATTGTCTGAGGACACACTTCAGAGCAGATAACAGATTAACAGTCATTTTCTAAGATATTTGTTTTCCTTTAGTAGAGTAATCTGAGGATCGTTTTTAGTGGAGTAAGCTGAGGAAAGTTGATAACAACTAAATATAAAGGACTTACTCTTGTATCACTGTGACATGGAAATAACAATAGAAGCATCTGTAAGCAACTAATCATACCTTTATTTCTGATTCCTGAACCTCAGCAACTTTGATAAATTTTTCACCATTTAGAGGATCAACAATCCAATTCCAGTTAGCAGATGCTGTCCAACTACCCTGCACTGAACTTAACCCTATCAGCTGTCTGATCAGGACTTAATTTATGGAGCAATTAAATGTCCATGCTAAGTTAGCTCCTTTCTTACATACTGAACATTTAGCATTGCTAGGTGAAGGCTACATAACAGGAACATAACCCAATATTTTACTGGAACAACATTCAGAGATAGACTACATCTTAAGTAGGTTTTAGCTCAGTAGAAGTTAGAATTGAATGTTCCTGTAGCCAGAGATCAAACACGTCATTGCTTTGAAATGTTGACATTAAGGCGTGGAATAAGCAGAGGCCCAAATGGGAGCTTTCTTACCAAAATTCTGGACTTCCGCCGGGCTCGAACCTGAAATCTCCTGAGGAGACACCGTCGCAAATGGCGGCGTGTGCAACCACCTGCGAATCAATCACCCAAATGATGAGTCGCAGACCAAAGTGGCCATATTCATCTAACAACACGTGCAGCTTCGAGCAGCATCAACTCAATTGCACGGTACACCTCCACAAAATCACGACCCGGCAACCAGGATGCCCGATCGCTCCCAAAATAGTGAAAAAGCGAACGTTCAGCGAGCGGCTCGAGCGGAAACTCGCATCAGATCATCAAATGGCAACGGCGCCCAAATCACTGCAGCACGATCCACGCACGCACGCCAATTCGCGACAACCTTCCACGCGAACAGATCAGGGGAGGGAGGGGTTCAGCCAGATCACCTCGAGGCGAGCGCGACGGGACCGGACCGCCCGACAGCGGCGGCGAGGCGCCGCCGGGAAATGATGAGGCTCATGTAGCCCGCTGCGGCTCGATCGGCGAGGGCGGCGCGGCGACCTGGTGGTGGAGCGGACGGAGTGGCGTCCTCGCCTCTCTCTCCTCTCTACACTCCACAGTACAGTCTCGTGTCGCGTCTTGCTGCGTGCGTGGGAGTGGCAGCGTGGGTGTCCTTGATTTATGGAGGCGAGCAGAGGTGGGCTGATCGATCCGCTGACGTGGTAGGTGAGGTGGGGAAGCGAATCCCGAATGATCCGGGCCATCCGGCCCACTATGAAAAACTGGACAAAGCCACCTGCAGCCTGTGCGCGCGCGACAAGTGTACTAGTTGAGCCGGGCCCGTGAGATCTGACCAAATTGGCCCGTTTCTTTCCTATCGTGTGTTTTCTTTCAGTTTTTACGGTTGAGGAGGGGCGGAGTTTTCTTCTCCGAACTCCACGTTTCTTAGCGAGATGCTCCCTCCGATTGGAAGTATAAGAGTACTAGTTTTTTACATGGTCTATAATATCATATTTTAACTATTGTTTATTTATAATATATTATTAACAACTATAAAATTAACATAATATATATTTTTTTAAATATAAATATAGTGATATTATATACATGACACTAAACACATATGCTTTTAGTTTAATTATTAGTCAAAATTTTTTAAATATTAATTTTACGCAAAATAAAAACACTTTATATTACCGAGATTGGATAGAATTGGCGCGTTTCTTTTCATTTTTCCGGTTGAGACTTGAGAGGGGTCGGAGTTTTCTTCTCCGACCCCACTTTTCCCAGCTACTCCGTAATATGCAGAGACCGAGGTGTGCTATCTGGGCCGGGGCGGTGAGATTTGATAGAATTTGCCCGTTTATTTTCTACCCATTTTGTCAATTTTCCGGTTGAGGAGCGGGTCGGAGTTTGCTTCTCCGACCGCCACTTTTCCCAGATACTCTGCAATATGCCGAGGCCGAGTTGTTCTATCTGGGCCGGGCCGATGAGATTTGATAGAATTGGCCCATTTATTTTCTACTTTTTTTCAATTTTTCCAGTTGAGGCCGTGAGGTGGGGTCGGAGTTTTCTTCTCTGACCCCCAGTTTCCGCAGCTCCTATGCTTTTCCCTCGCTTCCCGTGCACCTCGTGATACAAGATAAGGAGGAGACGGAGTGGAAAGATCACCGCGTACGTCCATCCACTGATCGAGCGCATGTTGGCTATGGCGTCGTCGCGGAGGCGGACGCTGCTCAAGGTCATCGTCCTCGGCGACAGCGGGTCAGCACGCTACGCTAACTCCACGCCCGGCCGTTTCATCTTAGCTTGATTCCATGGTGCTTGTTTAATTTTGGCCTGAACCAATTTGGTTTTGGTGTGTGCAGGGTGGGGAAGACGTCTCTGATGAACCAGTATCCTTCACCTCCGTAGCTGCATATCATCGACCTTTATCTCAGTTGCTTAGTAAGCTGTAGATATCATAGTGAAATCTTCATTCTTCAGCATATATATCTCAATATTTTCTTGACAGTTAGTGCCATTCATTCATTTAACCGGAATTTCATTCAGGAAACGATATTTTTAAAAAACTAGAAACAAACTTCAGCACACAAAAAAGATCGGTGCTTGGATTTTCTTGAACTCTTGATTAGATATGTGAACAAGAAGTTTAGCCAGCAGTACAAGGCGACGATCGGTGCCGATTTCGTCACCAAGGAGGTTCTCATCGAAGATAGGCTTGTCACCTTGCAGGTCAGCCTCCCATACACTCATTTGGATACTTTCACATGAAAGGTGCCATCTGGCTGTCATCAATAGTATTGTGGTTTGCCGTTTGCTCCGATGTAGATCTGGGACACGGCAGGGCAGGAGAGGTTTCAGAGTCTCGGTGTGGCGTTCTACAGAGGTGCGGATTGCTGTATGCTAGTCTATGATGTCAATGCTAAAAGATCTTTCAATGCACTCAATAACTGGCATGATGAGTTCCTCACCCAAGTAAGTCATTTTTAATCAAGATTCAGGATATTAATTCCTTCAAGTTTTAGCATCTGCAGTTACTTCTTCCTTAATTGTGGTCGCCTGATGCTTGTACTCGTTCTCAGAAGTAATGTATGCATCATCTGTTAGTCATTTGCAAACTGAAGAGCATATGTACATCATGCATTGATATTATTTCTATGCTATCAAAATGGTTGCTGCAAGCTGAAAAGTAATGTTGCGTGGTTAATACCGATCAATTTGAACTAATTATGACGCACCTGACAAGTTCATTTTTCATTTCAGAAAAAAAGTAGCACAGCATTTTTATCCTATTTTAACAGAACTGGCAGACTGCAACTGAAAATTTTCGGCTCCTTTTTTAGGCTAGCCCATCAGATCCTAAACATTTTCCCTTCATCTTACTCGGGAACAAGATTGACATAGATGCTGGAAGCAGACGTGCGGTAAGTTAATTGAACATTCAGCTTTTGTACAACAGTCCAGTACAGTTTTTTTTAACGAAATCCAGTACAAAATATTGACATTTCTTTACTGTCTTCCCGGCCACAGATCTCTGAGAAGAAAGCAAAAGAGTGGTGCGTCTCCAAAGGCAACATTCCGTATTTCGAAACCTCTGCGAAAGACGACTACAATGTTGACAGTGCTTTCCTATGCATTGCCAAGCTTGCTTTGGAGCATGAGCATGATCAAGACATGTAAGTAGAACATCTTCGGTTTCTTGTATACTGAAGTCCTTCAAGCCTAACAAATCTAGCATTAGTTGTTTATCTAATCATCCCACTCTTTTCTGTCACCAGCTACTTCAAGACTGTTACAGAGCCAGTTCCTGATACAGAACATATCAGCGGATGTGCTTGCTAGCACTTGGCTGCTTTGTTCATTGGCTGAAACTATACAACAATAAGTTGTCACGGACTAACAGTGTACAATAAGCTGGCATAACAACTGGTTAACTCGCTTGTGTGAAGCCATTTTTTATTTTACAAAAAGTTAGGGATTATGTTTGTGGTGCTAAGGTGTCCCCTGATACCTACCACTCCTAATAAGAAGTTACAGCTTCTGCTTGCATCTGCCCAGCTAGGACAAAGAATAACTGAATAAATAGCACACTCTGCAGACAGTTCTGTCGGTGTCGGTGTTCTGTGCACTTGCGTAGCAGTTGACCTCTTCATTGTCAGATGTAACAAAACATTGTTGCTTTCTAGTTTACAGTAATGCTGAATTCATCTTTCTCCCAACAGTGTGAGCGCATGTAATATAGTAGTAGGTCATTTGATGGCTCACACTGTTCAGAGATGGGGGTCTAGTGATGCTGACTGAAATGTTCAGACTTCAGATTCTACAAAGCCGTGGTACTTTTCAAACAATTGCATAAGGCTAATCAGAGATTCAGATTTAGACCCCTCATCATGCCGCCGTGATCATGATCCGTAGAGCCTGATGGCGATCCATTGATCCAATCCAGCCTGAAACTTGACGACGGCTTGTTGGGAAACCAAGCAGCAGGGAGTAATCTGTCCACGCCGATGACGACAGCGTTCGTGCCGGTGGCCGAGCCGAGACGTTGCTGTCCGCCCGTCCATGCAACGTTACCCCCTGGTCGTCGGGCTCGCTCGGCCACAAGACGACGACGGCGAGCGGGACGACGACCGGACGAGCTTGACCCCCCCGTTCCTGGACCTTGCTGACCTCCTTCTCGGATCCTGCCGGGTTGCCGGCGAGAAGCTTCAGAAAAAGGCGGGAGAAGGTCAGAGGACTTGTTGAATGCGACTCTGTCAGCCGCCGTCGTCCTCCTGCCTTCAGTTTCCTGAAAAAGAAAACAAGGCTTCTCTCATCAAACGCTCTTAGAATATGTTTGGTTTAAAAATAAAGTAGGATGGGTTAGATCTATTTCTATTTTTTAAAAGATGAGATGGCTCAAGTTTCTATTTGGTTGGAGGGATAAAATGAACCCTGTTTTTTGTTTGGTTGGAGGGATAGAAGGAGATGGAATGATCCTACTACCTGTTTGGATGGAAGGATAATGCTATGATGGCTGGATATAAATACCTCCTCACATTTAGTTGGTAAGGTTATCTCTCACATTAAAGTACATCTCATTTGCACTGTCGGTGCTGGACGCGACCGGTCTAAGCGGGTAGGGGGAAACCGCCTCCATCAGAATTACCTGGGCGGTTATGTACTGGGTCGGTCTGACCGGCCAAGGGTGTACGGTCCGACCGGCACCCCCATCAGAACTCCCCAGGAGGTTGGCGCCGGCGTCTTCACCTCCTACCGCCACCATTACAGCTGTCCATGGGGATGAGCAGCCGGAGAGAGAGAGAAAGAGAGAGAGAAAGAGGGAGGGACGATGGACGAGGGAGGAGGCCGAGGAGTACCTGGCTGCCGTCGCCGCTCCCTAGGCGCGCGCCGTCGCCGTTGGCATCTTCACCTCCTACCGCCACCACTGCAGCCGTCCATGGGGATGAGCAGCCGGAGAGAGAGAAGGGAAAGAGGGAGGGAGGATGGACGAGGGAGGAGGCCGAGGTTACCTGGTTGCCGTTGCCGCTTCCTGGGCGCGCCGTTGCCACTAGATGCTGCTCGCTGTGAGGCAGAGAAACTCACCGCGTGTGGACGTGCCCGCGAGGTGGGTCAGTGTGGTCCGGCCGTTTTCTCCAAACGAGGCGGTCTCAAATATCAGTGGAATATTCCCTACCGAGTCTATCCCAACCCACAAAATCCCTCAAACCAAACACACTCTTAGGGTGCTCTTGGGTTGCGTTTTATTCAGCTTATTGCTTGTGCCTTGTATCTCGATTTTTGTTAGTGTGTTTTCTAAAACGTAAAATGATATATTTTTTAAAAAACTTTTTATATGAAAATATCTTAAAAAATCAAATAGATTCATTTTTTAAGTTTGTAATAGTTAATACTTAATTAATCACGTGCTAATAATGTTTCTTATTTTGCGTGTGGCTTATAAGCCACTCGAGAAACTAAATCAAATTGTTTGCTTGTTGGCTTATAAACTACTGTAACCAAAATTTAAATTTTTTAACTTAATTTTAAATAATTCTAGATGTTTTTTTATTGTTTTCTTTTTTCAGCTTGGTTTTTAAACCAGTAAGAATAGAAATATAAAAATTCATACCGTAAAATTATTTTTCGTTATCTCAAGCCAACCAAAAGTCATCACTCAAGGTGTGATGATTCAGTGAGCTCAATGAACGATCGCATGGGTTCATACTAATAAAGTACAGTACTAGTTTATGCTTCCATGTGTGTAATCAATCCTCATGTTCAATTTGTGACTGTGCGCTGCTGATTGAATAATGGATACTAGTGATAGCAGTACACAGAGTTGAACATAATTTCTTTGTTTGGAATTGTTAGAATCCACTGATGGATGCGACATGGGAAAGGAATTGATTCGTAAAGTGTGTCAACAAAAACAGAGTCCAAAAACACGCGACTGTGTCTATGAAAAACACTTCATTAACATTCTCGTGGACAATTGGTTGGCACTTATACATCCTATTTGAATTTTTATTCAAAACCTTCCGAAATTACAAACCTTGCCTATTGATGGTCCTTAGAAGAATAGCAAGAATAAGACATCGTTTGAATTAGCTTATGGCTTAAGCTATTTTCTTGGTTTTCATGAGTATGTTTTTCAAACTGTTAAAAGGTATGTTTTTTATAAATATTTTATATATAAATGTTTTTTAAAAAATTAAATAAATCTATTTATAATTTTATAGTAGTTAACACTTAATTGATTTGTCTTATTTTATATGTCATGAGTAAACTCAAATGATCTAAAGGTGCCTGAACCTTACCGCACCATATCCAAATTATTCATAAGGATTTTAGAAAAAAAATAATATCATTGGATTTGACATAGTTTCATGCCGGCGGATAATCTGTACTTAGATACATGAATGTTCGATTTCGTTATCCGAATAGACCGAACAAAGTATGGCCGTCAATCGCAATATCAAAAGAACTTCCTGGGCCCTTCTTAATCCCCACGTGGTTGATTATCCGAACGATGAGACAAAAACAGGCTCTAGATGAAGACAAAAGGAGGCACCATGCACTATTTGCTTAGATTTGTATGGTTGCTTTCCGAAAAGTTCAAGATAAACTCCTATTGTTTTTGTTTATACAACAACTGACCGCCAACTCATCCCAGACAAAGACCTTTCTAACCAAGAATCAGTATACTAACCGCAATCATGGGAAAGCACGCACCCCCCTGGCCACCTTAATTGTATAATATGATCGACTGGTTTTTCTTTTACGGTAGCAAGTGGATGCAATTAACCTTGCTGTTTCTTTGGCAACTCTGGGAATTTGTTTTGTGTAATTTATTTAGTACAAGTTGAGTGAGTACGTACTTGCCTGCTTTAGTACAAGAAAACGTGCAGTGTGTTAGTCATTTTTGGTCGCTTAAGGATGACGTGGTAATATTAAAAAACTGGTGTTTGGACGAGACCGTGTAAAGAGGAGTGTGTCTAATGCGTGCATACGCGTGTCCCACGCTACACGAACGGGTTGTATGTGTAGCTAGTTTACTCGTTCAGCCCAACATAATTGGTCCATTTGTACTTATTCTTCGGTCCATGTGTATTTTTCTCTCTTTCCCAGCGAGCAAGTAACAGCCTATAAAAAATTACACATACAAACTTTATATATAGAATTTTTATATATAAAAAGTTTATATATATATGAACTTTATATATAGAAACATTCGGTATTAATACATTTCATATATAAATTTTCCGTATATAAAATTTATATGCGACAGTGCTAAAAAAATACATACAAATTTTATACATATAATCTTTATATATATAAAGTTTATATATCTTAAGTCCACGCGGAAGCCAAAAAAAGAAACCCATGAGCAAAGCCGAATTGAAAACGGACCAAACAGAAAATAGAAAAGTCGGCCCATTCACACGCGCTGTGGGCTGCACACGCCCGTGCGCGAAGTAGCCTTTTTGCCTAAAGAGCAGTAGCGCCATAGCCAACTAGTTGGGAGGTCCAATAAGTAGAAGCTGTAGTTGGGAGCTATTATTGTACAGGCCAGTGATTTCTCCATATCTTATCTATGGTTGTAAAATGTAATATTTTTTATATGTGCACGAAAGATCATCTTTACTCATTTACTCAGCACAAAACAGCCATTTACTAATGACGAAACTAGCAACACTAGCATCTTAATGTAGGTGCTTCGAGGAGTGTTTATTTTATTGCCACTTTTAAACCTATCAAATTTTGGTATTACTAATTTTAGTAGGACAACAAATCAAATATATTTTTACCATTGCCACCATACCAAAATTTGTTAATTTCGGAAGTTTCCACTCTTAAAAACTCCACCAAAATTTAGTAAAACTTTAAACTAAGTATATACAATGCTATCAAAATTTGGTAATACCAAAATCTATACTACTTTAAAAGAGTCTAGTGGTAATGTTGAGTGGTGAATCTGCCGCTACCACCGACTCCCTACTTTTTGTGGGAAGGAAAAAAATGACGGTGTGAGATCAAAGAACCCACATGTCAACCACCCCATCACCAACTTCTTACTTTTTATGGGAAGAAAAAATGACAATATGAAGATAGAGGGCCACATGCTAGTAACAGATATATGCAAAAATTAAGAGATAATATATGCACAAATTCATGGTAATAACAAGTTAATTATAATTTTTTAATTAAAATCCTGTTGCAACGCGCAGTGGTGGATCCAGGTATGGACCAAGAGGGGTGCTAAATTACGAAGGATTAAAATTTTACTAGCTATAAATCAAATGATATCACAGGCAAAGATAGTAAGCAGCACATGAAAAAGTATCGCATGTAGATAAATTTCAGCTGTAGCATACATATCAGTGATACCACTCATTTCTTAAGGGGTAATTTAATCTTGCGATTTGTAATGGCCTGGAAACGCTCCAAAATTATGTCATCTTCAATGGTTGCAAAAATATCTCGCTCTATATAGCATATCATACTATTATTCATCCATTCATCACCTATTTTATTTCTCCGTTCATTTTTGATGATCTTCATAGCAGAAAAGGCTCGTTCAACTGTGGCTGTAGCCACCGGTAAAATTAATGCAAGTTCAATAAGCCGATACACTAGTGGGTAACATGTATACCTATCAGTTTGAACCATCTTTACAGCAAGGCTTCCAAGATCATTGCAACTTGAGAAATCCTGGTCTCCTCTAACATCAATAATGAATGTACCTAGTTGGTCCCTTAGGACTAGACAATCATATTCAGAGAAGTCAGCAGCATATATTCTAGCAAGCTCCATCAATTTGTCTTCCTCAAAGTTGGAAAATGAATTGCTGGGATCAAGACAAGCAATGCATCTCAGTAATTGAGTTGATCTTTCAGAAAATCGGTTGTTTAATTCTGTAAGAATCTGATCAATCACAACAAGGAATAGATGGAAATAATTTCTGGAGAGGGAAATCACTTATCCGGCAGTAAATCACGCTCGTCCATCGTGCAGTGCATTGTTGGGCTGGTGCTGGGCTGGTGCTAGGTCTTGAGTGCGTCAGTTTTCTTGGGCCATTGTTGAATAGGGGTACTAGGACTTTTTTCGGCTGGACCGGTGCTGCAGCCCCCTCAGCACCGGGCCTAGATCCGCCCCTGGCAACGCGTAGACAATATGCTAGTATGCCAAAATTCGATATTACCAAATTTTAGTAGGGTTGTGTCACATCCTGATCTGGCATCGCCCGTACAACGGCACCAAATAGGGCGTGCCACAGGAAAACAATGCGAACTGCTTCCCCGCGGATCTGCGATACAGATACCAGTCCTAGGACACGGCGCTGATATCCACAGAAATTAGAAATGCATCAATGCAGTACCTTAAATAAATAAATAAACATATACCTTAACTTACGTTGTAGCTTTGGAGCAAGCCGGAGACAGCAATGATTAACACAGAGGTAGCGGCAGCAGCGGAACAGCGGACTAAGTCCCAACACACAGGCAACGGCTGGGAACCAGGATGAAACCCTAATCTTCACTTCACTGCAACTCCAGCTTTAGCTCCTAGCGAAGTACTATAAATATAGAGTAAGGGTGAGTACTTACGTACTCAGCAAGCCAGGAAAACTTAGGTGGTTATTGCAAGCTTCAATGAGAGGCTGGTTGTTTTGCAATCTGCTTGTTCAAATCTTTTTAAAACTACTAGTGTGTGCTTCTTGACAATCAGGGCGAGATGAGTCTCGCCCGATCGGAGTGAAAGATGCATCAATCTTTAGTTCTCCAGTTTTCGCAATCAAGAATCCACGTCAAATGGCTTCCTGAGCCAAAGTGTTTTTTCGGACTTCCCGAGTCCTGCTGTCCACGACAGCCAAGCTATTTCATCGGACCTCCAGTGTCCTTAATGGTATCTCCTTCACACAGTTTCCGAAACCACACATACATATGCAAAGAGGGTAAAATAAAACTACGCTAAGAAATCATCTCACATCCACCCATGACCGTGGGCACGGCTGTTCAAACAATTTAGACCTCTGCAGAGGGGTACACTTTACCCACACGACGTGACTCACTCTGGCCAGCAACTCACACAGAGCAGGCACGAACGGTGGCCTAGAGGTTTCCGCGACAAGGCATTTTCCTAGCCCTCTCAGGTTATCCCATGACAACTGGAGGGATCCTCGAGACCAATCACAGGGTAGGTCCATGACCATGGTGTACCAGAAACCTAGGAGGCAACCCTGCCGCCCTCCCGCACGATCCACAGTCCAATGGCACGCAAGGTGTCCCTGAGAGTTTAGTTACTCAGCCAGGGGCTTTTCAATTCATCCATGTGGCTATACTGTCATATGCTCGGATGAAATTCCTAAGGAATCGGTCCTTAAAGCGACCACACAGGCATCTCACACACTAGATCAGCCTTGTGTTACAATTCTCCATAAAATTCATTTTGCTTTCACAAGGCACCGACCCAGGTGTCGGGTTTTCCAAACGTTTCGTAAAACTATATTTTACCCAAGAAGTTTCCAAATTTTTAAGTTAAAGGGGCAACTACCGGTAGTCGTACAATAGTGCACGCATACCGAGGCGCGACAGCGATGGTTACAAGGGAACAGGGTATTACAATCATCAAGAAAGGGTTTTAAATGCAGCAAGGTTGGGTAGGTCACCCGGTCTGACTTGTAGACGGGACCGAACGAAGTAGTGCACGCATATCGATGCAAAATTTCACGATTAAAATAATTAAATTTCAATTATATGCTCGATTGATCAAAGGTGACTTGCCTTGCTCTAAGTCTTCTCTGGTTGTCGAGAAATCGTCGCGAAATCCGCTCCAAAACAAAATTCCGGCGCCCGTTACTATGCGCAAACATACAAAAATCTACACAAAGACTAGTAAAAGATCCTATTTAGTACTAATAATAGTGCCATTAGATATATCTCAATTTTAAAAAATTTCTGGAACTAGAACGGAGTCAATCGGATGATCGGATGAGAAGATATGAATTTCCGAAGGTTTATTGAATTTCTGGATAACTGAGAAATAAAATTAATTAATTTTCGGAGGAGAATATTCAAAGGAATATTCCCTAGGCTTTCACTGGTAGGTAGGGGCTGCTGGCAGGCAGTGGGCCTAGGTGGCCCACACAGCAGTGAGATTTGGTGTATGGACCGGGTCCATACATGCACAGAGAGAGAGAGGAGTATGGACTAGGCGCATTGGGCTGGTCTATGGTGGATTAAAGCGATTGGGCCCACATGACAGCGACACGATTCCCGCGGATTATGGTGGACCATGGGACACCGGGCCCACATGGCAGAGACATGGTCCATGGTTGCCGCACGGGTATCTAGGTGAGCCGCAGGAGCAAGGGCTCCCGTGCTGACAGGAGTGACGAGGAGGTGGGGCTCGGCTCGGCTCACAATCGCGCAACAAGCGTTAGACGGAGAATAGTGCGGCAAACCGGCGGCCCACGGCGGTGGGGAGCAAACCGGCGAGCGGCGGTAAGGGACCTCGAACGGCGGCTCCATCGGGAGGAGGAGACTGCGACGAAGATTGTGAGCGGCTTGGATTTGTGGGAGGCCGGACGACGACGTTTGGCGACGAGAGCTCGAAGACGAGAAGAGAGAGAGTTCGACGGCGGCCGGCGTCGAGATGCCGAGGCGGTGGAGAGAGGAAGGGAGCATGGCTCGGAATCTATGTCGGAGCGACGGCCGTGGCTGTTCACGGCGGCCTTCGGTGGAGCTCCAATGGATGCAGAGAAAGAAGAAATGAGGTCTCCAGCCATCGGGATTCAAAGAGGAGCGAGGTTCGACGACGTAGTGAGGCTGTGCGCGGCGGTGGAGGAAAAGAAAAGAAGAATAGGAGGAGGTTCATAGTTCGGGATTGCACGGGGAGGTTGTTCGATCTGGCGCCATATGGAGTGACACACCGACGTTTGCAAAAGCTTGGAAGGAAGCTCACCGAGGTGGCAGAGGGGGGGAAGCGGCGGCTCGGTGCCGAGGAGAGGAAGGATTTGGGGCCAAGGGGAGTGTAGTGACCACGGCGCGGGGTTCTCGGTAGGTTGCGCTCCTGGGGGTAGGACTGCTTCCGAAGCTCGCCGGCGAGGGCGCTCGGGAAGTCGTCGTGCCTGTGAAGTCCTCGCGGCGGTGCAGCTCGACCGGTCTTCGGGATGGCGCGGCCGGGCGGCGTTCAAGGCAGAGAAGTTCCAGATAGGGGGGTAGGTGCTCCTGGGAGGGGGATTTTATAGGCAGGGATAGCGGAGAGCTCCAATTATTGGGGCTCAATAATTGGGGCAAGAGGCGGGAGATGCCGAGGCAAAATTTCTCCTCGCAGGTGGCCGAATTCGAAATCCGCGCGCGGGAGGAACGGTGCCAAGCTCGGTCAAGGTGGGGCGCACCGGGGTGATGCCGAGAGGGAGACGGGAAGCGGCGAGCGCGGAGAGAGAGGGGAAAAACGTGGTCGGCTCAGCGTCCATGCCTTGGCCGCGAGCGGCGCTGGCGGGGCCGGGCGCGGGGCCGCCGTGACGTGCGCGCGGTCAGTGGCATTTGACCGAACGTCTTAGGGGCGTGAACAGGAGAACGGGGTGGCGACGGGGAGGAAGATAAACAGTGTGCGGCGTGATCGAACGGCGGGTGTTGCGAGCAAGGCACGTGGCGGGAATCGGCGTGGCTCGACGCGGTGGGCGCACGCGGGGGACACGCGGCAGGCATCGGGCTCGGGGCGGGCGAGCGCGGGCAAGCGACGGCGCACGGGAACGCGGGGATACGCGGCAGGATCTAGCGATGCGCGGCGGCCGAGCGGCAGGCGCACGATGCAGAGAGATCGGGCGGTTGCTGAGTGAGGGTGCGGGACACGCGGTAGGCATCGGCTTGGTGCGGCGGCTGACGCGTTGTGCGGCAGATTGTTGGGCTGGAATGAGAAAGAGGTGGCCTAGTAGGTACAGTGGGATTTCACATTTTTCCAAGGATTTTCTAGAGGAGTTTTGGGGAGATTTCAAAGAGAAACTTGGATTCAAAATCCGTATTTGTACTCATATAAAATCAAGGAATACAAGGGGTGGAAATCCAAGGATATTTTGTGTATTTTTGGAATTGGGTCTTTTTCCGAGGATTTTTCTTTTTGTAGGGAGGAGCCAAAGAGAGGATTAAATTCGAATTATAATGTTTAATTCGAATCCTTTTTAGGGGAATGCTCAAGGGAGTTTTGAGGAATATTTCATGCGGTTTAGGATGGGTACTTGACTCGGATGGGTGGTGGTATATATATATATATATTCATGGGTATGTCTAGGGGGTTTTATGTATACATATATTTAGAGAGAGGGGGGTGTATATATATATTTATGTGCACATATGTGGGTGGAGCTGAGAGGAGGGTTGGTACATGTATACAGGTATATATACCTGTTCTTGTAGGTAGGTGTATACTCAAGGGGATATATATATATATACATACAGGGTACATATATACGTATATATATATTGTCGGCGAAACGGGACTGGGGGCCCCACGTTCCCCAGGACGTCTGAGTAATCGGCCACGACAGCCCTTTGGGGGCCCACATTTTGCACAAGCGGTGGCGGGCTACTGCTGGTTCCCCCTAAGTGCCCGGGGCCTGGGCGCCGCCCGGCTCCGCGCGCACCTACCCGGGTGTCGACCTCGGGGGCGGGACCCACAGCTCAGGCCCCCGAGGGTCTCAGCGTCACGTGCGCGCGGAGGGCTCGGAGAGTTCTCCGCCCCGTGCACAAGGCCAGCCTGGGCGGGTCAGCTCCCCAACTGCCCACATTAATGACGAGGCGACGGAGTGTGACACACGCCTGTCACTCGCTCTGTCGCCTGTGCAGTCAGAGATTTTTGACTGAGTGAGCTTCGGATGTCCACGCCCCGGCAGCGGAGGCAGGCGCCGTCCCGTCTCCACGCTCCATCCGCTCATGGCGACGTGCTGACTGAGCGCGACCAGACGAGCAGTACCAACTCCAGCGCATGCGTCGCAGGCGGATGGGAGCGACTGGACGTCCTTCCAATCCTGGCGTGGGCGTCGCAGGCGGCGGGGGAGGACCAGAGAAATGACCAGGAACTCTCTCTCTCGGGGCACTGTGGACTCCCCTGGCTCTATAAAGGAGGATCCGAGCCGACGAGAGAAGGGGAGAAAAAGAGGACCTCTTCCTGCATTAAAGCCTAGTTCCGTAGTTCCCCAAGTAGAGGCAAGTACCCGAGCTCCCGAAGCAAATCCTTGTAAGAGCATACCGCATTCATTCATCCCTCACATACAGCAAAGACACAGGAGTAGGGTGTTACGCTCCGGGCGGCCCGAACCTGTCTAAACGCCTTCCTGCCTCCCTCTCTCTCCCGCAAGATTGTCACGAGTCGGACGGTCCGAACCCTTCTGTGTGGGCGAGGCTCGGACGGTCCGTTCCCGAAACGGACGGTCCGAACCCTTGTATCTCCCAGCTCGGGCCCCCCTGTTCCTGCCCGAGCGCTGATCCGACTGACGCCGCATCCGCCTGAGAACTACTCCCCTGGCCGAACCTTAAAGGGGGGTCTCCCGACTTCCCGCTGCCGAGGTTTCATCCTCCGACATATATATATATATATATATATATATATATATATATATATATATATATATATATATATATATATATATATATATGTTATTTGATGGAGAGGGTTCGGATGGTAGTTCGATACCCAAGCTGTATATTACTTAACTCGGAATTTCTCAGGGGGTAAAGGGAGAGGGAAAAAAGGAGGTTTACAGGAAGATTCAAGGAGGTGTTTAGGGTTCAGACTCGGATTTTTTTGGAATGGAAATCGAAGTGGAGATTTACAAAGGGGAAGATCGGAAACTCGCCGTTAGGGTTTTAGATAGGAGTTCAATAGCGGCGATTCGAGTTATTTCAGAACGGAGAATTTTTGGAAGGATGGATTGTCGAGATCAAGGATAAGAGGCAGATTGAGATCTAGGCACGACATACACTATAACACGCAAGATCGAAATTTTCACAGGTAGGTTTTAGCAAAATATCGTTTAACGTCAGCAGCGGGACGTTATAGGTTGAAAGTAGCAACAAAGTGAACAAGCTCTTGAATATTTTTCTTGCCACGTACTAGGATATAAGAGTACTAGTTCTGAACTTAGCATATACCTAAACTTGCAACCACCCATAAACGATTGTTTTTCCAACCATTTAAGCACTCTAAGAAGATGCTTGAATTGGATAAGATGATGCTTATAAATGGGAGATTTTTAAAGTGCACCCAAATAATTAACCGTTAATTGGAGATTGATCTAACGGCCAACAATTCCTCTTACCGCTTAGGTGGTAAGATGTCACTTACTAACATTTAAAGCCTATATGATAATTAGTGTATTCCAATTAGGAATATGACAATGTTTTCTTGTTTTAATATTGAAATTCGAATTATGTATAATGAACCAATAAATTTGAAATATTGAATTAAATTTCAATATCCAAACTGTAGTTTCAAAATGTATTTCAAATTTGTATTGAAATTTTTGGCACAATTCAAAATTTTGAATTATATTTTATTTATGTTTAACACATGTCAAACATACAACTTCCACACAAAACTTGCTTTTGCATATTCAAAAACCAAACTCTTGCCTTCCGTCAAGTCATTGACATGTAGGTTCAATTTTTATGAATGTGTGTTGCCTGTTTTAATGTGTTGCATGCAAGAACAATTTAGGAAAGATAATCAAGTGCATAGATACCTTTTTTTGGCTATGTGGTATTAAAGAAGGAGATAATATGGTTTAATTAAAAGAACAATACATAAATAATCAAACAGTTGCGATTTACCGTAGCTCTCTTACCTCCATAGAGGTAAGATAGAGCACCGTAAAAGGTCTCACATAAATGTGCTTTATGACATGTTATCTCACCTAAGCACTTTCATTGGAGTGGCTTCTTAAAATTCTTCCATTTGCTCGTAACCGGAAGCGAGCCAAGAGTCGTTAGCATGTGACGTAATACGATATGTCGTGCTGATTTAACGTCACCTCAGCAGTCGTTGTTTTTTCCCCACCCCAGCTGCGCAAAAAACCGAAACGGGGCCGGCGTTCGTGGCAGGTTCCCGCCGCGATCGCCGATCGCGACGCTGACCTGATGCCACGTACTACATACATCTCTCGCTAGCCCGTGTCGCCGATCGGCGGGCGCGCGCTCGGCCACTTCGGCCGGGACGCCGCTATCAAATCACGCAAACACCTTGTCGCGCCGGCTCGCCGCTGCGGAAAGTAACGGAATCGACAGGCGCGCGGCGACGACGTGGAACGCCCGAACCAACAAGGCACGCGCTCTGCACTGCATGCCTATCCAGCGGCAAGCTAGCGAGCGAGCGAGCGCGCGGCAACTTGTCTGTGTCCGTGCGTGCGTAACTGCGTATATGAGTGGGCGCTGGCCGGCCGAGGTGGAGCCTTCCAAGAAGAGAGGAAATTATGGGCGAATCGATCGGCATCGGATCGGCGGATCGCGATCACGGCGCACCTGGCTTAAATCAGGAAAGGGTGAGGATGGTTAGTAGTTTGGGAGCTGGGTACCAACTCTTTTTGTTGCTATTGCTATACTGCTCTCTTTGTTTTAGTATCTGAACTCCGGAGAGGATAGTGGTGTTTTATTTGATAGTTTCAGTCACCTGAGAAGGGAAACTAGAGATGTAGACCGGTTATCATACGCAATTATATATACTTTTGTCCTTACTATAAGAGAAGTGTGATACTATATATATATATGATCTTGTATTATGCGCATAAATTCGTTATCGAGTGGCAGCTAGCCCAGCACGGTGCTTACCCGTATGATTACTCCTAGAACATGCCCCGTTGTTATATCAGCCTTTGGCTCTCATAATCTCATTAATCACATCTGTCCGGGCTGTGGTCCCGTCGATCTTTCAACCTTACACGTTCCTTGGTGTCGTAGCAACCGTACATATATATTTGCAAGAAAAAACCGGTATTCAAGAAACCACTATATGTTTGAAAAAGGGAGCAAAAATATCCCAACGAATAAAATGGGTGTTGGGAAAAGTTTAAAGTAAGAATGAAAAATCCTAATAAAAAACTAGGATAATAAACTAAACATAGAAAATCAAAATTTAAAGGAAACACGTAGCTAGTCTTTATTTTGTTGAGCTCGGCCGTAAAGTAGAAGACGGAACCAGGGATATTAATCATTTCTGTTCTCAGAAAAAGTAGGAGGCGGAAGAAAGTATGGTCATATGGGGGCATGGCAACACGTTGCCCATAGCATGGGAGAGGGGCAGAGATAGCAGTAGGGCAACTAGGATTGGAGCCCTATTCCTGATCCTAAATACCCATTGAAATTAGACTTCAAAAGTTGAAAAGGTAGAAGATAAAAGACAAACTTCTGTAAATTACTCTAGGCTTGAGAAAAATTTGACTCTACCCATGGGAGACACAATGACATGAGTCACACGAGTAGGAGAGAAAATAGCTCTAACTGATTCCTCTAAGAATATTTAAGACCTTACATAAATCACCGCATCTAGATCAAGCATAATTAGTGGTTTTTTTTCATTTAATGAGTTTATCAAAAGGATTTTTATAGTTTTTAAGGAGATACCTTTTATAAGTATAAATATAAATATAAGTATCGCAAACTTATTATTTTATATATCTTTTTATGGACCATAAAATCACTATGATACCAATATCGCCTTGCTGATGAAACATTTTATTTCTTTTTCGTTTGAAACATGTTTGCATCATTCGATTGCTACGTGCGTTAGAAAACCAATCCGATTGCTACTTTTCATTTCTTTTCCTTCGGTAATGGTCACGTGCTATCTCTTTCTGACTTTCTCCCATCGCAGCGCTACACCGTCGCGCTCGCGCATACATCGATCGGTTGCGTCCGACGGCTCAACCCAAAAAAAAAAAAAGCAACCTATCCGGATGGAGGACGGAAAAAGGAGTGGCGCGCGCGCGCAACCGGGCACGGCGACGGCCTATGTATCCAACCAGAAGCCCGCGACGTGGACACATAGATCGTATGCATCCGCGCCCCGATAATCCGCATGTGCTCGCCGCCGCGCACCATCGCGCGAGGGCGCGCGCCATCACGTAACTAGTGCGTACGTGGCCGCTCACCACGCAAAAGCCGCGAAGCGATCGATCGATCGATCAGCAGGAGGTCAACCGTGCTCACCGAACCACACAGATGGATTCGGCAGCGGCCGGCGACAAGGACCCGACGCTTCGGCGTCTGGCATCGTGCTGATGGCTACACGACCAATAATAATCAGTTGTCATCCTGCAGGCCGGGCAATCAGGCAGGAAGCTGCGCGGAATCCGAGCCCACGGGTAAGCTTAATTCCTGACTGCGATCTGCACGGGGTCCAGCTCTAAATTTCGGGAGTACGAAAGGGACAGAATTGTGTATAATATAGTGCTCACAGTGTACAGAAATGTGTATAATATAGTGCTCACAGTGTACGTTTTGTACAACGACCTGGGCATGTGTTTTTTTCGAAGGATACGTCATTTTGGGACCGTGGCGAGCTCCCACGAAAAGCTCGAATGATTGAACTTGATCTCCCGTCTCGGCGTATTGCTGATGAGGCAATGGTTGGCGGCAGGGCTTGGATGGTTTGTACTGTGGGGCGGTGGGGATGACGGCGATTGGTGGTAAGAGCGTGACCGCGGATGTGCCCACAGCCCATCTGTTGGCCTAACATGGGCAAATAGGACTAATATGTTTTTTCTTTTGCAAGGAAAATAGGAGTAAATACATGACAGTGATTGACACAAAACGAAACAGTTCGGTAGGCAGGCATGGAAGTTTTTCTCTGTGTGTATGCTCGTGAGTTGAGAAGTAGGAATTCAACGAAATTCGAGCAACATTCGACCCATGCGACCCAGCTCGAATTGGTATAATTTGACATATAGGATTCAGTAAAATTCAACAAAATTCATGAATTTTAAGCGAATTGCAGTAATTCGACAAGAGTTGTATTGCGATTCGACCAAACTTTTAAACCGGTGACCTACACAAGTGTAAAGTACATGCATGAGTGACTAGCAATGACTGGATCACAAGAAGTGAAATAATATTAAAGTTATGTTTGGGGAGTTTAAAATTCTGAGAAACAGCTAGTAAAAATCTGGAGCAACTGGCGGCTTTCGTAGCTTCTGATTTATAGTACATTTTTTGGATTCTACGATTTTCAAATCTAAGTAAAAATTTGAATTGTTTAAAAGAGTTTATGCCAACTGAAGATTCTATAAAAAGCTGCAGTTGGTAAAAGCTGCTAAAAAAAACCTAAATTTACCCGTTTTAATGGTTGCAGCTATAAATTTCCACCTTCCCGTTGATGAAAACGTAATGCCACGAGGCGCAGGCGTCCCCGCAGTTCTTTTGGTCTTGCCACACCAAGTAACTCCCCAGGAGCCCAACAAAGAAAACGGCTTGAACCGGATGGACTGTGTGTAAAGGCCCCACGGCACTACGTGGCGAAGAGGCGAAGACCGCACTTCACCGAAGTCTTTCCCCCGAAGACATTTCCGCCATGTTGCTATAAGTGGCCACGCCGTGCGCGCGAGCGGCGGCCCGCTCGCGGCAACTCCCGCACCAGCTCCGAACCTTCTCTCCCTCCTCAGGAAGCTCACCGCGAAGGCGGCAGCCACCAGCTCGCGCGCGCGCGCGCGAGCTCCTTCGCCTACTACCAGTACAAATCCACCCGCCAATACATCGTCCCCCCATATCCATGCAGAGCACCGCCGATTTAGCCATCCTTATAAATACGGAGCTTTCGCGCCGGCCTCGTACTCGGCCATGGCGGCAGTCGGCGCGCACGCAGCGCTCTACCACCACCCGGTCTCGGGCCTTCCGGCGCCGGCGGGCGACGCCTACTCGATGTCATCGTACTTCTCCCATGGGGGAAGCTCCACTTCCAGCTCCGCGTCCAGCTTCTCCGCCGCCCTCGGCGCCACCACGCCGCCGCTCGCCGACCCGTCGGGGGCGCAGTTCGACATCTCCGAGTTCTTCTTCGATGACGCGCCGGCGCCGGCCGCGGTGTTCAATGGCCCGCCCGCCGCCGTGCTGCCGGATGGCGCCAGCCACGGCGCCGCCGCAAGTGCAGCCGCCCACGCAACCAGGTGAGTGGCTAGTCTGCTAGTGTCGTGTGTCACTTGTCGAGCGTGCAATCGGCTGGGTTTCAGCTGTTCATTGGTCTGAATTGGGGACATTTGATCGGGCAATTCAGGAGCGCGGCGGAGACGGTGCCGGCGCCGCCACCGCCGCCCGTGGAGAGGCCGCGGACGGAGCGGATCGCGTTCCGGACGAGGTCGGAGATCGAGATTCTGGACGACGGCTACAAGTGGCGCAAGTACGGCAAGAAGTCCGTCAAGAACAGCCCCAATCCAAGGTAGTAACCAATTAAACAAATCATCCCCTCCCAAGTTCTCAATGATCACCTCCTCCTCCTCCTCCTCCTCATCATCATCATCATCATCAATCACCATCAAGTTCGATCATCAAATATATGATGCAATTAATCGTGAAAATCCATTCGTCATATGTGCAAGTCTCTTTCCGGCAATGAATGAGCAAACTTGTACTACGATTGTGCGTGCAGGAACTACTACCGGTGCTCGACGGAAGGGTGCAACGTGAAGAAGAGGGTGGAGAGGGACAAGGACGACCCGAGCTACGTGGTGACGACATACGAGGGGACGCACAACCACGTGAGCCCCAGCACGGTGTACTACGCCAGCCAGGACGCCGCCTCCGGCCGCTTCTTCGTCGCCGGCACGCAGCCGCCAGGTTCTCTCAATTAACGGCGTATCGGCCGCCGGCCGATCGGTTGAGCACGGGACTTGTCGCTAGCCAGCTGCATAGCTTGAAGCCCTGATAGCTAGTTAGTAGGTTAGGTGATCTGGGCCGGCTTCTCGATCGAGATGGGTCATTCTGGATGATATTGCTCGATCTTTTTTATTTCCTTGTCTATTTCTCTCCCGTCCTTTTTGCCTGTTTCGATCATGGAAAGGCCTGGTGGCTGGTTGCAGCGATAGTGATCAAATGCTGTGCTGCTGTGTTTCTGTGCTCTTGAGGTTCCCCAGCTATCCCCTCTTTGAGCTTAGGTAATATAGCCATGGGAAATGTAACATAGATACTGCTTAACTGTGCAATAAAAATGTACAGAGCTTAAAATTTTGGTTGCATGTTATGTAGGATTTTTATAATATTCTACTTAGACTTGAATTTGTTGTTGCATTGCATGTTCAATTGATTCCCTCATAACCGTACTATCTGAAACATTTACCTACACCTGAATTTTTCTTCTCTTCTTCTTTGCAAGATTTCTTCTCTAGACTAGAAAAAACACTACTTCCAGCTAGCCACCAGCTATGCATATATGCACGAAAGTATAGTTTTTTGTTTTCATTTCACGTTGCTATTTACTTCTTATATATCAAACGCCCAATTTTCCCTATTTGTCAAGTTGTTTTTTTTTTGTGCCCAGTAAATTGAAATCTGATGGCATGTCTATTGTCTTCAACCTCTAGGTAGATGTTGATAATCTCCATGTTGAGACATAAATTCATAACTAGTAGGTTTCAGGTGCAATTTTAATTTATGAGTAGAATTAGATTTGGTATATAACTCTTACTTCTGTTTTTATAAAACAATTATATTTTGTATGATCAATTTGCACCATTCTATTTAGACCCACCACAATAAAAACAGTGCATACTTTTTTTTACCATAGTAATGTGGTAATTTTACGCTTTTAGAACGGACATAATATACAAATATTATATCATTACACCATTTTAAGGTTATACAAACTATGCAAGCCATTGGTTACTCCACTCACTATTGTTCTGTATTTTTTGGATTCAATAATACTACTAACTGCAACTTGGATTAAAAAAGTAATTAGCTAAACAAAAAAAAAAATTCTAAAACAGTTGCTAAACAGCATTTATGACAATCCACCGTAATGGTAGACGAATCTACATGCAAAAGGTTTGTTGATAGTTGATCTCCTTTGCTTAGATAAATTCTTGAGTAATGTTAGAAATTGATTTTATAATAAAAAGGAAATACAATTGTATTTGCATATGTGCACCAAACTAGAATGATCGAGAATTTGGAATGATGTTTGCTCTCGAAACTTATGCAGACGAAATGCCGCCAATCATCTCAAATACTCCATCCAAACATACATATTTAACGTTTAGAAAAAAATTAGTCAAACTTTTGAATTTTTGACCATCATTTTTATATTAAAATAAAATTATAAAACCAATAAGTTTATGACAATACATTTCAAGGCAAATCCACATATACTATTTTTTATTTTTAAATTAAACACTTAAGAAGTTATTGATGGTAGTTGGTAAGGTTCCTTACAGTGGGTTTGAGTCTCCGATTTAGCTAAGTGCTTGTATTTATAACTAATTATTCTTTTAATAGTAGACGCTTTACTCGTCGATAATAAAACGCTGTGATGAATTCGTTAATCTCAATACAGTCTAGTCTTTAAGAGATACTCATAGGGATAGAGATAGGGATGTGTATTTTTTCATAGGAGTGGGTGTGAGGGTGTGTATATGAGAGTCTGCTGTGTTTCAAAAAAAAAGTTTTAGAAGTTTGATTAAATTTCATTCTAAACTTCAAACTTTTGATCGGAGGGAGTAATTTCACTGCGTTTCCCTTGTCCCGTGGGCCGTGGCATGACTGGCATCCTCCACGCATCAGCCACGCACATCACACATGCACCAGTTGTGCAGGACACAAGTTACAACGGCAACCAGAGGCAGACCGGCAGTGGCAGAGCACGCCGCCCCCCTCCGCTACATGCTCGCGCGGCCCTCCCCTCTCTCCCCGGCATTTGGGCTTTTGGCGAATGCCACGGCGGTGGTGGCGCCGTGGAACCCAGCAGAATCGCCGGGCGAGCAGCATCCCCTCCCTCCCTCTCCCCACCCCACCCCACCCCGCAGCGCCAAAAATAGATGGCAGTCGCCTCGCCTCTCTGGTTCCGCGCCCCACCTCTCGATCGCTCCCTCCTCCTCCCCCGCGGCCTCGCTGCTGGCATCTCGCGCCTCCGCTCGCGCTGGATCGAAGGCCTGGCCGCGCCCCGCCTCAAGGCCGCCGATACCGACGACGGAGGCGCCGGCGGCTCGATTCTACCCCCACGCCGGTCGGCATTCGTTGCTTCCCCCGCGGTGATCGCGCGCGCGATCCATGGTGCGTTGTCTGTACTGCTGCTGCTATATGAATGGCGATGCTGATGTTTCTTGTTTCCGTTCGGTTTGATGATGCAACGTGCTGCGCGCCTCGGTGTGTTGTGGGCATTGGGGTACCTGCTGGTTTGTTTCTCCGTTGCACTGGGTTTGGACAGAAATGTGAGGTTCCTGTGTTCGGGTCGCTAGGGAAAAAATTGTGAATGCCCGCGTTGGCTTTAGAGAAACTGATGAACGGGTGACACGATTAGTTTGAGTTACTGATTGCTCCGGATGAATGGACGTGATTTTTATTTAATCTCGTGTGTGTAGGACAGCTGAAGCGTTTGATTTGTGGCTGTGGGGGGAGGGTTATGACTTGCAGGAAGCAGAGCTGCACGCTGGAAAACACTTTTAGTTAAGAAAAAAAAAAACTCAGTCCATTTTGCTCGTTTTGGATATGAATATGAGAATAAGCTGTTTGTTTTTTTTGCGTGAAAGTGATATCTTAATTTGCTTAATCTGTATTGCTCATCTGGTCCGTTTTGTCAGGACAAACTCATTCTTCGAGGTGCCACCATATTAGAATGGACATAAGTGTATTCTGCATTTAGTTTTTCACTCATATCGAGTTTGGTGATGTGTCCATAATTTCATGCTTTAGTCTTGAAATTAGAATCTGTATAATTGTGACCAAATATGTGATGAACTGAGTGCTGTCATTTCTTATTCATGGTAGTTCTGTGAATTTAGTGTACTAATATCTTTGCTCTGGAAGTTATGCCTTAAAGCATATGTTGCATGAATGTGTTTTCTGATTCTATGTTTTTTGGGTCAATATGATCCTGTATCCTTTTGCCTTTGGTCTTCTTTCATCGTTTGACATGGTATTCTTAGTCTTAGATTTTATTGAACTATGCATGTGCACTTCAACAATGACCCGTGCCTCATGCTACTTTGTATGTTATATATCTAGTGTATCATTGAAACAGCAGCAAAAGAAGACTCCATGTTCTAATTGAGGGTTAGAAATTATGGAATTGATTGATGAAAAAGAAAAGTACCCTACACCAGCACACTGTTGATTTTGGTGGGCCCTAAACATAACAATGTAGATAAGAAATACAATGCATTTTGGCAACAAGCACAAAAGTTGTATAGCAAATACAAACAGATCATAGTATCTAAGTGTGCAATTTGCGTGGGCAAGGCTAGTTACTATACACTTCTAATAGTGTTTTTTAAATCCTTTTTGGGATCCTTTGGCATACAAGCTTTAGATAGAGATCTATGCATCCATTTTACCTTGATTTTTCCCCCGGTATGTTGGACTTTTTTGACTTGAGGCAAGTGCAGGCTGCCACATTAAAAATTGTTCTGGGCTCCCACATATGGCTGGAAGATAAAGATTTAGCTTGGATTGATGGTGAGGTCTTCCGAATTGAGGGTCAAAAGGCCCATATCCGCACTACCAATGGAAAGATGGTATTTGTAGCTGATATCAGTCACTACTTGGTTTTCTTTTGCACCTTACCTTCTTCATTATGAATTATTATTACCACCATCATTGATGAAACACTATTGTGCACATGGTTATGCTCTTGTTGCAAATTTAAATTGTACCATTTGTCAATAAATCTATAAATTAACGGCCTTTATATTTTAATGCTGAAATCACTAGAAAACTATTTCAATTAGCTGATTAGTGATGAAAATATCTAACTATCCATTTTCATCATCAAATAAAATTTAATCATTTGAAAAATAATAACAATCAGAACAGACTGAACATGCTTTCAGGATATTTTTTGTTTTGGTTTGAACTTTGAACTGCATCAGGGAATGCAAAGTCATTCCTGTTCATTTTGTAGCTTAATAATATGGTCCATACTAATGTTATTCACATATCTCACATGATCTATATCAATATGTTTCATTCTGTGAAACCTGCTTCGTTACTTCAATTCTGTGAAACCAGGTTGTTGCGAGCATATCAGACATTCATCCAAAGGATACAGAAGCGCCTTGTCATGGGATTGATGACATGATACGACTATCATACTTGCATGAGCCTGGCGTTTTAAACAATCTATCTGTTCGATATGCAAAAAATATAATTTACGTGAGTGCTTGCATACTCAAACATATCACCATAAATCAACAATAGTGGCCAAAGCAAAACAAGTTTGTGGCTTTATGCAATCCTCTCCTTTCTTTTCTGATTCTACTTCTTTTTTGAATTCCAGACCTATACTGGTAATATATTGATTGCAATCAATCCATTCCAAAGGCTGCCTCATCTTGCTGAACCCCATACTATGGAGAAGTACAAAGGTGCAAATTTTGGTGAGCTAGACCCTCATGTATTTGCAATTGCTGATGTTTCTTACAGGTAAATCCTTATAATATTATCGATGTATATTTTTGTAAAATAACAGGTGAAGGTACCAATAATGATGGTACCTTTTCTGGCATTCTTTTGAATAAGGAAACAGGCAAATGATGAATGAGAGAAAGAGCAACTCCATTTTGGTGAGCGGTGAAAGTGGTGCTGGCAAGACTGAAACCACAAAGATGCTTATGAGATATCTTGCTTTTTTGGGTGGACGGTCTAGAACAGGAGGGAGGACAGTTGAACAACAAGTTTTAGAAGTAAGTTAGGGGTGATTAATATTGTGCTGTTCTTCACATTGTTAAGAACAATATTTCTGTCCTTCCAAATGGAGTGAAGGCTTTTAAAGTGTTATGTTACTTTTGCCTGCACTAATCTTTCATACTTAATTGTGCTTTGATGCAGTCTAATCCAGTCCTTGAAGCTTTTGGCAATGCAAAGACTGTTAGGAACAATAATTCAAGGTGTTTTGTTTTACACTCTCAGTTGGAATCTTAGAAGATAATTAATTCACAATTTACTCAGTACAACATATAACTATTTCTAAGCAAGAAATAAAGCTACTTCTCCTAGTCCCCCCTCACCATTTCTCATGGAGATAAACGAAATCTGTAGAACCAATTAAGATCCTTTTTGTTCGTTCTTTCATCAGTAATAATTTTTCATGCATGTACTTACATTTTTTTATAACATGGTCTAGCCGATTTGGCAAATTTGTTGAAATCCAGTTTGACAAGAGTGGGAAGATATCTGGTGCTGCCATTAGAACGTACTTACTTGAAAGATCACGTGTTTGTCAAATCAATAGTCCAGAGAGAAACTACCATTGCTTTTACTTCCTATGTGCAGCACCATCGGAGGTATATTTCCTAACTCAATGTGATTAACAAGCTGGGTCTGCGTTATTTATTGATTGACAAACCCGAATGACAGGACATCGGAAAGTATAATCTGGGTGACCCTTCGTCGTTTCACTATCTCAACCAATCTACTTGCATTAAAGTTGATGGGATTAGTGACACTGAGGAGTATCTTGCAACAAGAAGTGCTATGAATACAGTTGGCATAACTGAGCAGGAGCAGGTCTTTAGTTTCTACACCTTTCAAGCCACTAAATAATTGTTATTCTGTGTGCATATGGGTAGGCATTGTCTCTTATTTCAAGTAACACACTGATAATGCAGGAGGCTACATTCCGAGTTATTGCTGCTGTGCTTCACCTTGGGAACATCAATTTTGTGAAAGGGAGAGAGGTAGATTCATCTGTAATAAAGGATGAGAAAGCTAGGTTCCATCTTAATACAGCCGCAGAGCTGTTGATGTATGTCTAATGCCCACCCGTCAAGTTATCTTGAAAATTTCTGTTTCAAATGTCTCTGTTTATACTGTATTACTCATTTTGGAGTTCTTACTGCAGGTGTGATCATGGAAAGTTGGAGAATGCACTGATAAAGAGGAAAATAAATACGCCAGAAGGAGTGATTACCACAACAGTTGACCCTAATTCTGCCACTGTTAGCAGGGATGGCTTAGCCAAACAAATATATTCTCGATTATTTGACTGGTAATGTCTATAACTCTGTTGTTTGTTCCTGAATTTTAAGAGTATGAGACTGTACCCTGTGCAGGCTTGTAAACAGACTAAATGCATCGATAGGACAAGATGAGAACTCCGAACATTTGATTGGTGTGCTTGATATCTATGGTTTTGAAAGTTTCAAGACTAATAGGTAAATTCTTAACTAAATGCTTGTTCCAGTGTACCATTGAAGATCGTTTATGGAAATCCATATGCTTATTCATGACTGAAACAGCTTTGAACAATTATGCATCAATTTCACCAACGAAAAACTCCAGCAGCATTTTAATCAGGTACATTAGTAACACATGTTTGGATGTTCATCGTGTTAGACTTCTCTTTGCTTGTAGTGTTTAGTAAAATGAGTAATGCTTGTCTTTGCAGAATGTCTTCAAAATGGAGCAGGAAGAGTATAACCAGGAGCATATCAACTGGAGTTACATAGAATTTGTTGACAACCAAGACGTACTGGACTTGATTGAAAAAGTATGTGGCATTTGTTTATATAATGTGCTTAATCTCATATGTTGCCAGCCTTCCGGTGGTCATTTTCATTTGTCATCAAGACAAGATAAAGGGTTTTAAGAAAAAAACTCATGAAAGTTACTCGTCACTAACCTGTCAGTACTCTGGTACTGGTTTATATATAGGTAGCTGCTCTGTTGTTTGTGAATGTAATACTGGTATGAACATGTGCTTTTCTCACCAAATATCAGTTTAAGTATCAAATAGAGTATAAAATAGTATGTTTTGTATTTTCTCTGAAAAATGCTTCTGTACTGTGGTTTTGACTTTTGAGGCTCAGGCTATTGGGTCTTTTGTAGTTGTTAACTTATCGTCGTGACTTCATGTGCACCAGTCATGTTGTGCAGTATAGTTGGTAAGGGAAAACTACAAGGTGGAAAGCACCAAATATTTGTGCATGCTAGATATAGTTGCCTATCCCTTTTTTCTTCTTAAGTTCAATATTCATATCTCCTTTTTTATTTTCAGAAACCTGGTGGGATTGTTGCACTTCTTGATGAAGCTTGGTTAGTGTTTAAAGCCTTCTTCAATACACTGCACGTAACAGGCAGCTCGTGAAATAATTGCTTCCTTGTTATAATCAACATTGCTATATCTATTGTTATAATCAACATTGCTATATCTATTTCTGAATTAGTAGTTCTGACAATGATTCTTTTCTCTATCCTGTATGCACCAGTATGTTTCCTAAATGCACACATGAATCATTTTCTCAGAAGCTGTATGAGAAGTTCAGGAACCACAAAAGGTTTAGCAAACCAAAGCTTTCTCGTACTGCATTTACAATCCAACATTATGCAGGAGAAGTGAGCATTCTTTTACAACATAGCATTCTTCGCTTATGCATTTGATTAAGCATAGTCGTTTTAATATCTTGATTTCTTTCCAGGTAACATATCAGTCTGATCATTTCCTGGACAAGAACAGAGATTATGTAGTCGTAGAACATCAAGAGTTGCTTAATGCTTCCAAGTGCTCCTTTGTGTCAGGGTTATTCCCATCAGTACTAGAGGAGAACACAAAATCTTCAAAGTCTTCCATTGCTACTCGTTTTAAGGTATCAGTCTGCTAGTTCAATTCTTTATTGTTCTCTAGACACTAAATTCAGGTAAGTCTTATTTTAGTTGATGAAGTTTGGTGCACATCAGTACATACAACTCTTTGATAATTCATTACACTTTCTGTGCACACTGTATTTAATAGGGGCACATAGTGAAAATTATTAGCTAGGTAGGATCATGCAAACTAACTTGGCCTTTAGCATGAAATTAGAATGAAAAAGTCATTATATTTCTCAATGTATTCTGACATATAATATTTCAACACCAGAATCAAACTACTCCCTCCGTTTCAATTTACTTGTCATTCTAGCATTCAAATTTTTTATCAAAATACTTGTCATTCTCACATTCCAAAGCATCTTTAGAGGTGTCTTTCCCTTCGTACCCTTATTCAATGCAGCCATTCTAGTACTAGTACTCCTCACAAGGAATTTTATTGCTTGCTTTGGAAAATTGAATAGAATGTTATTAATGAGGGTAACAATGTAATTTGTCACACCTCCTAGTTTAGTGTGAGATTTGGTACAACGACAAATAAATTGAAACGGAGGAACATTTGATATTAAAAACTGATAAAATTCTGACGCAATAAATTAGACAAGCATAGAAAAGGTAAAACATTACTATTAACAGAAACTTCTCCCTTTTCTGCCTGTTTCTTCTAACAAATTATGGGATTGATGTTGAAATTTTGTGGATAATTCAGCATTTCATAAATTTCATGATTAAATTTATACTGAACTTTTTATGTTGAGCTGATGCTAGAATTGAAAAGGTCTGCATGGTTGCACCTTGATTTTAGTTTTCACTAGAAATATCTGCATTACTGCATATAAAGTAGGGTGGCTATGCGTAGCAGTATGTACTTGAAATATGTGTCTGAATGACGATTGCTTTTCTTTATACTTCTATTTGAAGTGTGTAAATACAATGGCTTCTAAACATTCGTACTGTTCAGTACATCATAGTAGTACACTAACAGAAAGATATAATATGCCATCGAGTTCTAGAAAAAAGACTGCATATTACTTGATAGAGGGCATCTGAAGCAATTAAGATTATTGTGCCCTATATCCATTTTTTTCATGTAAAATCTTCTCATAAGATGACAAGATCTGAGCATTTCATGTAAATTCTCAGGGGCAACTCCACGAACTAATGGAGACTTTAAGTTCTACAGAACCTCATTACATTAGATGTATTAAGCCCAATAATCTTCTTAAGCCTGCTACATTTGAGAACACCAATGTTTTGCATCAACTTCGATGTTCGGTAAGAATACATCATTATCAGATAGTTTCCAGAGAAAGCCAGTGTTGTTGTATGCCTAATGCTCATCCTTTCAGGGTGTTCTTGAAGCTATTCGAATCAGCTGTGCTGGATACCCTACAAGAAAATTGTTTCGTGATTTTCTTCAACGGTTTCGCATTCTTGCTCCTGAATTTCTCAAAGAAAGGTGAGCATAATGCTTCCTATACCTGCTAATTCTGCTACCTCTGTCCTGCATTTACTGTCCTTATGATATTTGACAGAAATGATGAAAAAGTAATCTGCCAAAAGATTTTGGAAAAAACGGGACTCCAGGGTTATCAGGTGAGGCATGCTTTACCAGAATAAATCCTACTTTATATACATTGTACAATACATCTTTCTCTTTTCCGCATCCCCTAAAACGCTGCCAAGTGAAAAAGATATGTATGTTCTTATTACTTCCTCTTTTTATATATATATATATATAGAGAGAGAGAGAGAGAGATGGGCTACTGTGCTTCGCGAAGCACGGATCGTCCCGTGCTTCGCGTCCGTTGCTACAAATTAGAAGTTTAAATGAGCTATCCAAACTGTTCATCATGATCTCCATATTGAAACAAGGTTGGAGACCAAATTTTACATTTTTTGAAAATTTTTTACTATTTTTTAGATAGGTACAAATTTATAGGTTTTGGACGGTTCTGAAGTCTTTAGATTAACAAGATTTCATACCTATCTAAAAAATAGTAAAAAATTTTCAAAAAATGTAAAATTTGGTCTCCAACCTTGTTTCAATATGGAGATCATGATGAACGGTTTGGATCGCTCATTTAAACTTCTAATTTGTAGCAACGGACGTGAAGCCCGGGACGATCTGTGCTTTGCGAAGCACAGTAGCCCATCTCATATATATATATATATATATATATATATATATATGATGTTGGTTAGTCAATTGATGCTTTGAACTAACCAATGTCATATATATAAAAAAGGAGGGAGTAAATATTTACAGCTTGTAAGGTAGAAAGTATATTCTTGAGGATTTTTCTTGTTTATTTGGTGATGCAACTGAATTTTCAAACTTTCAAAAAAGATGATGTCTTTTACTTTCACTAGATATTCTCCCCGGAAAACAAATTTCACGGTGAGAATAAAAAGATGCACTGTAAATAGGTTTAGTCCATATCTTCTATTTATGATTATTTCCTTTGATGAGCCCCATAGAAATATATAGACTGTTTAATCGTGAAATTTCTCAAAATATTGCAATTAGTTGCCGTCTTTGACAGATTGGAAGAACTAAGGTGTTTCTGAGAGCTGGCCAGATGGCTGAATTGGACGCTAGAAGAACTGAAGTGCAGAACAGAGCAGCTAGAGCTGTTCAGAGTAGATTTCGCACTCATGTTGCTCGTGAGCAATTTATTATGCTACGCAACACATCCATATCCTTTCAATCTTTTGTTAGAGGTAAGGTTGAGCTAGATGCTTTCAAGTGGGAAACAGTGTTCATGGCATTATGACAGGCATGGAGCCACATATTTATGAAGAATTCCTTTCTCATTTGCAGCAATTTTGGCTTGTAAGCTACATTTGTTCATGAGAAAACAAGCTGCAGCTGAGAAAATACAGAAAAGTACCCGCTGCTATTTTGCTTCAAAGTCTTTTTCTGAACTGCGCTCTTCAGCCATTACATTGCAGACAGGATTAAGGGCTTTTGGTGCTTATAACAAATATATTCGCAGAAAACAAAACAAAGCTTCTACTGATATCCAGGTAATAGTTTTATTTTTTCCTTTCTAATTTATTTCAAGGGAAAGCTGGTGCGGCTTATTATTTAAGCCACTATACATCTACTTTAAAAGAACCGTCTTTTGTGATCTTTCTCTGCCCTGGTTTCGGGTGCTTCTTCTTAGTTGAAATACCTCAGGGGAGGTCTTTCCCCATGGGGCCGAGTTTTTAGTTAATCATTAATCCTTAATATAAAAGTTAATCACCAGTCCCCTGGCATTTTGCAAGTTCGTATTTGTTTTATCACCTGTGGACTGTTGCCACGACTCGATGGCGTTGCACGAGATAATTCAGGATTATCTTAAATTGAAGAGATCAGTGTTGATTTCAGTGTGCATGGAGAAGACAATTGCTAAGAGAAACTCAGAAAGCTCAAATGGTACTCAAGCAATATTGCCATTACTTTATACTTGGACAGCTTTTACTTTAGTTTTATGAATTTGTAGGCTGCAAGAGATACAAAAGCTCTAAAGGTAGAGAAAGAGAAACTGGAGGAATGTGTCGAAGAATTATCAAGCCGCTTGGGTTTGGAAAAGAAACTGAGGGTAAATACTGCTCCTTGAATTATGACTTATTTAGAGGAAAAATATTAGGTCATATTGCTGGATTATCTCTGGTTAGTAGTCATTATGACACATATATCTTTTTCAGACTGATTTAGAGAATAGCAAAGCAGCGGAAATTTCCAAATTACAGGCCACTCTTCATGAGATGGAACGTAGAATGGAAGAAGCCAGAGCAATGCAGGAAAGAGAGTCGGCCAAAAAGGTTGTGGAAGAAGCTCTAGTTCTAGAAAGAGAGAAGATCGCCTTATTGGCTAAAGAAGTTGAGGAGCTGAAGGTACTTTTCCTCGAGCTGAGCTTATGGAATATCCTTTCCTTATGTTTTTTAGAAATAAGTCTCTGAGCTAGAAGTAACTAACTCAGATACGGCACAATATTTGATGGTTATAGATAAATGTGACTTCAACAGGTACTGCTACTAAAAGAACAAGAAGAAAAAAATGCAGTGAAGAGTGCCCTTTCTGTTTTTAAGAAAGAAAACGATGACCTAAATAAGAAAGTTGAGGTTGCAGATGAAAACTTCAAGCGGCTTAAAGATACTCTGAAGAGGTCAGTGCTTATTAACTGTTGATCTTAATAGACTGACAGCATGGCAGGTTTCTTTGATTCCAACCAAATCTGTTGGAAACTTTTATGTCACTGTTAAGGAACCAATGTGATAACTAGTATTTTTAACATAAGTAGAACACAACATTTCAATGTGGTTTATTATACCAGCACATCCAATAAACATGCACTTCCACTCTTTAATACTGACATAGTCCTTTTATTTCGTTTCTTTAGTGAGGTATTAAGGTCATAATCTGTCCTTTTTATCACAGTTACCATTTGATTGGATCCCTTTTGTGACATTTGTGTAGAACATGTAGACAAGTGATGTATGCGCTGAAATTACTTGCTGAAGCTCAAGAATAAACAGAGGATTAATAAATAAAAATCGAGGATTCTGAAGAAAAATGTTTTTCACATTAAAATATTTGCAGAAGATTCATTGTTTGCCGTACTAGCATTTTATGAGAGAAAACCATGTACTTGAGTGGCAAGGCATTTAGCTGTGTTGGTTGAAATCACGAGTTCAAGCCCCACTTTCTATCTTAATCAAAAAGCTATATATACTTCAAGCTTCTCTCTCTCTTTTTTTCATGCATTTTATCCTTTAAAATCCACGTGTGTATATCTGACCATTCAACATGGTGGTAATTTTCTGCACCATAGCTGTTACCAGTTACACTTCCATCCTTGCGTACTGTTTGGAAAAACATATTTCTTCCTTCCTGTTGGATACAGTTTTGAAGAGAGCACGAAAGGATTCGAGACTTCTCTGATGATGGAGAGGCAACAAAACGAGGCAAATAGAAGGGAAGTTGGTGAAGCACAACACAGAGTTGAAGAACTACTGAGACAGGCTGCAGATGCTAATAGAAAATCCACAGCACTTCAGACTACTGTGCAGAGGTCATTTTTGTTTCATAATAAAATAAGCTTTGTCCAGGACACATATAATCTTTATAACTGAGAAACTTTTAGTAATAAAACTGTCCATGTTAAAGCTTTGTCTATTTATCCTTCTTGAGCTCAGGCTAGAACAAAGCTTAATTGAGAAAGAGGCCACTTTGCTTACAGAAAGGCAAGAAAGTGAAGCAACCAAGAAATTACTCACCGAAGCTCTTGGGAAAAACGAGGAATTGCTCAATAAAATTGAAGTTGCCGAAAACGACATTGCTAAATTTCGAGACAATAACCAAAGGTCTATTGATTGGTTTCAGTTTGTCTTTCCCTATGCTTGATTGCACTTTATGACTGACCTCTGTCGTAGACCCCCAGTCATCCAAATTCTTGCTTACTATTTTCTATACTATCATACTGTTGAAAATACAAAGGTTGATCTTCTTTTTCAATGATAGATTTGAAGAAACTGCAATAACATTGGAGACCTCATTGTTAGCTGAGAAACAGCACAGTGCTGCAATCATGTCACAGTTAGCTGAAACTAAACAGGGAAATGAAGAGTTGCAGAGGAAGCTGGCAGATGCCAACAGAACAAACGATCTACTTCAAGATTCTTTAAAGAGGTTCATTTCTCTCGTTGAGTTGATTAAACTCTTAGCAAATAAAGGCTTTAAATTATGGAAAAGAAGAGAGGCATGGTCCTTAATTGCACTGTAAAGAGGATACTCAGGATAATACTTCAAGATCCTGAACTGCAGGAAGCCGTTGTTTTTTAAGGAATTGATCATAGTTTGGGGCATAATCTGAGGGTGTTACATATGTGCCTTTTTGTCAAGTCTTTAGCAAGGAAGTACCTTTTACTTCTGCCCTCAGTGTTACAAGATGATTTGGTAACATTTTCTTCACTAAATATAGGTTCGAAGAAAATGCAGCTACAAGGGATGCTTTGTATGTAGCAGAAAGGCAAGAGCATGACCAAACAAAGCAAGCACTTTCTAAATCTCAGGAAAGAAACTGGGAATTGCTTCGGAAAGTTGATGAAGCAGAGAAAAGTATAAATAAGCTTCTAGAGAATGCTCAAAGGTTCTTGCCTTCATTCAAACAGCGCACTATCTGTGTTCTGAAACTTGGAGTGCCAAAGCTGTCTTTCAGTATTATGAGCTAACTCATTTACTTTTGTTCAATGAATTTAGACTTGAGAAACATGCAACAGCAAGGGAGTCTTTGCTGCTAAAAACAAAGCAAAATCATGATTGCACAACAAAAGCGCTAGTTGAAGCTGAAAGGAGAAACCGAGAGTTAACAAAAAGTTTTGAGGATTCAGACAGGAAACTCAATCTGCTTGAGGATTCAGTGAACAGGTTTGAATTTCTTTCTTTATGGTCTATAACCTTGAAACAACTTAAGCAACTATTTCTTGGTCAACTGTAGTGTTCTATTCAAATCTACATTACCTTTTACCACAATACATCCATATCACACTACCATATTGGGTGGCTTCAACCATAAGATTTCTATTCATTGTACATAGACTGGAAGAACGTACAGCAGAGAAAGACTCTTTGTTGGCAATAGAAAGACAAGAAAACAATGCAACCAAGGATGAACTAACCAATGCTCACAAAAAGATCACGGAATTAGTAAATGAGTCCCAACAATTGCAGGAAGTCAGAAAACATCTGGAAGATACCATCAAGAGGTTTGACAATTCATTTTAATTGGATACATGCCCCCAACTTATTTATTAATATTGTCATTACAATGTGATAATGACCTCTTATTTCAATGATCACAGGCTTGAAGAAGATGCTACTACAAGAGAGACTTTATTGATATCAGAAAAACAGACGCATGAGGTGACCAAGAGAACTCTAACTGAAACTCAGTTGAGAAATGGAGAGTTAATCAATAAGATCTGGGATTCTGATAAGCATGCCCTTCAGCTTCAGCTAACTGTTGAGAGGTCATTAGTTATTCCTTGGTAGTCTGTTCCCTACTTAAGATACTTGCTAAGATCCTAGTATCACGTATATCATCCACCTTTAACTCTTTAAGCTCTGCCTAACAACCTCCAGGCACATGAACTTATATTGGCAGAAGATACATCTCATGCCTATTTATATTGAACCGACTCCATACTCCTTCCATGAATGCAGGCTTCAAGAGAATGCATCTGCAATGGAGGCTTTACTTTTGAGAGAACGAGAGCAAAGCAATGCGACTATGAAGGCACATTCAGAAAGTCAAGAAAGAAATTCACAGCTACTAAAGAAATTTGAAGATGTTGACAAGAAAATCGGTCTTCTTCAAGGTACCATACAAAGGTACTTCATCTAGCCATGGTTTTCTTAAGCTGTGGCTGTGGCAGTTCGTGCATAAAGTGAGTGTTTGCATTTCTATAGATGCTAATTTTCTACATATTTTTTGCTGATTAAATTTAGGCTTGGTGAACAAACAACAAAAGACACTTTGTTGCTATGTGAGAGACAGGAGAAGGATGAATTGAGGAAAGCACTTAGCGAGACTGAATACAAAAATGAAGAGTTAGTAATCAAAACTGAAGAAGCGAACAAAAAAGTCGAGCATCTTCAAAACACTATTACTATGTAAGTACCTTCCTTCAAGAAATACTTTTTTGTTATTACATTACAAGTATGTGCTCAAGCTCTCCCCTTTCAGCTTCCTGAAGAAAATTACGCAAAACCCCAGTTGGTCCCTTACACTGTACTATCAGCCCTATGTTGTGTTTCTGTATGAAGTCCGATAACTTTCTGGATTTTCTCCAATGTTACTGCATCAAAGAGAGAGCAATATGATGTCCACACGATGCATGGATAGTGCACAATTTAGCACCCATTTATCAACTGAAATGATATATACCATCATAGAATGCACATAAGGTATGTTGCAGAAAAATGTTAACGGAATAGTGACTTAATCAGTTAAAGTTGCAGCTGCTCCTGTGGTCTGAGAACCCTTAAAGTTATTACCTTCTTTTGCTTTTCTTTTTTCATTGAGGTTCCTCTCATTGTTGTACTAGGCAAACTGTGGATTTTAGGCCATCTCAGTCCACTCTTCATGTTAGAAGATATGCTTCTCTTTTGTGTATACGTTAAAGGCAATAGATTTGCACTCTTGTGCTGCATGCATGCAAAATACAATTTTTATGCAAACCTATCAAAGTTGAAGGAACAGTAATAGACAGAAGGTGAAAAGATTTAAGATCATCTGAGGTAAGCTCAGGCAAATCTATGGCTGTGAGATGTGTGCGCATAACATCTCCCCTTCAATTCTGAACCCTGATATTTTTCACTGCCATTCACTATTGATTGCCAACACAACAAACTTACAGCAGTTATGTTTGCCCAAAAATCAGGCTTAAGGAAAATATAGTGGCTCAAGTTGCTAATATGGAAGCTGAGAGACAAGAAAATGACAGGATTAGGAAATCTCTTGTTGAAGCTCAGGAGAGAAATGATGACTTATTTAAGAAAGTTAGAGACAGTGAATACAGGGCCCAGCTGCTCCAAGATACTGTGCAAAAGTTGGTACCTTAATTTTCTATATAGTTTTCTTCACTAGTACACTAGCTATAATCGCTTCATTACCAGTCATCCTATTATACTTTCTGAGACTATTGTCTACCGATTAGGCTTCAAGTAGATGCCATATCAAGATTGTCTTCCTTTGTAATGGAGAAACAAGAAAATGATTCTGTCAAAAAGGCACTTGCTGAAGCTCATGGAAGAAATGAAGACCTAATAAGACGAAATGAAGATCTCCTCAATAGAAATGATGACTTGATCAAGAAAATTGAAGATTCTGGTCAAGTTGTTACTGAGCTACAGGCAACCTTACAAAGGTAACCAACAGAGGATAGTTTGTTTTAAAAAAAATGTCCAACGATTAATTTAGCTACAACCTGCATTTCTTCGTCATTATCTTTTTTATGGAACAAGTGCCTCTGTTATTCAACCTTCCACAAACACAGGATAGAAGGAAAAGCGGCCAACTTAGAGGCAGAAAATCAAATTCTTCGCCAGCAAGCAATTGCGACCCCCCCATCTACAGCCAAGTCTCAAGCTGCATGCTCTAAAATCAGTATGATCCATGTAATGTGTCTTCAATAGATCTTACAGTTGTATGACTGTTCAATGTTCTCACTTGAATTGGTAGATGCATTTCAACAGAGAAGTCCAGAAAATGGACATATTTTAAATGGCAACGTAGCATATGCTGAAAAGTCCTCAACTGGTCCGGCAGAAACAAAACCCTCTATGGTTGTTAACCAAGTATGTGGTTGCATGTCAATCGTCCTTTTTGTTTGGTGATAAATTAGTCCATATGTTGCAACTGATTTAAATATGCATTGATGCAGGGTAGCACTCCCGATTTGATTAACCAAAAGGATTATGAAAATGGAGATAAAATGCAAAGAGCACATAATGAAGTATATCAGGTAGGCTAGTTGATATTTGCTGAATTTGCCTGTCCTCCAACTGTTAAAATGGTAGCTTTGTTTGTTTTTGGTACCCTTCTCAGCACCAGCAGCCCCAGGATGATCAGCAGTTTTTGTTTCAGTACATTACCCAGAATCTTGGATTCTCTCGTAGTAAACCTGTCGCTGCTCTTCTTGTATACCGATGCCTTCTTCATTGGAGATTTTTTGAAACACCAAAGACAGGTGTCTTTGACAGTATCCTACAAGCTATAAACTCCGCAATAGAGGTTTGTGGCTCATTTCTTTGAAATATTTAAACCTTCTTGTTCTGTAGCTGTACTCTAGTAGCACATATCCTGCACCTTGTAACATGATATTAGGCATCTTTATGCAGCCAAGTTTCCAGTTCCTGGAATCCAGAATCATTACATTGTTCTAATATTAACTGACATTCCTCTTACTTCAAGGCTCAGCACGATACGAGAGGCCTGGCCTATTGGTTATCCAACTTGTCGACATTATCAGTTCTCCTGCAACGCTCATTTAAAACCACTGGGGCAGCAATCTCAGCTCCGCATAGACGGAGATTTTCCTACGAGAGGATTTTTCAAGCTAGTCAAACTTCAAACAGTGGACTAGCTTATTTCAGTTCTCAACCGGTGGATGGACCTAGTGGATTGCAACAAATTGATGCAAAATATCCAGCTTTGCTCTTCAAGCAGCAGCTTGTGGATCTGATTGAAAAGGTGTATGGGATGATAAGTGACAAAGTGAAGAAGGAACTAAACCCATTACTTGAGTTGTGCATACAGGTAGTTCCTCTCTTAAGGAAAGTATTCATCAGTTCTGAAAATCTTCTTACCGAAAAATCCGTAAATATTGTAAATCTTCAGGATCCAAGGACTTCTCACTCGAATCAAGCAAAGGCCTCACTATCATCTGCTAGCCACTTGGGCCAACAAAGCCAACTCACACATTGGTTGGGCATCGTGAAAATTCTCAACAACTGCTTGCATATGCTAAGAGCAAATCATGTATGCTCTAAATGAATACAAAAATCAGCAGATATCCACTCAGGCTCTCAAGTGTGTTATGACTTACAAAATTAACTGTCCTACTCTGTTAAATTTGCAGGTCCCATCAATTCTGATCCACAAGTTGCTTACCCAAATATTTTCTATGGTCAACGTTCAACTATTTAACAGGTGAGCTTATTTGCCCTCCTATAGCATTTTCTGAAAGGACAAATAATTCTAGTTTTTTCCTCTTTTGGAAACAGGCTTCTTTTACGCCGTGAATGCTGTTCGTTCAGCAACGGGGAGTACATAAGAGCTGGACTAACTCAAATAAAACATTGGTGCAATGATGTTACTCAAGAGGTTGTTTGCATATTTCCATGGACTTTTTTTTTTTCAAATGCTGCCAGCTTAAATTTTAGTATTTGCACAGTTTGCAGATTCAGCCTGGGAAGCACTGAGACATATAAGACAAGCTGTTGATTTCTTGGTGTGTATTTGTTTGCTTTCCTTATGAAAAAGCCCTTTTCTGGCGTGTGAACAAACTGAATTGTATTGTATGAAACCTATTTTTCTGAAATATTTCCTACCTCGTCATTCACCAGGTAATTTCTCTGAAGCCAATAAGGACATGGAGCGAAATATGCAATGATGTTTGCCCAGTAAGTATTACATGTTTTTATGATTGTTGAGAGAACTTTGCTTCTGCTATTTATTAACTCTATATGTGTAATCGATTGACCACCTGTTCAGGCTCTCAGCTTACAGCAGCTAGAGCGTATAGTTGGCATGTACTGGGATGATATGAATGGCACAAACATTATTTCAGCAGAGGTAGGATGATAGGGTTACTTATTTAATCGTACAATTAAGTCTTGCATTATTTGGGTTGCTATTCCTTTTGAAATGTTAATCATGTGACTTCTGAATTAGTTCACATCAAGCATGAGAGCTATGATGAACGAGGAATCAAATAATGCCAGCTTTTCTGTCCTGCTAGATGACGATTCCAGGTTTTCTACTATGCCAAAATATTTCCCATGGCCGTTCTTCATTCCCTTTCCGTGCTAGTTTTAACTTCTATTGATCGTCTTTGCAGCATACCTTTTTCACTTGAAGACATTGCAAAGTCGATGCCAACCATTGAGGAGACGGCAGAGAATGACCTGCTCCCATTTGTCCATGAAAACCAAAGCTTTGCGTTTATATTGCAGAAGAGAGAATGAGTAATGCAATGCCTCTCTGTAGTGTATATATTACACGTTATTCTCGTTGTAGTCTAGTGATACATTTTGAGACTTAAGAGCTATTGCAGCTGAGGGTTGTTTCTAGGCCTCTGGTTTGAGTGGTTCGTTAAGCAACTGTACTTTTCTCAGGTCATCTAGCCTGCTGCTTCTCCCTCCTTTCTTTGGGTGGGCTAAGCATGCATGCACACAAACCAACCTATGATGCAACAGTTCTCAAGTGGCAAAGCTCAATTGCAATTATGTTAATTTCACTGATCATCTCAGCCACTTGGCCTTTTCCAAGTTTAATAATTGTACAAGGGATACTTTTTGCCAGGGCTGAAAGCTGAAGCTGATATGATGAGATTTAACGGCCGGAATATAGAATGGAGGCAGACATAAAACCCCTAGATGAAAGATACATTTAGCATATACATGTACAATTTCTTGAAGCCCAGCGAAAAAATGTGGGTCAAGTCTCGTGAGGAAGACTGACTAGTTATATGAAACTATTTGACACACACCATGGTCAGTTACTCAGATGAACCCAGGCCCTGTTATGATGAATTGTTCTTGGGTTTCTTTCGCGGTTTCAAGTCGACGACAATGACAGTGATGTTATCCTCGCTTCCTTTCTTCAGAGCAAGCCTCATAAGATAATCGGCAGCTGCTTGGGCAGCAGGGTCAGTGGATCCTTCACCCTCATCAGGCAATGGTGATGCAGCGCCATTGTTCTTGTGCCACAGAAGGATCTGTCGGCGTGCAACTTTGCATGCCTCTTCGTTTGACACAACATCCCACAGCCCATCGCTTGCCAGAATGAGGCAGTCATCATCCTTTGCCCGAGGAACAACCGTAACTTCCGGTTTTGGAATGACAAATGGTTTCAAATAACGGTCACCTGCAACATCAGACACGGATCAAGTTAGCACAAGTGACACTAAATCTGGACAAATGCTATCCAATGCACAGGAAGTCAGCTGAACTGTCATTGGTTCAACCTAATTTCAGGTGAAATGGAGGAACAATGTTGTCCAAGTGTATAACACATAGCTTAAATTTATTTGAATGGCGCAACAGATGTGAGCAGATCCAACTAAGATCCATTTAGTCATGGTCCAAGCTGCAAGTGCCACTTGCATGAACATGACATAAGGTACCTTTGTTGCTTCGATAAATGATGGCTTTTTCTACTTTGGTAGGTAACTTCTTTTCCTAATAAAATCTGCATACTCAATTCTAAAACAGAGATATGTTTAACCTCGTTGCAAGTTCATCAACAGGATTAGTGGCAAGGTAACCATATGATTGCAGAAGTGTACTTTGTCTCAATATACTTATGTCTCGCATAGAAACAAGCTTTAGAACCCAAACTGCTGATACTTATAAATGAATATTTCGTTCCTAATAAATAAAGTAACACATGGAAATATCTCTAATCTTATAAAATAGACAATACTAAAATATATCATCACCAAAATTAAGATCTAGCATAAAAGGTCTGTGCAACATGGACAGAGGAAAATTTGTGTATCCAATATGAAATAATCCACCATTGATATACTTTTCTAAGTGCGCAATAAGTAATGCCACAGGACTTGGGGACTTGCAATGGTATAAATCCTATCATCATAATATAATATATGGAAACAATTAATTCTACAACACTACGATGCAGAAGATCTCAAAACAAGGTAGTAAATAGTAATAGGCCAAAATTATTGCAAGGTCAAGTAATTTTACATCATATAACATAGTTTTGAGTGCTCTTTATCTTGCTATGACCACAATTTCCAGGTCAAAAGCATAATCCTTACTACGGCAGAGTCACACAACTTGCTAGCAGGGAGAAGAGACAGCAGTTGCTTCAGCCTAGATCTAGCACAGGAATCAGTATGCATACCGATTGATCGGGACATAGCAAGTATACCGGACACCCGGTAACCATTCCATTGGATGACCTTGCCTCCCTGGGCTTCAATCCTTGCCCGCTCATCCTTCCTGTCAGGCTGAAACAAAGGCGTAATCAGACTCAGATTGATTATCCCCCCAAAATGGACCATGACCTTTACTGGCCTAACAAAGCTTTCCCAGTTTACCTTGTGATCGATTGACAAGGCTAAGGGCTCCTTGCCGCGACAGAGAACTATGCGTGAATCTCCGCAGTTTGCAACCACAACATGAGAGGAGCAGACAAGCGCAACGACCGCCGTCGAACCGACGTTCTCAGCGGTCACAGCTTCTGACCGGAGCTCATCGCTGCCATTGACGGGCCTGCTCGCTCTCCCTGACACCTCGTCGTCTACTCTCTGGAAACATTTCGTGAACACATCATCCCAGTGTTCTTTCATGTCCACCTCGCTCATCTCCCCCAAATTCTTCCTGAATCTCCTCAGCTCCTCGCTCAAGACGACGTGGATCCTTTCACGGCAATAGTTCGCCACCTGCACAGCAACACGAAGCCACGGAATCCGTCAAATCGTGAGCTAGGCTGCGCCGCGGCGACCAATCAGACGCTTCGGATCGTTCCAAGCATATGCGTACCTCGGCGCCGCCGTGGCCGTCGAACACGCCGAAGAGATGCGCCGGCAGCCGAAGCGCGTCGGCGTCGAGGCCCAGCCCGTCCAGGTCCCGCCGGCTGGCGAGCAGCCGAACCGGCACGTCCGCGAACCGCGGCACGGCCGCGCACGCGTCCTCCATCTCCGCGCTGCGGCCGCGCGTCGACGCGCATCCCCAGACCGGCGCGCAGTCCATCAAGTAAACGCTCCTCTTCCCCGCCCCCGCCACCACCTCCTTCCTCTCCCCAAGATTCAACTTCTCGATCCCGCTAACGCATTCCGCCGTGCACGCCGCGCGCGTCGCTTCATCCTCCCCGCAGATCGCCGCCATCAGATCACCTCCTCAACACCCCACACAGCGGCACCCTCCTGGCCCCAGCCACAAACCTCGCTCTCGACAGCAACTCCGGTGTTTACTTCCCAAGAACGAAGTCCTCCACCTCGCTGCACAACCTATAAGCCTTCGGGTGGAGAGGTGGGGTGGGTGAAGAGAAGTAGAGAAGAGAGGAGCAGGAGGAGGAAGAGGGTGAGGTGGGGGGGGTGGTGTACTGGTGGTGGTGTGCTCGCTCGCCCAGCCGCGCGCGTGTCGAGGGGAGGGGAAAGGAAAGGAGGAAGGCGAGAGGGGAAGGCGAGGTGGTGAGACGGGATTGGACGGGGGACGCGCCGTATCGGACAGGTCTCCCCGCTGCTGCTGGAGGGGTCCGCGTGGCGTTTGAATTATTTGCTGCTCGGCAATGTAGGGTTACTGCTACCTTCACGCCACTTCGGTACACTTGTTGTGCTCATACTTGTGGCCATTTCGGTATCATTTGTTTCTAGACTTCTTGAGTCCAAGGTGAAAAAGAATAGTTTTTAATCGTAATATCTCGCTGTTTAAATTAATATTTTAGTATTGTCCGTTATGTCTTTCTTTGACAGGGTGTTTAGATTTGATGGGGAATTGATGGTTCAAAAAAGGGTAGTAACTAGATTGGATAAAATATCTAGTAGATTGGTTAGTTTCTTATTAAAATATGTACAACTTACATATAAGTGTAGAAGTTTAGACTTCCGCTTGGTTAGGGTAGCTTTTTGCTTATGTTGCCTATATATTTTTTTTCACTTTGTGATATGTGGCCAAACTTCGTGTAACGAGCTATTGAAAATTGAGATCCTCAAGCAAACATAATATATTCTATATCATACCATCTAATTATTTAGGGAGTGATTTCTATTTTATACTTTGCTCTTTCATGAAAGCAATGGTTTTTTAGCAAAAAAAAGCTGCGTTGTTCATGACAATACTTCAATAAAAATGGCAATCTATATATTTCTTCATTCCAACAAATACACAGGAGCATATAAGATCTAACAAAATCTTGCTATGTCTATCACTCGACCTTTTAGGATGGGTGACCTGTAGTATCTGCCTAGTAGCAAAATGACAAGCAAAATCTCAGAAAACAAACTAGCCGAGGGGACCAATGTGGCCAGACTCCCTCAGCGAGATAACTGGTACACATGTGGTGCCCCTTACATTTCCTCCCTCCATTGTTTTCTCTCCACTGTGCCCAAGCTTGACACGTCGCCCATTTGGTGAGAGGACGTTGCCCCGGGCAACGTCCAAGTTCGCACCTTTCTAGGAGGCCCGGGCCCACTCCCCATCCAGCCAATAGGAGCCCGCCACTTGTCCACGTCGGATGCGAAACAGAAAGGGGTAGCAGCACGAGTAGCTTTCTGTGCCGGCCTGAGCCGTGTAACTTTTCTCACGACGAGAGACGAGAGAAGAGTGTGACACACGGCCGCTCGATCCAAGGACAAAGCTAAGTGTCGCATACTTGGTAGAATTCCGAGGATAACGTTTGCGTGTACCACAGGATCGGTCTCGCAGCAGCAGCTGGTAGATGGAGAGGTTGATCGAATCATCAGCACACGAGACAGTAGACACGACTCGGAGAGTCGCCACAGCTGGTCGTGACTCGTACGGGAGCCGAGATTGTACGAGTAGACGAAAAGATTGATCTGGTACTGGTGCACTGTGCATGCACTGTATGATCACGGTCACAGATGTGTCCCTTTTACGTGGATGAACACGTACGGAGTAGGAGTATTTTGATTGAGCGGTTGAGAGAGCTTGCTGAGTGTTAAACACATTTAACATATATAATCAATTTTCCTGTTAACTGCCATAGGAATATATCCTTTTCTGAAGAGAAATCCCTCTTCCAAAAAACACCCCATTGTATATTTCCCAAAAAAACACCCCATTGTATACTATAAATATGTACATATATAGTGTAATCGTTCACAGAGAGAATAAAAGAAATCATTTACTAGTATCCATTTCTCAATACGTCATCAGTACAATCCCTGAGCGAGAGAAGGCCGAGGCATTGAAGAAACTAACAAACAGAGAAAAGGGTGTAAATTCTTCCAAAAACGGTAAGAACATGTATCAATTTCGTTCTTCCTACCTTTTGCCATCAGCCACCGAGCGACGCTGGAACTCATCCTTCCCAGTCGGTTGCCATCGATTCGCCTCTTTCACGCCAGCCGTTGGGCACGGTGCCGCCTGGCTTCACGCCCTACGCCACGACGGCGGCACGGCTTGACCGTGGCCCTCGACCGTGGAGGCGGCGAGCAGCCGCCCCGGATCCCTCTGCTTCACCCCTGCACTGGTGGAGGGACTCCCCCACAGCACAGCAACGGCCGCGGTGACGGCCAGTGATGGCCCGCAGTACGGCAGCGCCCCGGCAATGTTTGGTGGCAGCTTGCAGCGGCGCAGCGATAGCCTGGAGGCAGCCGAACGCGCAACGCAACGGTGGTGATGGCCTATGACGGCGCCCCGGCCGAACAGCGGCCCGCGGCGATGGCCTGCGACGGCTGAACCGGCGCGGCGGCACAACGACGTGGTGGCGCAATGGCCGACTGGACGCGGTGGCCCGCGAAGCAGGGGGGAGGCGGCCCCTCAACGGCGCCGGCGTTGGCCGGCCGCGCCGGCTAGAGAGGCCGCATCCCCCCACGGCGGCTGGACAGTGGGGAGGGAGGAGCAGTTAGGGTTTGCTCCTCCCCTCCCCCCGATCCCCTCTGTAAAGCCGGATGGGCCGGCTAACACGGCCCACTAACCCCCCTGCGCGCGCCCACAGATAGGCCAAAAGGCCAGCAAGGCCCAGGCTCAGGTTGTGTAAATTTTGTAGGAAAGGCCCTATAGTTAAATAAAACTGCAAAATACCCTTGTGTTTTATGTTAAAGTCCCTGTACTTGTTACTAATTGTAACAGTTTTTGTTATAACATATTACATAGTTGGGTCTATTATTTTAATTGCAGTTAATTTATTTTCTCGCAATTTAATTATCGACCATGTTTAAATTTTACAAATTATTAATTTTTGCAAATTTAAATTTCGAATTCCCATTAATTAAGTTATTTTACTTAATTCCATTGGAATTCATATGTATAATATCACTAGAAATTTCTCTATTTATTGAAAATCATGACATTGGCAACTACTACAAAATATTTGTAGATTATACCACCGACATCTACTACAATACTTTGTAGATTATATCAACGGTATCTACTACAACACACTTATAGAGTATGCCTTTTTGGCATCTACTACAACATTTTCTAGATTATGCTTTTGGCATACAATTTTATAGATTATGCCTAAATTAACGAGGCAACTCGTTTAAAATTTGGTGTTTACCACCAAGACATGATTTTTGATAAACATGAATATAACTCAAAACTATGGAGACTAAGACATCTACTATAAATTTTGTAGACTGCCATTAGTAACGAGATATCTCGTCCATAGGGTTATATTCCATACTTGAGGTTTACACTATTATGGATGCAAGACACATCTTGTATTCAGATATTTGCATATTATTACAACCATTACCATACAAAATTAATTTATTCCTTGTAAATTAATCAATTCATGGTATTACTTACATAGGACTAAGATGGCCGCCAAAAAGTTTGAGATTCTCACTCTTGATAGCTACAACTATCCTACATGGGCAATAGATGTCAAGGTCAGCCTAGCCACTCGGAGTATGTTGATAGTGATACTTGATCCTCCTGAAGAAGAAGCTCAGCTAATATTGCTCCTAATGTGATGTATATTGTCTTGTATATTATAAGAAATTATATACATCCAGATTTAAAGGCAGAGTATCTCTGCGAGGAGAATCCACAAAACCTATAGTTAGCCCTCAAAAATAGGTATGAACAGCAGAAAGCTGTGATACTTCCAGAGGCTAACTATGAATGGGCATATCTCCGGCTACAAGATTTTAAGACAGTCGGAGCATACAATAATGTCCTTTATAACATTTGCTCAAAGTTACGGTTTTGTGAAAAAGAACCAACTGATGCGGAGAAGATAGAGAAGACACTCTCTACCATGCTCCCCGCAGACCGGGTCTTACAGCACCAATGACATGCTGCAAATTACCAAACTTATTCTGATCTGGTGCATGTAATAACTCAAGCTAAAAAGCATGATGAACTCCTGTTAAGGAATAATCAGCAACGTCCTGTTAGGGCGGCACCCTTGCCTAAAGTACATACGAATATACATGATCAAAATAAACCGAAGTTCGATGGTAATAGAAACCATCCAAAGAACTTCAGGGGTAAACGCAAACGCAACAGGAAGCAAAGATCTCGTGGATTCCAAAAGGGGAAAGGCAATTTCAAGAACAAAAATAAATTTGACATTTATCAAAAGTGTGACTGTCACAGCTATATAACTATGAAATGCTGTACCCCCAAGCATCTTATCAACTTATACCTTTAGTCTGTGGCCAAAGGCAAACCTGCTTAAAATGAGAGAATTGAATCATACTTCAACCTCCAAACCGACAACACCGGTGGAGCAAGCTGTTCTCAGAAGTTTCTAGAGGAACTCAAAAACACTGTGGCCCCTCCTCAACAGGGTGAACACATAACCACTGACAACATGCTTGTGGAGTTTGCTTCACAAGATATGTTTGGAGACCTTATATAGTCTCCCAATAACATAGATACTATGTTAACTATGTCCTAGTATATGTTGTAATAATACTAAGTTGTCATCTATATTGTACACTAGTATGCTATAATAATGTACCGAACATATTCAGTATTAAATAAATGTTTGTACATAGTCTATATATCTGGCAAGAATTTCATATCAAATTCTTTCTATAAATAGATTTACGGGATTCAATCCAATGGAGGAGAAATTATGTCTTGTGGATAGTGGAACCATAAACTCTATACTTCGGGCCACAAAATATTTCTTGACTCTTACAAAGAGACAAGGAAGTGTTTTGACAATCGCTAGACGCGATGCAATGATAGTTGGCTCTGGTCGTGTCTCTATCACACTCCCGATGGATACTCAATTGACAATTGAGGATGCATTATTGTATCCCAATTCTACTCATATCCTATTAAGTTATAGAGATATCCATCAGAATGGTTTCCATATCGAAACCCAAGATAACAACAAAGAGGAATATCTCCTCTTAACCAAAAACAACGGATATGGCAAACAAGTGCTTGAAAAAATTCCATCTTTATCCTCTGGATTGTACTACACGTACATCAAGCCCGTACAACATATTGCATATAAGGTAATTTTCTAGAATGTTGACACATTCCAAACTTGACATGATCGCCTTGGCCATCCTAGTATAGGGATGATGCGAAAAATTATCAGTAATTCAATTAGTCATGCTTTTAAGAGCAACAAATTTCCATAATCTTCGGATTTTGTGTGCACCTCATGTGTCACCGAAAAATTGATTTTAAGGCTCTCTTACCTTAAGATCAGAGCTGAGCCACTAAAATTCCTTGAACGCATTCAAGGTAATATATGTGGTCCTATACAACCACTAAGTGGATCGTTTAGGTACTTCATAGTTTTAATTGACGCATCTACATGATGGTCACACGTGTGTCTTTTATCCACACGAAAACATGTATTTGCTAAATTAATTGTTCAAATTATTAAATTACGAGCACATCATCCTGAACATCGAATTCAATCAATTCGAATGGACAACGCTGTTGAATTCTCATCTCGTGCCTTCAATGATTATTGTATGGCCCTAGGAATTCAAATTCAGCACTCTATTCCATATGTCCACATGCAAAATAGTTTAGCTGAATCTCTTATTAAGAGAATAAAGCTCATAGCAAAACCATTGTTGTAAAATTGTAATTTACCAACATCTTGTTGGGGTCATGCAGTTTTACACGTTGCTGACTTAATACAATTGCGTCCAACTACTTACCATAGAAACTCCTCCCTACAACTAGTACGTGGAAATCCATTAGATATTTCCTATCTGCGGAAGTTCGGTTGCGCTACATACGTACCAATCTCACCACCGCAGCGTATTGCTATAGGTCCACACAGGAAACTCGGTATCTATGTGGGATATAAATCTCCGTCAATCATAAAATACCTTGAGCCCTTTACAGAGGACTTGTTTACAGCCAGGTACGCTGACTGTATCTTCAATGAAAAACATTTTCCGACATTAGGGGGAGATTTCAAGTACCAAAAAGAATGCCCGGAAATTGATTGGAATGCTCAAGGCATTTCAGCATTGGATCCACGTACTCAAGAAACTGAACTTCAAGTTCAGAAGATTATTTATTTACAAAACATTGCAAATAACCTGCCAGATGCATTTACTGATTATAAAGGTATCACAAAATTTTATAATCTTGTCAAAAACGTACCAGAAAGAGTAGAGATACCATCGAGAACTACTCAACTCCCAATTCAAAATAAGAGGGGGAGAAGTATGGCACCTAAGGTGAATACAGCTTCTTACAAGCAACAAAGGAAACAGAAGAATAAATCTTCTGACACAGTAAATACAGATCAATGTCAAGTTGATGAAAACCTCAGGATCCACGAACCCAGATCAACAATGCACTCTATTACTGATGCTGGGATATCGGAAAACTCTGACTCAAATGTTTTGGGAAATAACAATGAGTCAACAGGGGTCCATGAAATTTCCACAAATTACATTGATTCTGGAGAATCATATGATAGAAAGACTACAATTATCGACAACTATTTTTCTGCAATGATTGCAAGCAACCTTCTAAACAATCTAGATCCTAAGACCATGGCAGACTGCAGAAAGCGCTTGGACTGGAATCAATGGAAGGAAGCAATCCAAGCGAAAATTGCCTCGCTTATGAAAAGAGAAGTATTCACAAAAGTGATACCAACACCTCCCAAAATATTCCCTGTCGGATTTAAATGGGTTTTCGTCTGAAATCGGAACAAAAACAATAAGGTGGTGAGATATAAAGCAAGGTTTGTAGCACAATGGTTCACGTAAAGACCCGGTATTGATTTCAATGAAACATATTTTCCAGTAATGAGTAAAATCACTTTCCGATATCTAATATCTCTGGCAGTACAAAATCATCTATCTTTGCAGTTGATGGATGTACTGACCGCATATCTTTATGGGTCACTTGATTCAGACATATACATGAAGGTTCTCGATGGAATCCAAATTCCGAATCCAAATGCAAATCGCAATTTATATTGTATAAAGCTTAACAAGTCATTATATGGCTTGAAGCAGTCGGGAAGAATGTGGTACAACTGACTAAGTGAGTTCCTTTTGAAAAAATGGTACTCCAACAATGATGATTGCCCATGTGTATTCATCAAGAAGTCCTCAACAGGATTCTGTATAATCTCAGTGTATGTTGATGATCTAAATATTATTGGCAACGCACAAGATATAGATAAAACACGTAATCATCTAATGACGGAGTTTGAGATGAAGAATTTGGGTAAAATCAAATTTTGCTTAAGTATTCAACTTGAGCACCTTCCAAAAGGGATACTTATACATCAAGTGGCCTACGTCCAGAAAATATTAGAGAAATTCAATATGGACAAGTCATATCCATTGAAAACCCTAATGGTTATTCAATCTCCTGATAGGGAGAAATATCCTTTTAGACCTCGAGATGAGGGTGAAGAGATACTAGGACCAGAGGTTCCGTATCTCAGTACCATTCGAGCACTAATGTACCTTGTAAATTACACCCGGCTGGATATTGTATTTGCGGTAAATCTTCTAGCTCGACATAGTGCAGCTCCAACTAAACGCCATTAGGCGGGAGTGAAGAATATCCTTCGATATCTCCAAGGCACCTAAGGTCTCGGTTTGTTTTTCAATAAAAACAGAAACATGGATCTTATAGGATATACTGATGCTAGCTACCTATCAGATCCCCACAATGCCAGATCACAAACCAGCTTTGTATTTTTACATGGTGAAACAACCATCTCATCGAAGTCTTCTAAACAGACTCTAGTGGCTACATCTACTAATCATTCTGAGATAATTGCCTTATACGAAGCATCACGTGAATGTATATGATTTCGTAGAATGATTAACCACATCCAACAATCATATTGTATTGGTTCTATTGAATCACCTACCATTATTTATGAAGATAATGCTACTTACGTTGTTTAAATACAGACAGGTTACATAAAGAGCAATATCACCAAGTATATTGCCCTAAAATTATTTTTCCCACATCAATTATAAGAAAATAGAGAAATTAGTATCTTGCAAACTAAATCCTGCGATAATCTCGCAGACTTATTTACTAAGTCCTTACCAACTTCTATTTTTTAGAAATATATCAAAGGAATTGGTATGTGACGACTCTGTGATTTGCAAGAGTCAGGGAAAGTAAATCTCTTAGACTAAACCTGTCCAAAGCAAATATTGTACTCTTTTTTCTCTTTAATAGAGGTTTTTAATGAGGCAATATAACAATGTAAATAAATAAATATATATATCATATCTCTATTTTTTTCACAGGGGTTTTTGAGAAGATATCAATGATATATAATAACTTCTCATATTTTTCTTATATGGTTTTGAAGAAGTTATACTAGATTATGACCCAATGGTTATAATCATGTAGAATTCTCTATGAGTTTTTACTTCTACAAGGCTTTCTTAGGGAGATTTCATATATATGTCATATTATTTTTTTCTTATTTTTTCACTGGGTTTTAAAGGAGTTTTAATGACATATCTATAGAATGGGTTCTCCTCAATCTTTCTCACAGGGTTTTTCGAAGAGTTTTTTCAAATGATGACTCAAAAATGATTACCAGATGGCAATTGATCAAGAAAAAGTATTACAATACATTTAATACATATGATCAATTTCTCTATTAACTGCCACATAAAGGGATATGTCCTCTCCTGTAGAGATACCCCTCTTTTCAAAAAACACCCCATTATATACCATAAATATATACATATACAGTGTAATCATTCACATATAGAATGATCGTTCACTGCTATCCATTTCTCAATACTGAGCTTGGTCCGATCCTGTCGTGGTTCGTGTCATCATGTCCAAATCCAATGGAGCGTTCGAGAAGTACAGATCAGCTCTTCACTTTCCCTTTCTTTTTTCGGTTTCATGTGATTATGTGAAACGTGATGTATTTATGCCTCGTACGTCCTTGAAATGTGGCGGTTCCACCAGCGAGTTCGCGAGTAAAATGACGAGGCGATCGATTAACCGGCACCGGCACGTACACCTAGGGGAAGGCTGCAGCTGCAGCCAGAGACAGGCCAAGCCCGAACGCATGGGTCGCGGACTCGCAGGGCGCGTGGACACTGGCAGCCCACAGGCACAGGCACATGTACGCACGCACGGTGTGGGGGTGGCCGGGTGGGCACGGCCGCACGGGCAGCAACGTGACACGATGACACGGTGACAGGCGGCGCTCGCTGCGCGGCGGCTCAGCACCGTACAGGGCCCGGCCGGGGGGGACGCACCACGCACACCGGCACACGTGAGCGAGGTCGCGAGGCGGAAACGCGCCGGTGCAGCGCACCGGCTGATCGCCGAGATCTGCACGTACGCGTGTCGTGCCGATCGATCGAGATCGCGGGCGCAACGGCGGATGGGAGCGCGCCGATTGATTGCCGCGCGCGCGGATCAGCCCAGCCGCCGTGATTTGGCACTTTAGCAGCTGCGATAGTGCGACGCTCGCGCGCACGCGTGAACGCCAGGTTGCTGTGCCGAGCATCGATCAACCACCCGTCCGTTTGGCGAGCTCTGATGTTGTTTGGCGATGGATCGCGCGGAACCTGGAATATTTGATCAGCCAGCTCGGAGATGCGCCCGGTGATCGACGATATGCCGGGCATGGCAATGCATAATATTGCCATGCACTTTTACAGCTGTTTTCGACCATTCCATAGTGCCGGCATCTCTCTGCAAAACGGACGGATCCTACTAGACGCATTTCGGATGCAGCTTTATATCCTTCGGTGAGTGGGAGGAACGGGAGCAAGCCGAGGGCGAGGCTTTGATTCTATTTGGTAACTTCTATTAGCTGTAATTTTTTAAAAATCTTTAGCTGATAGTTTCAAAATTTAGATTCTCACTTAAATTTAAAAATCTATAGATATAGAATTTAGAAAATAAATTAAAAGTAAAAAGCTGAGATATTCTCACTAGTTAACCTCTTATCTGCTGCTGTTTGTTAGAATCAAACTCGCCCGTTGATTGGCAGCGAGTACGTCAATCTTTTGTTGCAATGGAGTGTAACAAAACGACTACGGTTTTAACTACCTCGATCGATTGACTTAGGTGATTACTAACTGCTACTAAAAGTAACACCAAAAAACTACTACTAATCTGCTGGAAAGAAATTAAAGCTAAACCTCCGTAGAAAGAAGGGAATGAGATTATTGGGTTGCAGCTAAGCTAGCTGGGATATGCCGTGCACCCGTCCCTGTCATCGATCGTTACGTGTTCCTCCTTGTGGAGCCTTTCCATTGGTTCAACTGTCCATCGGCACCTTTAATTTATACGTGTGAACATAGCTGCTGGGAGGAATCCTATATACGATTGATAAAGCGATCGATGTAGTAGCTTTCACAACAGCCCACATAAGTCGCTCGTGTATAACTTAGATGGTGTTTGGGAAGGTTTAGTATATGGTTTATAGGTGATATGTAAAATGAGAATATTATTTACGTATGATTAATTAAATATTAATTATTAAAAACTTAAAAAAATAGATCTGTTTGATTTTTTAAAATACTTTTACATAGAAACTTTTTTAAAAAATACACTATTTAACTACTTAAGAAAGTGTAGTAACGAAAAACGAGAAAATAAGCACACACTACAAGCAGATCAGAACATAGCCTTATTTCAGAGTCGAGCTCCTGCGATTGTGCCAAACGGATCGAATGTTTTGTATGGCGCAAAAGACCATAATGAAGAAAACATATGCTTTAATTTATGAAGAACTCAAAAATATCTCAATAGGAAGTAGCAACTTTCAAGCATCCATCTGCCGATCTGCATATATATAGTAGTCGTCGGCCACCTACTAGTTCACCTAGTTAATTCCATCAGCATGCGCTTGTATTAACGTCAGGTTTATCCGCGAAGTTTGGCTCAAAATTCAAATAAAGCAACAGAGGAACATAATCTTGGTCGATGTAAAGATAGATTTACTCGTGGATGCACTTTCAATTAAAATTTACTGAGTGTACGATAGGAGACATATTTGTGAGTATTTACATGTGCAGCGATGAGTGTGGTGTGCGCGTGCCCGTCTTTCATGTAGTCAAATAAAAAGAAAATTTTGCCTGACCAGACGCTTCAGTACAAAAGTGCCCTCGTTTCAAAGTTCAGACTGCCTATTTCATTCCGTGCTTCCGGTGATCCACATTCAACAGGCTGGGCGCAGATGCACCGGCCCAGCCCATCGAGTGCACGCTCCCTTGTGCTTCATGGGCCGGAACGGATCTCCATGAAACGTGTGGCCCAACTAACTCGGCCAGAACGGCACTGCCACAACGTGAGGCCCATTACGGTGGGCCCCGAACGTCAAGTCTTTCAAGACAAGCTAGCCCACCCCACTCCGCGGCTTCCAGAAGCAAAAAGGAATCAAACTAACGTCTCCCAGCATTTAAACCATCGTCTTCCTCCCTCGTCGAATCGTCGTCTTCCCTGTCTCGTGCCATTCGCCGCTGAGTCCCCAACCTCCACTCCCCTCCCGTCTTCCAATGGATAGTCATCAGTCTCGGGCACCATGGGCGGACCCCCCCAAAGACATCCTGGACTTGGTCGTCCGCCGCATCTCGTGCGAGGTCGACCGCCTCCGTATGGGCCGCGTCTGCCACTCCTGGCGCCTGGCGCTCGCAAAGCTGAAACCCCCGGCGCCGCCTCCCCCTCTCCCGTGGCTCGTCCTCCCGGAAACCGACGTGCACGGGCTTACCTTCTCCTGCGTCCTCAGCGGATGGCGCCGCACCCACCCCTTCTTCCTCCCGCACGCCGCACGCCACGCGCGCTACTTCGGTTCGTATGATGGCGTTTGGCTCTTCCTCGCCGTCGACGGCCAAGGAGACGAAGATCAAGACCACCTCCTCGTAAACCTCACCAACTTTCAGTTCCTCGACCTCCCCAACGCGATCCGCATCGACCCCATGTTCCCACAAGTAATAAAGGATATCGAGATTGCCATCGTCGCCGCCACTCTCTCGCGCCAGCCAACTGAACAAGGATGCATCGCCGCCGGTATCATCCAACTTCCTCCCTTCTTCCTCGGCGTGAAGGCAATCGCGTTCCGGCGCATGGGCGATCGGGTGATCCTACCTTTCTACGAAGAGGTGTGTCACGAAGTAGTGGAGGACCTCCTGTACTACAAAGGAGACTTCCTTTTGCTCACCCGAGAGGAAGACATTCGCGTGTGTCCAGAACCGATCTTCCATGAAGCTCACGTGCAAGTAGTCTCGAATCTGTTGCGCTTCCAGCCGCGCGGTGACGACGAAAACATCCTTGCTCGCTACCTCGTGCAGTCCCGTGGGAGGGTGCTCATGGTCGTCAAGTTAAGCTCTCCACTCGACTACTGGCCGACATCGGCGTTCCGGGTGTTCCAGAGAGAAGACCGGCCGCTCGACGATGGCATGTTGGAGTACTCCTGGAGCGAGCTGGACAAGCTCGATGGCCGAATGCTGTTCCTCCGACGAGGCTGCTCCAGATCCTACGAGGCGGCCGATGGGTACCCCGGCATGGAGGGCATCTACTTCTTGGATGACCGGAGCTTCCACGAGCCCATCTTCCACGATCCGGATATGGCGTTCGATCATGCCTACCATTGCAGCGACAACGGCAAATGGTCGAAATCACCTTCCCCCCAGGTCGACCGCTGCTTCCCGGAGCGAGGCCAGTCGAAATACTCGTCTTCGGTTTGGATTCTCCCTTGAGACGACAGGCTTTGGCAGCCTCGTTGCTCAACAGGTCAAGTTAGTTTTTGATCATGCTTTGATGTTAATTTGTTTCTTCTTTCTGAGTTGGATGGTGTTCTCATGTTGAAAGTGTTGCTGATTAGTAGATAGAATGGCCTGCATTTCTGTGGTGCAAGCTGAAGGCAGGACCCGTTTAGTGCTGAATTGCTACAAATGATTGTGATGCCCCGAATATCGCTAGCCTGGAGGCTCATGCCAACGCGAGTCAGGACTCACCGGTACTTGTGATATATGTACTAGTCCAAGAATATATGAGCTGATACATACAGAATAACAGTGAATCATAGCAACTAATTTTATTACATCGCTAGGATAATCCTTGCATAAGTTGCCATCATGGACAAACCCCAGATAGACAACAACGCATTATAAAAGATAACAGCAGAAAACAACAACATCATAGTGGAGGCTAACAACGAAAAGCAACTAAGCGACTAGGTGCTACACTAAGCATCTAAGCAGCTAACTTATTTCATAGGCACGGCTTGGGAAGGCTCAAAATCCTAAAAGTCTTCATATTTCACCTCCTTCTGGAAGAACTCCTCGACGGTCGGGTTGTTGTCTTCTTATTCACATCCTAATACATTATCACAAATTTTGCTACATGACATAGTCACTTTGTGGAATTAGCTGTAGGACACTGCAAAAGTCAAGTTTTGGGAGAAGACACTATCAAAAGTTGGATATTTGCTGATGGACAACGCCTACCTTATTTTATTATTTTCAGCCTTGTTGAGAGAGAGAAGGATTTGGAGGACAGAAATACCCCTCATCCATCTGGTTCACACTGAGCATAATCATATAAAACTGTGTTTTTGCAGTTGGCACCTGTGAGAGCCACCTGTTTAGTTGTTTATTATTGTTTTACTGTACTGCTTAGCAAACCATCCATTTGGGCCGTCCGATCATCTGGCTTCGCATCCCCGCTGTCACTTGTGCTTGATTTATTTGCTTCCCCCACCAACCATTCAGCCATGTTCCTTTCCTCCGCTTCAATTGCCGCTGCCTGCTCTCCTCTCTACTCGCACCATCCTATGCGCTGACGTGTTCTCGAGCTCCCTGGTGGTGCCCTTCGCCTTATACTCTCAATGGCGGCGTGTGGGCTCCCCGGTTGTGTCTGCAGCTTGATGGTGGCGCTTGGTGCACGATGCCTCCACTAGCCATTGCCGCCACCGCTAGAGTTTGCACGGTTCAAGATCCAAAGCCCTGTCTCCAACAAACACCACCACAAGAAATAGCAACAGCAGTAGAACTTGCAACGATGCCGGTGGTGGAGTTCCGCTACCTCCGCCATAGTCCTCTTCTTCAAATGCAGCTCCTCCTTCGACGCCACCGCCACCGTAGACCCGCGGACTAGCCAAGTGGGGGCGGTCAGGGAGGGTGAGGAGCCAGGCAGCCTAAAGCAACAAGAGTGGCAGAGCCATCCAGCCGTGGGCCAACGAGCGCGCCGGGCTACAAACACCATTGACCAAGGGGCTCGGCGGGCTGACGGTGCATTGAGCAAGGGGCACAGAAGGGATGACGGGACCGTGGAGTAGCAGCATCGTCGAGCAGTGCCATTGCGGGGCTGGCGGAGCCATGGAGCAGTGACGCGGAGGGTTGGCAGCGCCATGGAGCAGAGCCACCACGAGCATGCAGCGTGGATTAGGGACGATGCTAGGGTTTGGACCCCGACCTGGCTAATTGGTGCGGCATGGGATTTGGTTTAACCGAACCATGTTTCTGTTGCAACCCAACTGAGGGGCATTTCTGTCCTTCAAATCCTTCTCTCTCTCTCTCAATAAGACTGAAAATAATAAAATAAGGCGGGCGGTGTCCATTAGCAAATATCCAACTTTTGATAGTGTCTTCCACCAAAACTTGACTTCTGTCGTGTCCTATAGTTAATTCCACAAAGTAACGACATCCTGAAGCAAAATTTGCCTACAACTATATAGAGAGCATGGGTGAGTACAGTCGTACTCAGCAAGCCATGGGAAGAGATGAGATGCACGGCTTAACAAAGGGGGTTTTGGGTTTATTTGCGAAAACAGTCTTTTCAGGATGCTTCTTTTGCAAAATACTAAGAGGCTCACGCCTCAATCTATTCCACAAGTTGCTTTGCAACAACTTGTCATAATATTTAGTGAGTTGATACAATCATTTTCTCCTCTGATCCTTTATTAGTTTCTTACTTGGTTCAACTAATTATTCTTTCCAATCTCTGGCTCCAATCAGTTATTAGTTTCTTTTCACTTTTCAGCTACAACGAGTTAGTAAATGTTCTTTACTACTTTCCAGCTCGAACCAGAAAGCTTTTCCTAGGTTCTTGATCCCATACTTCATGTATCTCTATGGTGCATCAATACCCCGGGTCACACTATCTCATTTCTGGCCACTCAGGTCTTTCATCGGCCACTCAGGCTATGCCTGGTAACGATTCACATCCCACAAACCAATTCCATAAACCATTTGCAAACGACACTATATTATAAGAATCACTTTACGTTCGTCCTTGACCATGGGCACGATTGTTTGAACAGTTTAATTAAACTTTATAGAGGTTGCACGCTTTACCCACATGATGTGAGCTTACTCCCGTTACCCAACACGTGATGATCAAACACGGCCAATAAAAGGAGGTTCACGACAAGACCTTTCCAAAGCTAACCTAGGGTTGCTCAATGCCTCTAGAAGGGTCCGCATAGAACCGATGCTTAAGGCCACCTACTACCGCCATCATCACTGGAACTCACGAGCTACAACTCCGATGAGTCCACTTCTATTGGCACTAAGCTTCACTAAGACAACTAAGTACTTAGCCAGGGTAATCCCATAATATTCGTATGATCACACTGTAAGATGGTCGGATGGAATTCCCAAATGAATCGATCATTAACGATAATACATAGGCAAACCACACAGGCACCGTCTCTATACCATCAGGGTTTCACAAACTAGTTTTAGTTCACAAACACATTGACACATAGAGTATCAGGTTTTCAAGTATTTGATTGGAAATCCATATTTTCCACACGACAACACAAACATATCAGGGTTGTAATGCCCCTCTCCCATAAACCAATATAAGTCAATAGGAGTGGAACATCGTTATCTGCATTTCCTATACCAATACCAGGAATCCAGCTAGTACATACATGACATTGGTGGATCACAGCCAAAGCTATTTTATTTATTAGATAAGGTTCTCTTACATAAGTTGTGGCCACGGACAAAACCCGAGCAAGCAACGATATATTACAAAAGATAGCAGTAGAAGCACATGATAGGCCTAACACCTACAGGCACGGCTTCGAAACTAAATTGAAACCCTAAAAATCTTCATATTCCGCTTGCTCTTGAAAGTGTTCCTTCATGGTTGGATCTTCAGCTTCATAGGTTTCTAAGGAGGGGAATTTAGTAAGGGTGAGTACACGAGGTACTCAGCAAGTCACGGAATTAATGTGGAATGCAAGGTTTGTCAAAGATAGGTTTCTGGGTTTTATTTCATAAACGGTTTTGGTGTTGGAAAAATACTTTATAAAATTCTAAGTGTTCTTTAAGTTGTCAGAAAGAGACCCACGTCTCAATCCATTCCGTGAGTTGCTTTGCAATAACTCACCGCAATTATTGGGAAGAGACTCACGTCTCAACCCATTCCACAAGTCATTTTGCAACCACTTGTCACAAGTCAATTTCCGAGTGTACTGTCCCGGACAACACCTTCCTTTGGGTGGATTAAACCTTTCTCAATCACATTACCATCTTTTCATACTCAACCCTAACTATGGTGCCACACAACATCCCAGAACACACAGTCCCGTTTCTGACCACTCATGTCTTATACCTACCACTTAGGCTGGTTCTGGTAACGATTTCCAACCACAAACATAGTTCACAACCATTTTATAAGACAAAACTACGGTAGAGGGATCACTTCACATCCGCCTATGACCATGGGTATGACTGTTCGAACAGATTATAACCTTTGCAAAGGGCACACGCTTTAGCCACATGACGCAAGCTTACTCCAAACACCCAACACACATTGATCAGATACGGCTGGTATCAGGAGGTTTGTGACAAGGCCTTTCCAAAGTACCCCCAGGATAGTCTGATGTCAATTGGATGGGTCCCAGACCAAGTACCAGGTAAGTCCCAGACTCCTTGTATTCAGGATCCTGCGGGTGCGAACCACAGTGCCACCTTGTCGACTCCACATCCATCGACACCAGACTCATCCTGGTTTCACAAATTACTTGGCCAGGGGTGTCCCATTCCACCCATGTGGTCACACGATTTTTTGATCAGTGAAAATCACAAAGGAATTGGTCCTTATATACCATGCAAGCTCAGACCACACGGGTGATAACCTATGACCAAGCTTTCTGAAAACATTTCATTTTGCAAAGTGTCCGACACTCGTGCCGGGCTTTTTAAACCTTTTGTGAAAATCCCACAATTTTTCCCATTGTAAAGGTGTATATAATTTGGGCGTCGTCGATACTTGTACTTAGGGAATACAGGTACCAGGACAACGACAGGGCGACAAGGGTATAGGGTTAGCAATCATCAAGGAAGGTTTAATATGCAGCAAATAGGATGAAGCCTCTTGGGTCGACTTGCGATCCACGGCCAAAATTGTGCTCCTAAAATGCGTAATTGGCAAACAACATATTTTTATAGAAATATAGGATCAATATGACCAAAGTGTGAGTTGCCTTGCTCCTGGTCTTGGGCTTCTTCGATGAAATCCTCAATCAACTGCTCCTTGGACTCAACTTCTACACGTTGCAAAACAAAAACACACAAAAAGACACTAAACCAGAACATATCATAGTAAACTAACAGTGCCGTTGCGTGATCTTATTTTTAGAAAAATTTTGAGAGTTGAATGGGCTCAAACGGAGTTACGCTTAAAAAGATATGAATTTTTGAAGTTTAAAATATTTTCTGGATAATAGAAAAAGGATTAAAAGAATTTCAGGAAAGGATTTTTTATTATTTTTTGGGATCGGGACTGACATGTGGGGCCCAGTGTTAAAGAGAGAAAGAAAGAGAGGAGGGGATCAGCTGTGGCCTGCTGGGTTAGGGGGAGGAGTGGGCCAGAGGGGGTACTAGGCCGGTCGGCCTCTAGCCCAATGGGCCTTGCGGCCGGCCCAAAGGCCAGCGCTTGGCATGGCCGGGCCAACCCAACGTGGCGTGGGTGGCCCGCGGCGATTGGCGTGGCTGCCACATCGGCGCAGCTTGGCGGAAGGGAGGAGGCGAGGGAGATCGACGGTCGGTGACGCTTGACGGCAACTGGCCGAACCACGGCGAGTGAAGCATGTCGGCTGGAGGCGGAGGAGACGGAAAAAGTTTTGAACGGCTCGGATTGGGTGAAGGGCGATCAATGGTGGCAGAACGCGACGGTGATCCTTGCCAATAAGATAAAAATGGCGGAGATCGCCGGCGACGACCAAAACCGCAGCGGTGGGGGCTCGGGATGGCGGCAATCGCTACGGCGGTGTGCGAATTAGAGAAACGGAGAGGAGATGGGGCTATACCTTCGGCGGCGACGGGGAATTGCGGTGGCGGTGATGGCGGACAGCAGCGACCCGATTTGGGGATTGTGCCGTTGGTGGAAATTGGGCAGCAGCGAGGAGCGGGGAAGGATCGCAGGGCTCTAGGGAGCTTGGTGGCGGGGTTGGTTAAGGGAATTGGGGCCGGAGGCGGTTTGGCGGCGTGGAACAAAGGCGGCAGTGGTGATGGAGCTCGGTGGCGCAGCGGGAGACGGTGAGGACTTGGATGCTTGAGTGCGGCTGGGCGAGAGGCTTCGGGGCCATTTATAGGCGGAGCTTGCCGCTAGTTGATGTCGGTCAAAGGCGGTGGCGTGGAGCTCGGCTGGCTGAGGTGACGGTGGAGCAGAGCAAGGTGGCGGTGGCATGATGCCGATTGAGCAGGGAAGAGGAGCGACGCGGCACGGCAATGGGACGGGTCAGGGAAGGCTCGTGCTTCGCCGGCAAGGTGACAGGATGGGACACACATGGCTACGAAGCCGCAGTGCGAGGCGATGGCGAGGCTCCCGGAGTGGCAGAGGTGTGAACAAGGGCGGTGAAGGCGGCGCAGCAGCGAGGCAGTCAGGTAGAGGAGAAGCCGTGGTCACACACGGCGCTGGGGCTCGGCGCGGCCACGTGTCTTGTCGTCGAGTAGCTGGTGGGGGAAAGCCGAGATAGAAGACGACTCACATGGGCTTGCCGGCGGACGCCCGTTGCATGGTTGACGAGTAGGCCCATGATGTTAGCGAGGGGCGGCAGGGAGCGGGCGCGGAATTTTTACTGTTATTAATTTAATTTTTTTTTAAATTTACAAAACTAATTTTCGATTGGGATCAATTACAAAACTACCCTCTTGCCGCCCTGGGCCACGGCGGGATTTAAAAACCGCCGTGGCCCAGGGCGGCGAATGGCATCCCCGTCGCCCGGGCTAACGGCGCCGGCCCCCGTTAGCCCCGGGGAGGCCACGTGGATTCGCCGCCCTGGGGGACGGCGGCGAATGCCCCCAGGACATTCGCCGCCGTCCCCCAGGGCGGGTTATAGCCATTCGCCGCCCTGGGGGAGGGCGGTTTTTTGCCGGCCCCTATAAAATCCCTTCCTGCAGTCGCCGCGCGTCATTTCTCCCTTCCGCCTCCAGCGTTCGTCCAATAGAGCTGAGGGAAAGGAGGAGAAGTACAGCGGCGAAGCCCTCGCAGATTTTTTAGCCGAATCCAGGTATTTTTTTGATCTTCCTCTGTTATGTAGTCAATTTTTTAAACAAATGTTAATTAGTAGTAGACTTGTAGTGTAATATCCAATATAGTATGAAAATATTAGCGGTTTGGTATAACCATCGTTAGTGTTAAATTTATTTGGCCGTACTAGAAAAACATAGCGGAGAAATAGTAAATTGTAGATATTTTAAAAATAAATATGCTCCGCCATGGCCATCGTTGGTATACGTCATTTTGACACGTTAGATAAACCTAGCGTATAACTTTATTAGCGCCGCTGGGTTAGTTTATAAAATATAGAAACGGTAATGGTTTGACTCATACGTATAGCCTTTTTATGGAACGAATATTGATTAGTACAGATTAATAAAATCTTTTTGTGAACAGAAATGGCAAATAGAGTGTATTCGCGATATATCACGGTGAAGGAAATGTCAGACAAGGACATATGGGGTAGATTTATCGGAGTTCAACGTAGCACAAAAGGGAATTATAGCTCCAGCTGAGAGAAGTTTTCCTGGAGTTTACAATTGGTTAATGAGGGGATTCGAGTAGATCCTCAAGTAAATGCAATTACGTGTACGCACTGGTTAGCTGGCTGTGGAAGGTTTTTGGTGGAATTGATGCCAATAGATTCAACGGACAGCTGGGTATTTTTGTGGAGAGTGCATTGCAGCGAGGATGGGCACCGAGCATCCTAGTGGTAGTGCATGACGTGGTCAGCATTGATCAGGCTGGTCCGAGTACAGCGAAGGGCCGATGAAACAGGGGAGCAAAATGAGCAGAAGACGAGGGTGCCGGAGAGGAAGGAGGCCAAGAAGACATGGACTGGGGGGTTTGCAGATGAAGGGAGAGACACCCAGGTCTAGTACAGGAGATGAAAATTGAAGACTCAGAACCTGAGCATATGGAGGATGATGATTCTTCGGAGGACGATGTACACCCGGCAGAATGGACAACGAGGACTTCTCCGGACTCGTTGTCTCAGAGAGGCACACCGTGGCATGGGAGTATCGCAAATGAAGTGGTGCAAGCGCTAGATACGCCGAAAAAGCACAGTTGACAGAGGCTGTGAAGATGTGGGCCGTGTCACTTGGGAGGGAGTTCTGGGTATCAAAGTCCACAAGATCGGTGTACGAAGTGAAATGTGCAAGTTCAAGCGATGGATGTCCATGGAGGATGTACGCATCCAAGAAGAAATATGACGACTGTTGGTCCGTGTCAATCGTGACGGAGCACAACTGCCATCTTCCGGGTGTTCAGAAGTACCACAAGAACATATCATCTGCATTCATCGCTTCAGAGCTGTATTATGCTGTTGTGGAGAACCTCCGGTTCGAGCCCAAGTCAATTATCAGCCGCATCGAGGAGAAGTACAAGTACACCATTACATATGCCAAGGCATGGAGGGCCAAACAGAAGATAATTGAAATGAGATTCGGTAGTTTTGAAGCTTCGTACAATAATTTGCCTCGTCTACTGCAAACCATCTGTGCGAGGAATCCTGGCAGCTACTCCGAAATCAAAAGTTTCCCATCGTTATCAAGTCCTGGGCAGAGCGTCCTTCAGCGGGCCTTCCTCTCTCTGCAGGCGTGCATGTTTGCATTTGTTCATTGCAGGCCCATTCTCTGCATCGACGGCACATTCCTAACTGGAAAATACAGAGGGCAAATGTTGACGGCAATCGGAGTAGACGGGAACAACCAAGTGTTGCCAGTGGCCTTTGCCTTCGTCGAGGGCGAGAACACAGAGAGTTGGTACTGGTTTCTGAAGCTGGTTAAGGAAAAGGTGGTGGGGATGAGGCCAGATGTATGTCTCATACATGACCGTCATCCAGGGATGCTGCGTGCAATTCAAGAGCTGCGCAGACAAGGGATACCCTCCGGTGTGGGAAGATGTGAAGAGCAGATGGTGCATGCGTCACATGGGCGCAAACTTTTATAAGCAGTTTAGAAACAAGGAGCTGATGGCCATGTTCAAACGTTTGTGCGCCCAGAATCAACAGAAGAAGTTCAATGAGCTGTGGAGGAGACTTGATGAGCTGACAGCCAAATATAGACGCGAGAGTTCTACAAGACCCCCAGCTAGAGGTGTTGACGGCCCTGAAGCTCTAGAAGCACTTCCCACCGATGACGGTACATTCAGAAGGAGGCCCGGTTCCTCGGTTAGCAGATTTTCGCAGTGGATCGAGCACGAGCCGAAGGAGAAATGGGCATTGCTATACGATGAAGGTGGAGCAAGGTACGGCATAATGACCACGAACCTTGCAGAGGTGTACAACTGGGTCATGCGTGGTGTTCGGCAACTCCCCCTTGTTGCCATCGTGGAGTTCATCCTACATAAAACACAGACGTACTTCCACGACAGGTGCAGACAGAATGGCCCATCTATGGCCGATGGAAACCTTTGGTTCGGCACCAAAATGACACAGTACCTTGAGGACAAATGCAAGAAGGCAAGAGAGCACCGAGTCCGAGTGCAGGGCACACGAGAGCGTAGATTTGAGATATTGTGTGCCGACAGGTCCAGGCGTGGCATATTCGCAAGGAAGCCTATACAAGAGTGTGTCCTAAAGGAAGATGGGACATGCACGTGCTCCTGCCGGAAACCAAGCTTGTACCACAAGCCCTGTTCTCATGGCATTGATAAACGCCAATATGTGTCTCCGTACTTCAAAAAGGAAGCAATCATGCATACATGGAGTACCGAGATCTTTGGTTTCGGCATCGTCGGCACTTTCACTGAAGACACAAGTCCAGTTTATTACATCCCTGATCTGACGAAGGCAAGGAACAAGGCAGGCCGACGTCGGACACGGAGGATACACAATGATATGGACGAATCCGAGGCCGGCGTTAGCGCTCAACGTTGCAGTAGGTGTGGAGAGAGGGACATACCTACAAGAAGTGCACGAAAGACGCCGAGGCCCCAAGTGCAGCGGAAGTTCCTATGGAGGGATCAAGCGCCGACGGAAGGCGGCCAACTGGGGAAGGCACCACTGATAGGCAGCGTCGTCGCAGGCGTCCTCGTGCACCTTCGGGTTATGTTGTCTAGTATAGCCACTCGTTGATGATGTAATCTCCCTGTAATGTGTTAATTTTCTTTTAATTTTCTGACTATAATGCACTATGTTTAAATGAGCTAATCCGTTCCGCTTCTTTTTCCTTGCAGGTATGGACTACCAGACGCTTGAGCTGCTAGATCACGCCACCGATTAGTCCCACCGGTCGTTTCTCTCGGCGGTGCAGAACCTCGAGCTCGGTACCTTACATCCTCGACCTTCCAGGCGACTACTTCCCGTGGACGACAGGTTCACGACTAGGTACGTACGAACGTTGTACTGTGAATCTGTATATGTCAACTTACTAACTTGCTTTGTTTTGATTGTCAGGTTGCGGGAGGCAGGCCTTCTGCCGCTGTGTAGGCTGGTAGCAGCCGCGGTGGAGCCGAATGACCCGACGAAGAAGTGGGGTATCGACCGGTCGCTCCTCACAGCTCTTGTGGACCGGTGGAGACCAGAGACGCACACCTTCCACCTCCCATGCGGTGAGATGGCCCCCACGCTGCAGGACGTCAGCTTCCTCCTTGGGCTGCCTCTAGCAGGCGATGCGGTGGGGCCAGTTGACGGGCTCCAGGCGTGGCGAGAGGAGATCCTACAGCGGTTCGTCCCGGTTCACCGTGCTTCGGGCTTCCCCTCGTCGCGACATCTCCCCGTACACGCATGCGGGCCCCCTCAGGCTTGGGTATTGAGCTACACGTAAGAATGCTTTCTTGTTGTTTTATGTTCGTCCTTCAGTCCGTACTAGAATTACAGTGTCAACTTCGTTATATGTTAACGCAGCTTGATCAGCTAGCACCGGAGGCCGACGCGTACTCCCTGCAGAGGAGCCTGAGCGTACCTGTTGTGGTGTTCGGTGGGTGATGTTCACCAACTCGCACGGCCACGCAGTCGACAAGGGCTTGATCCCTTACGCGAGGGAGATAGCACGCCGAGGACGTGCTGTTCCCCAGTACAGTTGGGGATCGGCAGTCCTTGCCGCCACGTACAGGGGTCTGTGCGACGGCTGCAGGAAGACCGAGCCAGAAGCGGTCTTCACGGGTTGTCCACTCCTCCTACAGCTCTGGGCGGCAGAGCGGTTCGCGATCGGCCGCCCCGTTGTGGACCACAGTCCGTACGAGGCGAGCCTGTACGTGGGTGTCCTACCAGAGGACTATCCGACGATGGGGACGGTGTGGTGTCGTCGTGAGGTATGTTCGGTATTAGAACCGTCTCGGTTTTTTATGTTACTTGGACTAACGAGAACTCTTCTCCTGTTTGTAGCATCGGTACGCTCACGTGCAGACGCAGAAGTCGTACCCAGACTTCGTCATGGAGTTCGACAGGATCACGGACGACGACGTTGTCTGGGAGCCGTACAGCGCCGAGGCGAGGCACGCGCGTGCGCCGCACGGGCTGTCGTCCCTCTGCACCAGGGACCAGGCGTACTGGCTGACGATGACCCGATGTTGTTCGACATTCTGTCGAGCCGCACTGCCCACAGAGTGTGATGCGCAGTTTGTATGCGACAGACCTTCGCCATCAACAACGCAGGGCGTACCGCAACATGTTCACAGGTACATGTGAAAATGAATATTCCGTATTGTTATGCAGTGTGTCACCGGTTGTGCTCTGCAGGTTAAGTCGGCGTGGCCAGGCCGCCGGTAGGCTGTGGAGACCCACCGTCGTCGACTACATCAACGACTGGCTCATAGCCACGGAGGACGTCATCACGGAGCTGCACCCCTACACAGCGCCAGGTACGAGCAGTACCTTTCCTGGTACCAGGCCCGTACCAGACTACGGGTGACGTACATCCCGAGGCTCCACAGGCGCACGTCACGGGGTGCGAGACGCATACCCGACGCACCGCGACCAGGACTACTTCCGCGCGGTGAGTCAATGGTTTTCATACTATTTTCAATGGTAGGTGCCACGCGCAACTAACCACGCATGTCCTGCTGAACAGGCGGACGATGCTAGGCAGGTCCACACGGAGCTGGACCTACTGCGGCAGCGCCTACAGGCTGGCATCCTCTCACGCAGCAGGAGCAGACGATCACGTTCGACCGGATGTGCAACACGATGCGCTCGGTCGTCCGTGCTCTGAGTTGTCGCCGTCCGATGCAGTCCCACCGATGCAGATACCTATGCGAGGTCCCCATGGTGAAGGGACATCGGCAGGAGCGGCGGGTTCTGCAGGGGCCAGTATGTCGTGGGGAGCAGGTCCTTCTGGTACCGCGGAGGATCGAGGTCGCAGCCTCCACGATCGGGCGAGGAGTTGTCAGGTACGTCAGGATGAACCTATTCTACATAACTAATTGCACTTTTTATGCGGCTAACGCGAGATTTTCTTTACCAGACCCACGCACCCGATCTCACCTCCACCTGGGGATACTGGGCGGGGATCTGCCCCGAGCACTCTGCTTGGATCTCTACGAGGACGACCTCCTTCGGAGCAGGACGTGATCGGTCGTCACAGCTTGGAGGTGCACCGCACACACAGCCGCACGGACGCCGGTGCTTCCCCTGCTGCTCAGGCGGTCCGAGCTACCCGTGGGGTACCGGCGGACCGCTGACGTACTCGCGCGGGCACGTGCGAGCGCAGCCTAGGAGGACGAGGAGGCGTATGACCTAGGGGCTATTGTTGTATTTATTTATTTATAGGTCTCGCATTACTTGTTTAAGTTTGTCATGTCCATATTCACCTCCTGTAGACTCGATCCCATCCTTCAGATACATTGTACTGCTAACAATGTAGTCTCGCTTGTTGTATTTCGTACTATGGGTGTCGCATTCATCATGCCGCAATGCGAATGGCTCGCATCTACCTATTATCATGTCATTAAAACGACCGGCCTATTACCATGTCATTAATTTAAGTTTTACCAAAAATAAACTTGAAAAAATGATCAGCACGATTTTACAAACCAACGCCCACCATCGTCGGATTATAAAAAAAACTGTCAAAAACATACCCTAAACCACGATTAAAACTAAATTTTGTTAAGCGTGTATGCGAAAGACGGGGAGGAGTGGATTGCGAGTGCCAATCCAGACATACGAGGAGTGGAATGCGAGTGGCGATCCGGGAATACCCTCAGTTTGACAAGTTCTTTTCACGACGTGAACAGTATATGATATTTGGTTTTTTTAAACATGGACTCAATAAATGCAATGGCACAATAAATAGAATTTAAGAATTTAATTTTGACAAATAAATTTTCAAAAATTTTGGGGTGAAAAATTAGCAATAAAATTTTCAAATTTGGTAATTTGCAAATGGCTCCAGGGAGCCGAGGCCTGGGCTAGGCAATGGTCCGATTGGGAGGGAACGGTTTGATCGGACGGTCCGATCCCTGTGCGAACGGACCGTCCGATTGCTGGGCGGACCGTCCCCCAGGGCGGCGAATGTAATTTTGCATTTGGCCCCCTGGGGGCATTCGCCGCCGTCCCCCAGGGCGGCGAATCCACGTGGCGTCCCCGGGGCCCCGGGTGACGGGGATGCCATTCGCCGCCCTGGGCCACGGCGGTTTTTAAATCCCGCCGTGGCCCAGGGCGGCAAGAGACTAGTTTTGCAATTGATTCAAATCGAAAATTAGTTTTGTAAATTTAAAAAAAAATTAAATTAGTAACAGTAAAAATTCAGCGGGCGCGCGTGCTGCAGTGTGAACACGGACGACGGGTTGCGGCGAGAGATAGAACGGTGCACGAGGTTTGCGGGGGACACGCGGCGGAGATCTAGCCGCGTCACGGGCGAACAGGTGTGGGGAGAGGAGGCTGAGCGGGCCACGAGAGGCGTTGGGCCGAGCGAAAAAGAGATGGGCCGTGCAGGTGGGGGAGAAGGAGAGAAGGAGAGAGGACGGGGAGGGAAAGAAGGGTTGCGGCCCAAAGGAAGAGTGACATTTTTATTTTTCCAAGAGAGACTTTGAAAAGGAAATTTTGACTTTGAACTTGAAATCAATTTGGATTTGAACTCATGGAATTTGGGGAATTTTTGGAAGGGTTTTCTAGGATTTGAATTTTGAGGAAAAAATTTGAAATCCACGTATGGCACGCACTTCAAAATTCAAAAAGACCCAAAGTTCGCAAATAATTTTTATTCAAATTAATTTTTCACGACTCAAAAACACGGGCGTTACTAGGGCCACACTAATCTACCTCAGTAGTCATATCCAAAGGGTACGACACCGACGTATTATATGTGGGGCTATCATGGACAGGGAATATCAACATCGTGCAGAATTATAGGTGCAACTACGTAGGTTCGTCAGTTGTGAGCTCAAACAATTTAAAGTGTAAACTAAGCAATGCACTTACAAACAACAAAATTTTATAATTGTAGGAGCATCATGGTCAAAGGTGGCTTGCCTTGATCTTGAGGCTGATCTTCTCCCTCGAAACCTTTGTCTCGATCCTCCTCGGTCTCGGGAACTATACGCGAAAAGAGTAAATCAATACAAAATCCAATGAAGAGACCAAACAGTAGAGAAATAATTGTGTCAAAAGAGAGATCTCATTTTTTGAAAAATTATGGAAGTGGAACGGAGTTATGGTATAGGATATATGAATTTTTGAAGTTTAATTGGACTTCTAAAAAATAGAATAAGGACTTTATTAAAATCAGACAGGAATATTTTTTGGAATATTCTCTTTCGGGCTGATAGAGAGGTGGGGTCCACATGTAAGCGACACAGAACTTAAACTAAGGTTTAATTAGTTTTTTATGGTGTGGGGCCCACATGTCATAGAGATATGGAAGAGGGATTAGGGGATATTTACTCTGATGAGGGTTTAAGGCGGTGGGGCCAAGGTGGGACCCCTTATCAACGTCTCCTTATCTTCTCTTCTCCTCTTTTCTTTTCCTTTTCTTCTTCCCCTTCCTTTCTCTCCCCTTCACTCGCTCGGGCAGGCCGAGCACGGCAAGGCAAGAGCGACTACGAGGATGGATGGCAGCTCGGCGGCGAGGATAAGGAAGGGGATCATCGGGGTGGCGGCAGCCGGTGGTGGAGCGGATGTGCTCGAGCGGCTGCTAGGTAGCCGGGCCATGCGGCTATTTGCTTGGGTCGACAAGGGGGCGCTCCGGCGGCAGCTGCTCCACCTTAGTGTGGTGGAGCAGCAGCATTGGCTCCCCGTTCTCGGCACGGCTAGGTGCGGGCTAGACTCAGGCGGCCGGAGGAGAGGAGGATGATGGTGACGGTGGTGGAGCTAGGGTGGCCGGGATGGCAGCGGACCCATATAGTCGCAGGTTTAAGGCGCGCGCCCCCAAGCTGCCCCATGTGCGCCCCCACGTGCACAGTAAAAAAATATTTTAAAAAATAAAATATTATAAAAATCAAGTAAACTTTATACCACTAATTCGAAACTTTCATCTTTAATTTTGAAACTTTTAATTTAATTTTCAAAACTTCAACTCAAATTTAAAAACTATCAACTAAGAATTTAAAAAAATCTACTCAAATTTTGAAATTTTTAACCCAAAATTTGAAACTTTTAATTAGATTTTCGAAACTTTCAACTAAAAATTAAAAACGTTTGACTCTGCTCATTTATATATTATTTTATAATTAAAAATTATTAAATACTAATGATGATAATTATGGAGGTCATTAGCGCTTAATAGTGTACTGCCGCTATACGGCCATGGCTCGTACAGGTTGGCCAACCCCTGCGCGCGCACCAGCTAGCCATGCCCTGTTTGAGGACCCCAAAAACATGGCCCCCAAAACTGTAGTACTATAGAAAAGAAGAAGGAAAATGGGGAATTTTTTTTATTTTTATATTTATTTATTAAAAGATTTGCAAAAGTAGATTTTTGTTTGAAAAAATTGCAAAAATAGACTCCCACCGCTCTCTGGGAGGGCGGTTTTTAAAAATCGCCCTTCAAAGGGTGATTTAATGACGTGGCTGACGGCCGTCGGCCGCCCGGTAAATGGCCGTCAGCCATTTTACAGGCGGCACCCGGACGCCCAAAAACCGCCCGGGGAGAGGGCGGTTTTTGGGCACCCGGGGACCGCGGGGGCCGGCCTCCCTCCCGGTGCGCCTCGCCCCCACCCGCGCCCGCTGCCCGTGCCCGCGCCCTCGGCCGCGCCCCTCGCCCGCACCCGCGCCCGTGCCACGGCCCCGCGCCCCTCTCCCGCGGCCACGGCCCCGCGCCCCGCGACCGCTCCCGTGCCCGCGCCCGTGCCATTTTGCAGGCGGCCCCCTTGCCGCCCTCTCCCCGGGCGGTTTTTGGGCGCCCGGGTGCCGCCTGCAAAATGGTTGACGGCCGTCTACCGGGCGGCCGACGGTCGTCAGCCACGTCATTAAATCGCCCTCTGGAAGGGCGATTTTTAAAAACCGTTCTCCCAAAGGGCGGTGGGAGTCTATTTTTGTAATTTTTTCAAACAAAAATCTACTTTTGCAAATCTTTTAATAAATAAATATAAAAATCAAAAAAATTCGGAAAATGGGTTGCACGTTTGAAAGGCCCAGCAACTCATCCATTGTGTTTGAAAGCACGAATAGTAGGTCAAACATTCTCTTGTTGCCTTGATGGATCAAACCGGTAGGTACGCAGCGTCACAGTCGCACCGTTCTTGGCTTCTCCTCTCTGTTTTCGCACGAACGAAAAGCTCCCAACCACCACTGCGCTCGCTGGTATCTGTTCTGCACGGCTACGACTATCCATGGCACGACAGTATCTACGGCTACGACTATTTAGGGTCTTACTGTACGTTCCAAATCGGGGCCTCTAATTTCTAGGTACAGTCCTGGATGGCAGCATTGTGAGGGGCCAGCTCGGAGGGAGGGAGAGGAGGCTGGTGGCGAGCCAGTTTGGTTAGAGGTGTACTTCAATTGTTGTACAACTCTTGCTACCTGTTTTTCCCCCAAAAAAAAGAGAACTCTTGCTACCTGTTTGTTACCTTTTTGGATAATTCAAGATGTTAGCATATCCTTGTGTTGAAACTGATAATTTCAGTTTGGACAAGTGCATGGTTGTGCTTAGATTGTGTGACCAGATCACATCTTAGTTCCTTGGATGTAGGTAGCGGTGTCCATTGTTGCTATGTTTAAAGTGCTTTTGTATTCAATCAATTATGGTTCTGTAAAAACTCCGGCGGCCTAGCTATTTTCCCTTGGTTGAAGACTTCAACTATTCTTAGCATGAGTACGTCCAGTCAAGAGAACTGAGACTTAGAAACCTAACTATTCTCATTATGTAGATAACACACAGCAACCTTTGTATGCCACATACTAATGACCTGTGTAGTGAGGATGAATGGATGATATAATCAAGTTTATCGTCTGAAAGTGAACGTATGTGCTCAAGAATAATATACACTACGCGACGTAGTGTATATTATTCTTGAGCACATACGTATGTATGTATATGCTCCTACGTCCTAAATATCATCACACTGCATATAAACGTCCGATGGTCTACGTGATCAAAAACACACCCTATCGGCTATGGGCCTTTAGAAGCCCACTTACTGTGGCCGAAATTCGGCCTAAATCACTGACCACCCGGTGAGATGGGCCGGAAAATTAGGGCCAGGGGAAGAAGCGGCCCACTACGGCAAGTAGTTCGCTCGGCTTTAAGTTGCAACTTGCAGGTCGTCTTCTTCTTTATTTTTTTGAACTCTGAAAGTTGCAAGTCTTTTTTTTTTTTGTTTTTTGAATTCTGCAAGGTGCAGAAGCCTTGCAAGACAAGGTAACTCTCCCGCAGCTTCCAGAAGCGAAATGGAATCTAACCAGTAACGAACATGTATATACTATAGCATCGTCTTCCTCAGTTGCACATCGTCTTCTCGTCTCGGCCTCTCCTCGTGCCATTCGCCTTTCAATTTGCCGCGCAGAGAGTCTCTAACCTCCATCCAGTCCCTCTCCCGTCTCCAATGGCGGCCGATCGGTCTCGGGGATGGGCGTGCCTCTCAGACAACGTCTTGTACGGGATCTTCCGCCGCGTCCCGTGCGAGGTCGATCGCCTCCACGCCGGTCGCGTCTGCCACTCCTGGCGCGCGGCTCTGGCAAAGCTCAAGCTCCCGGCACCGCATCCACCGGTCCCGTGGCTCCTCCTCCCGGAGACCGACGAGCACGGGCTTACCTTCTCCTGCGTCCTCAGCGAGTGCCGCACCCACCCCTTCTTCCTCCCGCACTCCGCGCGCCGCACGCGCTACTTCGGTTCGTACGACGGCGCTTGGATCTTCCTTGCCGTCGATGGCCAAGGAGACGAAGCTCAAGACCACGTCCTCGTCAACCTCCACAGCTTTCAGTTCCTCGACCTCCCCAACGCGATCCCAGTGTTCTGTTTTGAGAAGGATCTCGAGAATATTGCCATCGTCGCCGCCACTCTCTCGCGCCCGCCAACTGAACAAGGATGCATCGTCGCTGGTATCATCGAACTTTCTCTCTCCCCGGTCCGCCGAATCGCGTTCTGGCGCATGGGCGATCGAATGGTCTCACATCGTTTTTGGGCGGTGTGGCCGCCGGAAGAAGTGGAGGACCTCCTATACTACAATGATGGAGGTGTTGAATGCTTTCTTTTTCTCACCCAAGAGGAAGACGTTCGTGTGTGTGCAGAACCGAACTTCCATGAAGCTAACGTGCAATTATTCTCGAATCTGTCGCGCTTCAAGCCGCGCGGTAGCGACGGCCAGCCGGTCCTTGCTCGCTACCTCGTGCAGTCCCGAGGGGTCGTTCTCATGGTCGTCAGGTTGGGCTCTCCAATTCAGCACGAGCCGGCGGCGTCGGAGTTCCGGGTGTTCGAGAGAAAGTATCTCAACGACGGCAAGTTTCGGAACATATGGAGCGGGCTGTCTGAGCTCGATGGCCGAATGCTGTTCGTCGGACGAGGCTGCTCCAGATCGTACGAGGCGACCGATGGGTACCCCGGCATGGAGGGCGTCTACTTCTTGGATGACCGGAGCTTCGACGAGCCGATCTTCCACGACCCGGATCATGCCTACCGCTGCGGCGACAACAGCAAGTGGTCGGAAGCAGCTATCCGGCTCGACCGCTGCTTCCCGGAGAGAGGCCAGTCGAAATACTCGCCTCCGGTTTGGATTCTCCCTTGAGCGACAGGGCTTTGGTAACGTCGTTGCTCGACAGATCAAGTTAGTTTGTGTACTTTGTTTGATTCTTCTTGCTGAGTTCGATGATGCTGTCATGTTGAAACTGTTGCTGATTAGTAGATAGAGTGGCCTGCACATTCGTTTTTGGTGTAACCTGAAAGCGTTATTCTTTTAGTGCTGAATTGCTACAAATGACTTACTGTTGTTTCAGTGATATCTTCAGGTGTCTCGGTGCGTTCATCTGCACTTTCGAATCTATAAATGAATTGCTAGGTGCTAACATGATAGTTACTGATCTGCAGTACTGACTTCTGTTTGTATGCGACATTTAGTTCTAGATCATGTGCACAATGAGGTATGTGTAAGATCAATGTACCTGCAGGTTTGACCTTGTTCCACGCTCCCATGGTTACTGAGTTTGATGGTATTGCACTTTTGAGATTGTTACTGATTAGTCTTCACTGTTAGAAGAAACAGGACTTGCTTTCCAGCAAGTTTGATTCATGCTTCCATCAGTTTGTGCTGTGATCATGCTAATAAGTGCTTAATTCATGCCTCCATCTATTTACATTCTGTACGTTGTTTGATTCTTCTGGTTGAATTCGGTGTTCTCATGTTGAAACTGTTGCTGATTAGTAGATAGAATAATGGCCTGCATTTGTTTGTGGTGCAAGCTGAAGCAGGACCCATTTAGTGCTGAATTACTACACACGACTTGCTCAGTTGCTGTTGGTTCAGTGATATTCTTCAAGTTCTCAGTGCATTCAGCTATACTTTTTAATCTGTAAATGAACTACTAGTTGCTAACATGATAGTTACTGATCTGCAGTACTAATGATCTGCAGTACTGATTACTGACTTCAGTTTGTGTAAGATTAATGTACCAGCTGCATGATTGGATTGGCCTTGTTCCACTTCCATGGTTCCTAAGTTCAATTGAATTGTACTTCTCAGATTGTTACTGATTAATCTTCAAATGTGAACTGAAGTGGAGTTGTTTTCCAACAAAAGTCACTTGCAGGCTTGCAGCAAGCCAGCAGGGATCGATGTGTACTTGCTGCACAACTTTTGCTACCTGTTAATTTGTTACCGTTTTGGATAATTCAAGATGTTAGCATATCCTTATGCTGCAACTGATAATTACAGTGTGGACAGGTGCATGGTTGTGCTTAGATTCTATTGCCAGATCACACCTTAATTTCTTTTCTGGACATAGATAGTGGTGTCCTTTGCTCTGTTTAAAGTGGATGTGCATGCAATTAATTTTGGTTAACTCTGGCAGCCCAGCTTATTTCCCTTGCTAATTGAAGACTTAACTATTCTTATCATCAGGCATTGGTGTCCAGTGCAGAGAACTGTTCTTAGCATGCATACGCCCAACGCAGCAATCTTAGTACTTAGTATGTCATACTGACATGTGTCGCGGGAATGATACCTATAATTAATCAGGTTATCATCTGAAAGATTATGAACGTACTCATCCATATATTATGCTCATATCGTCAGATACCGGTACATATTAACCGCCCGAATGCTCGATTATCTATTGCCTATTGGCGCATGCAAGGAAATTTGAACTAACTCACGGGCCATCCAAGGAAAATGGGCCGATAATTGGTCAGGAAGCGAATTAGCCCACTAGCAGCTCACTCGACTTCTTGCAAATTGCAAGTCTTTCTCTTTTTTTTTTTAAAATTCTGCAAGTTGTAACCTGTAAGTCTTTTTTCCGTTCCCGACCTTTTGAACTCTGCAAGTTCAAAATCTTGCAAGACAATTAAGTCGCTTCCTCCACGGCTTCCAGAAGCAAAAAGCAGCGTCTTCCTCAGTTGCCCATCGTCCTCTCGTCTCGTGCTATTCGCCTTTCAATTCTCTACACACACAGAGTCGCCAATCTCCACTACTCCTCGATCTCCCGTCTCAAATGGCGGCGGCTGATCAGTCTGGGCCATGGGCGTACCTTGCCGATGACGTTCTGTACGAGATCGTCCGCCGCATCCCGTGCGAGGTCGATCGCCTCCACGCGGGTCGCGTCTGCCACTCCTGGCGCGCGGCGCTCGCAAAGCTCAATCTCCCGGCGCCGCATCCCCTGCTCCCGTGGCTCGTCCTCCTGGAAGACGACGACGAGCACGGACTTACCTTCTCTTGCGTTCTCAGCGAGTGCCGCACCCACCCCTTCTTCCTCCCGCACGCCGCACGCCGCGCGCGCTACTTCGGTTCGTTCGACGGCGCTTGGCTCTTCCTCGCCGTCGATGGCCAAGGAGCCCAAGATCAAGATCACGTCCTCGTCAACCTCAACAACTTTCAGTACCTCGACCTCCCCAACGCGATCTTCCCCTTCGACTGGATCGATCTCGAGAATATTACCATCGCCGCCACCACTCTTTCGCGCCCGCCAACTGAACAAGGATGCATCGTCGCCGGTATCATCGAAACTTTCTTCTCCCACCACAGAATTGCGTTCTGGCACATGGCGATCGGGTGGTCTCAGAGGCAGAGCAGCCGGTGTGGCTGTGGCCGCCAAAAGAAGTGGAGGACCTCCTATGCCACAATGCAGACTTCCTTTTCCTCACCGGAGAGGAACATATTCGTGTGTGTCCAGAACCAGCAATCTTCCATGAAGCTCATCACGTGCAAATACAGTGGCGCTTCCAGCCGCGCCCGCGCGGTGACGACGACGACGAGCAGGTCCTTGCTCGCTACCTCGTGGAGTCCCGAGGGAGTCTGCTCATGGTGGTCAGGCTAACTAGTGGGCGTCAGCACTTGCAGACGTCGGCGTTCTGGGTGTTCCAGAAGGAAGACCTGTCGCTCGACGATGTCAAACAAGACGAGCTCTTCGACAATACTGGCGTGGTTCAGTTTCGGTACTATTGAAGCAAGCTGGATCCTACGAGGCGAGCGGTAGGTACCCCGGCATGGAGGGCGTCTACTTCTTGGATGACCGGAGCTTCCACGAGACGAGCATGGAGTTCAACGACCGTGCCTACCATTGTTGCGACAATGGCAAATGGTCGGTGGCTCCGGATCTCCTCGTCAAGCGCTGCTTCCCGGAGCGAGGCCTGCCGGACTACTCGCCTCCTGTTTGGATTCTCCCCTGAGACGACAGGGTTTTGCAACGTTGCTCAACAGATCAAGTTAGTTTGTGAATTGTGATCATGCTAGTTTTTGCTTCATGCCTTCATCTACACATTGGAGTCGTCTGTTTCTTCTTTCTGAGTCCAATGGTGTTCTCATGTTGAAACTGTTGCTGATTAGTACATAGAATGGCCTGCATTTGTTTGTGGTGTAAAGCTGAAAGCAGGATTCGTTTAGTGCAGAAATGCTAGTATGCTGCAAGTGACTTGCTTATGTGTGATGCCCTTTTGAATAATTCAAGATGGTTGTGCTGCAACTGATAATTTCAGTGTGCACATTTGCATGCAGCCAGTTTTGGTTCTGTAACCCTGACAGTCTATTTTCCCTTGCTTGAGGACTAACTATTCTTGGCATGTATTACGCACAACTGAAACTTGACTAACTGTTCTGCTTGTATAGATAATGCAGCATTAATCTTTGTATGACACATATATACTGATATAACCAAGTTATCATCTGAACATAATGAACCTATATGTTCAAGAATGATGCTCCATATACTAAGCACACCATATATGCTCCTAATATCGTCATCACACTGCACCACATTAACCGTTCAATTGTCTGTACCGGGCAGCTCTACGTTCGAAAAATCAAAAGCATCCCATGCGCGAATTTTTTTGATTTTTAGATTTATTTATTAAAAGATTTGCAAAAATAGATTTTTGTTTCAAAAAATTGCAAAAATAGACTCCCGCCGCCCTTAGGAGGGCGATTTTTAAAAATCGCCCTCCCAGAGGGCGATTTTATGACGTGGCTGACGGCCGTTGGCCCCCCCCCGCCGACGGCCGTCAGCCATTTTGCAGGCGGCCCCTGGCCTCCCAAAAACCGCCCTCTCAGAGGGCGGCAAGGGGGCCGCCTGCAAAATGTGCCCAAAAACCGCCCTCTGAAAGGGCGGTTTTTGGCTCCCGGGGGGCCGCCTGCAAAGTCGCCCATTTGCAGGGTGGTTTTTTGCAAGCGGCCCCCTTGCCGCCCTATGGGAGGGCGGTTTTTAGCCCCCGGGTATAAAACCCCCCTCCCAGACTCAAAAAAGTCATAAAATTCACTCAAATTAGAAAAAAAAAAAACAGGAGAGAGCTGAGAGAGCGAAAGCAGCGAAGCTCTGCCCGTTTGCTGATTTGCCTGCAGGTAAAATCCATTGTTCCTTTGCAATTTCTATTTGTATGTAAGAATTGATGTAGTAATGTACTAGTTACGTGTATAGTACTATATAGATCTGTAGTTTTTAGTTAATCTGTTAGATGACTTATTTTTTGTACAGATGTTACTTGTAAAATCTGGAATACACGGTTTTAGATGTTAGGAGGATGTTGGTACCTAGTTTAACTGTATTTTTCATCAACAGATATGTCAAATAAGGTGATATTTCAGTTATTTCACGGGCAAGGGAATGTGAGATATGGTCCAGACGGTGTAGATCTGTCGGAGTTTAGTTCAACGGCTAAGGGTATTGATAGGCCAGCTGAGAGAAGTTTTGAATCAGTATACAACTGGCTGATGCGAGGGTTTCGACTGGACCCTCAGCTCAGCGGAATAACCTTGTATGTAGTAGTCAGTCGTGTAGTTGAAGGTTTTTTTGGGAACTGATGCCAGTGGATTGCACTGCCACTTGGAGATGGTATGTGGAGAATGCATTTCAACGTGGCTGGCCACTGGGCATACTTGTGTCCATATATGAGAAAGATAACAACGCTGGTGCAATGCCCGTACAAGATGATGAGGGTCCAAGTACGGGCGGGAGGTGATAGTGAAACAATAGAAGAAAATGAAGGAGGGAATGAAGGAGGGAATGAAGAAGATAGACAGGCAACAGGTGTGGCAGATGAGGGAGAACATATCGACACGATCGTCCAAGAAATGGCTAGAGAAGATTCTGAAAATGAGCATGCAGAGTATGATGACTCGTCTGATGAGGACAACGTGATGCCTGCAGAATGGAGCAACGAGGACTTCTCTGCGCTTACTATCTCCGAGCGGCATCATGTGCCGTGGGAGTACAAGCAGAATGAGGTCATTCAGGGGGCTAAGTACGCATATGTAGAAGATTTAAAGGAGGCAGTCAAACAATGGGCGGTGTCACTTCAGAGGGAGTTCTCGGTCGTGAAGTCAAACAAATCAGTGTATGAAGTGAAGTGCATGAAGGATGGGTGTCCATGGCGGGTACACGCATTCAAGGGTATATGGAAAGATTATTGGCAAGTTTCAATCGTGACGGAGCATTCATGTTACTTGACAGGTGTTGAAAAATATCATAGAAACATGACCTCTGCATTTGTTGCAACAGAGATGTACTCTCATATTGTCAACAATCTGGGGTATGAACCAAGGTCAATTGTTAGGCATATTGAAGAGAAATTCAAATATACAATTAGCTATGATAAGGCTTGGAGGGCAAAACAGAAGGTTGTAGAGATGAGGTTTGGCACATTTGAAGCATCTTATGATAATTTGCCTCGTCTCTTAGGCTGTATTCTTCAGAGGAATCCGGAGACGTGCTATGACCTGAAAGCCTTTCCATCAATTGACCATGGTAATAAAAGCATGTTGCAACGTGTATTCTTTGCACTAGGTGCTTGCATTCAGGCATTTATCCATTGTCGTCCTATTCTCTGCATCGATGGGACATTTCTGACTGGAAAATAATATAGAGGACAGCTATTAACAGCAATTGGAGTTGATGGAAACAACCAAGTTCTACCGGTGGCTTTCGCTTTTGTTGAGAGTGAGAACACTGATAGCTGGTATTGGTTCCTAGAAAGGGTTAAGACAGCAGTTGTACGGATGAGACCAGATGTATGCCTCATACATGACCGTAACTCCGGCTTGCTGCGTGCAATTGAGGAACTGAGAGATGGAAGTGTTGAGAAGGGATACCCACCAAGGTGGTCTGATGTTCAAAGCAGATGGTGCATGCGTCATATGGGTGCTAATTTTTACAGACAGTTTAGAAATAAACACCTTATGGATCTTTTCAAGAGGCTTTGCGCCCAGAATCAAGAGAAGAAGTTCAATGAGCTTTGGAGGAGGTTGGATGAGCTGACCTCTAAACAAACAGATGAGCAGTCCAGGAGGGCTACCATTGGAGGGGATGAGGCTCCACAAGCTCTTGAACCTCTATCAAGTGATGGACCTCGTATGAGAAGAAGGCATGCATCCTCAGTTAGAAAATTTTCAGAGTGGATTGAGAATGAGCCAAAGGAGAAATGGGCATTGTTGTATGACAAGGATGGTTCTCGATTTGGTATAATGACCACAAATTTGGCAGAGGTCTATAACTGGGTGATGCGTGGTGTTCGAGGGCTCCCACTTATTGAAATAGTTGAATTTATCTTGCATGGCACATGCAAGTACTTTAGAGATCGGTTCAGAGCAGCTGGCCCCTCAATGACGGATAATAATCTTTTCTTTGGAACGCTGCTCACTAAGTACCTGCAAGATAAAAGTAATAAGGCCCGAAGACATCGTGCTCTACCTCAAGGCACACAAGAACACAGATTTGAAATATTGTGTGTCGACAAGGGCATGCGCGGAATCTACCGCAAAAGAGTTGTGCAGGAGTGTGTGCTCAAAGAAGACGGGACCTGCAAGTGCTCGTGCCGAAAACCTACTCTGCTCCACAAGCCATGTTCCCATGTGATTGCCGCGAGCGGTGAGTGTGGAATCGAAGCACGTTATTTTGTCTCTCCTTATTTCAGAAAAGAAGCAATCTATAATACCTGGAGTGGAGAGATATACGGTTTCGGTATAGCGGGGACATTTACTACGGAGAATCCTCAAGCTATCTACATTCCTGACCCAACAAAATTGAGGACTAAAAAAGGTCGCCGCAAGACAAGACGCATCCGTAATGACATGGATGAGTCAGAAGCCGGTGGAAGACTTAAACGTTGCTCAAAGTGTGACCAAACAGGTCATACCTATAAGAAATGTCCAAAGGATGCAGCCGGTCCAAGTGCGGCAGAAGCTGGACCGTCGGGTTCAGCCGCTGATGGTAGTCGTCCTACAGGTGAAGGCACAACTTCAAGACGACCCCGTCTTAGACGTTCTCGAACAATTGGTGGTGCTGGGGTGTAGTGTACCTCAGGTGGTACCAACCTCGGACCCGCATACGCGTAACGTTCACCCCAGGTGATCCACAGCCACACGTCGCTGCTACGACGGACACGTATCCTACACACCGTGACCAGGACTACTTTCGCGCGGTAAGTCACTTTATCTTTGCACTTTGTCATTCCCTTTCTAGGTAGCCACGGTTCTAACACATAATCAAGTCACATTTGTAATAGGCCGACGCAGCGCGACAGATTCAGGGTGATGTCAACGCGGCGTTCGGACGGTTGGACACTGGGATCGTGCTGACTGCGGACGAGCAGAGGACGACCTTCGGGAGGATTCGTCAGGCGTTGCACACAGTGCTTCGTGCGCTCACTTGTCGCGCGGCTGACGCGGCACCTCCCGTCTATATACACCAGCAGCAGCAGCCACGGCCAGCAGGACCAGGACGAGGAGCAGGAGTGCGCCCACAGGGTTCCAGTCAGCCATCTGGCCCCTCCAGAGGTAAATTCTACTAACCTTCCATTCATAATATGTTTCCTTGTATGACATGCACCGTTGTACATCAATATGCTTCCCTGCAGCCTTCGCTACACCGTACCTACATCCCTCTGGAGCTAGCACGTCGACGCATGGAGTGTACCACACACGACCACACGTGCAGCTGGGCACGACAAGTGCCCCCGGTGCCACCACAGGAGGTCCTTCAGGTTATATCAAAGTTTACTTTTCTCTTGCAAAATTTCGATTTGCAATAATCAATAATTTGGTGTACATTGTTCCACTCTACAGCGCCATCGATGTTTGCTGGCGTTGGCTCCTCCACGCAGGGCGCACGCGGCAGCGGTTGGGCACCGGGTCCTTTCGAGGGGGACGATTTAGAGGACGAGGACGAGGGTGAGGAGATCCATGAGATACTAGCTGCCTCGCAGCTCGAAGGAGCTCCGCCACCACAGACACAGGACCCACCAGTTGCCACACCCGTGCAGACGACCCGCGCTGGCCGTGCTGTACCACCAGACCGGTTGACGTACTCCCAGGGACAGGTGCGAGCGCAGGGTAGGAAGTCGAAGAGGCCTAGAGGTTACGGTTCGGGCCCGTAGTACTTTGTGTCTGTAATAGTTTGTCTGTTGTATATAATGTTTTATTAATTCTATGTTTCCTGATGAAACCACTTTACTTCGTTTACGCTCATCGATCAAACGACGTATTCCTCACGATCTACATTTCTGACGAATCTGATCAAAAATATAAATTTTCGACTGTCAACTTCACGACGAAAGTACATTCCGAGCGGTGACAACTCAACACACATTAACTATCATACAAACCTATTGATATCCAACTAGCGATGCAACTACTGTGTGAGGATGGCACGGCCAGGGAGCGGCGACAGTATGCGCCTAGGAAATAGTGACGGCAGCCGGTAGTCACATAAAAATTGATTTCGAAAATTAATTTTTTTAAATCAATTTTTTTCTTTTTTTTTCGGAATATTGGTCCGGACTGTCCGGATAAGGTCCGGACGGTCCGGACTATATTAACGCTAAATACCACCCTCTAGTTGGGCGGCAAGCCAAAAACCGCCCTCCCAGAGGGCGGCAAGGGGGCCGCCTGTAAAATGGCCGGCCCCCGGGCGCATTTTGCAGGCGGCCAGCAAGGGGGCCGCCTGCAAAATGGCTGACGGCCATCGGCGGGGGGGCCAACGGCCGTCAGCCACGTCATAAAATCGCTCTCTGGGAGGGCGATTTTTAAAAATCGCCCTCCCAGAGGGCGGCGGGAGTCTATTTTTGCAATTTTTTGAAACAAAAATCTATTTTTGCAAATCTTTTAATAAATAAATCTAAAAATCAAAAAAGAAGCCCACGTGGGCCCAGTAGCCCTTTTGTAAGTGGGCCGTAGAAGAGCGGCCCATACAAGAGGTGGGCCAGAAAATTGGGCCAGGCCGGCGCCGAAGCGGACTTCCACGGCAAGCAAGCAGCTCGCTCGGCTCTTGCAAGAGATCTCGGCTTCCAGAAGCAAAATGGAATCAGACTAACGTTCGTCTCCCAGCATTTAAACCGTCGTCTTCCTCGTGGAGTCCCCGTCTCGTGCCATTCGCCGAAGAGTCCCTAAGCTCCACGAGACCACGATCCCCTCCCTTCTCCAATGGCTGATCAGTCGTCTCGGCGGCCATGGGCGGGCATCACCGACGACGTCCTGTACGAGGTCGTCCTCCGCGTCCCGTGCGAGGTCGATCGCATCCACGTGGGCCGCGTCTGCCACTCCTGGCGCGTGGTGCTCGCGAAGCTCAAGCCCCCGGCGCCACCGCCCCCGCTCCCGTGGCTCGTCCTCCCGAGAGCCGACGGGTCGCCTACCTTCTCCTGCGTCCTGAGCGGCTGCCGCACCCACCCCTTCTTCGTCCCGGACAACGCACACCGCTCGCGCTACTTCGGTTCGTACGACAGCGCATGGCTCTTCTTCGCTGTCGATGGTCAAGCTCAAGACCACGTCCTCGTATTCTCCATCCTCGGCCAAGCTGAAGCTCAAGCTCAACGCCACTTCCTCCTCAAACTCAGCAACCCCTTTCAGCTCCTCGTCCTCCCCAACCTGGTCCGCGACAACATACACTTAGACTACTCGATGGTAGTGGATCAAGAGATGGTCATCGTCGCCGCCACCCTCTCGTGCCAGCCAACCGAACAGGGATGCATCTTTGCCGGCATCATCGAATCCTCTCCCTTCCCTGGCGGCGTCAAGCGGCAAACTGCGTTCTGGCGCATGGGCTATCAGGTGGTCTTACCGACTAACTGGGAATGGGTGGCGACGACCCCGCTAATGGAAGAACCAGTGGAGGACCTCATATACCACAATGAAGCCTTCCATTTCCTCACCGAAAGGGAACACATAGTTGCGTGTGAAGAACCGCCGGTCTTCCATGAAGATCTCGTGGAACTGATCCCGATAAACATGTACTTCCAGCCGCGCACCGGCAACGACGACGAGACGGTCCTTGCTCGCTACCTCGTGGAGTCCCGGAGGAGGCTGCTCATGGTGGTCAGGTTAACCAGTCGGCGTCAGCACTTGCCGACATCGGCGTTCCGGGTGTTCCAAAAGGAAGAGCTGTCGTCCGACGATGTCAAAGAAGAGCTCTACGACAATTATGCTGGCGTGATTCAGTTTCAGTACTACTGGAGCGAGCTGCCCGCGCTCGAGGGCCGGATGCTGTTCGTCGGACGAGGCTGCTCCAGATCGTACGAGGCGGCCAATGGGTACCCCGGCATGGAGGGCGTCTACTTCTTGGATGACCAGAGCTTCCATAAACCGATCATTGGTGATGCACCTAATCTGCCGTACCGCTGCAGCGACAACGGCAAATGGTCGGAAGGACCTCCCCAGGAGGTCGGCCGCTGCTTCCCGGCGCGAGGCCCGTCGATGTACTCCCGTCCGGTTTGGATTCTCCCTTGAGACGAGACAGATCTTTGGCAACATTGCACAACAGGTCAAGTACTTAATTAGTTCCATGCCTTGATCTACATTTCGTTGTTTGTTTCTTCTTGCTCAGTTCGATGGTGTTCTCTTGTTGAAACTGTTGCTGATTGGTAGATAGAATGGCCTGCATTTGTTTGTGGTGTAAGCTGGTGATGAAGCAGGAATGCTGCATTGCTGCAAACTGATACTTGCTGTTGGTTCAGTGCTATTCTTCATGTGACTCTGTGCATTCAGCTACGGCAGCTACACTTCATTCTCTTCAGTTGTCCTGAAGTTTTAGTGTGCATTTCAACTGTGTGGAATGTTACTGATCAGTATATCTTTGACACCTGCAGATTGTCCTGTTTCTTTATGACAGCTAGTTGCTATTAGTTAACATGATAATCATATTCAGCCCTTCAGGTGTCGTTCGATGGTTTTCTCATGTTCAATTGAACTGTTGCTGGTTAGTAGTAGATAGAATGACCTGCATTTGTTTGTGGTGTAAAGCTGAAAGCGGGATTCGTGTAGTGCAGAAATGCTAGTATGCTACAAGTGACTTGCTGATTCAGTCCTTGCTGGCATTTTGTTAATAAATTTGCATTTCAATTCAAGCTTCTTTACGTTACTGAAGTTGCAATGTGCTTATCTGCGTTTCAACTCTGTGCATTCAGATGTATATATCTCTGACTTCTGCAGACTGTCCTGTTTCTTTGTGATATCTAGTTGCTTACATGAAACATGATAATCGTAGTACATGGTTATTATCTGCAGTTCTGCAGAACTGAATTTAGTTTGTATGCAATATTTGGTCCTAGCTAGATCATGTGCACAATGAAATATGTCGAAGAACCTGAAATTGGGTAAGATTAAAGCTTTCATGTTTGCTGAGTTCGATGTTAATTGTACTTCTGAGTCAACAGTTGCAGATTAATCTTCAATTTTTAGCTGAAACAAGACTCTTTTCCCAACAAAAATCACTTGCAGAAAGTGTTGATGTGTGTTCCCCTAGATAACCCACGATGTTAGCATAGCCTTGTGTTGCAACTGCGATAATTTCAGTGTGCACATTTGCATGCCCATGGTTGTGCTTATATATATATATAGACACACACACACAGTGGTGTCGTTTGCTCTGATTAAAGTGGATTTGCTATTTTGCATGCGGCACATTTTGGTTCTGTGACCTTGACAGTGTATTTTCCCTTGCTTGAAAACTTAACTATTCTTGGCAGGCGGTGTCCAATGCAGAGATTTGAAAGACTAACTATTCTGATTGCTTGGATAGATAATGCAGCAACCTTTGCATGACATACTGATATAGTCAAATTATCATCTGAAGACAATGAACTTACATGTTCAAGAATGATACTATATACTACTCTACTACGCACACGGCGCACCATATATGCTTCTAATAACGTTAATCCGTCATCACACTACACCTTATTTTATTAACCTGTAGGCCGGTCGGAGTGTCACTACACGGCTACACCACATCACTCTACGTTCAAAAGCATCATATGGGTCTGTTTGGAAGTCTACAATGTTAGAATATCATCGGACCTATTGTTGGACTAAATCGTAAATTTAGGGCCATTTGCATAGACAGGCCGGAGAATTACGGGCTTACGGCCCATTCACGGGGTGGGCCAGAAGTTGGGCCAGGCTTCCACGGCAAGCATGCAGCTCGCGAATTTTTTTTATTTTTATATTTATTTAATAAAATATTTACAAAACTACATTTTCATTTCAAAAATTTACAAAAATATACTCCCGCCGCCCTCTGGGAGGGCGGTATCTCTGAAATCGCCCTCCCAGAGGGCGATATGATGATGTGGCTGACGGCCGTTGGCCGGCGGCCCACGGCCGTCCGCCATTTTGCAGGCGGCCCCCCTGGTTACCCAAAAATCGCCCTCTGAAAGGGCGGCAAGGGGGCCGCCTGTAAAATGGCCGGCTGGGCGGTTTTTAGGCAGCCAGGGGGCCACATGCAAAATAGCCACTTTATTTTTTTTTTGATATTTTTTTCTCAACTAGAAACTCGAAAATAGCAAAACCTCGTGAAGGTGCAACTCAAACCGATGTAAGATGTTGCCTGTAGAAAATTGTGAGCGTGCTTTAAAAAGCGTGCTAAAACTTCGGACCTCGAAAACTCAATCTTCCCGGCCGAATTTCGCAAAAATTTTTCGGACAAACCCGACGAAGTGGGGAGAAGCGGATGTAAAATTTTTTGTAGATGTCCACAAAGTACTTATTTGCCCAATTCGAGACCATATGTAAAAGTTATGACTGTTTTAAGGTACGTAGCGCGTGTTACAACAATTTGTACAGTCCGGACCGTCCGAATCCTATCCGGACGGTCCGGACTATATACTGTGACACGGCTATTTGACAAGCGGCCCCCAGCCACACAAAAATCGCCCTCTGAGAGGGCGGCAAGGGGGCCGCCTGTAAAAATCCAGTCCCCTTGGCCGGATTTTTACAGGCGGCCCCCTAGCCACCTAAAAACCGCCCTCTGAGAGGGTGGCAAGGGGGCCGCCTGTAAAAATCCAGTCCCCCGGCCGGATTTTTTACAAGCAGCCCCCTTGCCGCCCTCTCAGAGGGCGGTTTTTGTGTGGCCGGGGGGCCGCCTGCAAAATGGCTGACGGCCGTGGCCGCCGTCAGCCACATCATCATATCGCCCTCTGGGAGGGCGATTTCAGAGATACCGCCCTCCCAGAGGGCGGCGGGAGTATATTTTTGTAAATTTTTGAAATGAAAATATAGTTTTGTAAATATTTTATTAAATAAATATAAAAATAAAAAAATTTCTGCAGCTCGCTCGGCTTGTCGCTCCCGTATCTCCGCGGCTTCCAGAAGCAAAATGGAATCAAACAAACTAACGGTCTCCCAGCATTTAAACCATCATCTTCCTCGTCGAGTCGTCGTCTTCCCGTAAATTCCCGTAAATCTCGCGCCATTCGCCGCAGAGTCCCTAACCTCAACGATCCCCTCCGGTCTCCAATGGCGGATCAGTCTCGGCGGCCATGGGCGTGGGATCGCCTCCCCGACGACGTCCTGTACGAGATCGTCCGCCGCATCCCGTGCGAGGTCGATCGCCTCCACACGGGCCGCGTCTGCCACTCCTGGCGGGTGGGGCTCGTGAAGCTCAAGCCCCCGGCGCCGCCTCCCCCGCTCCCCTGGCTCGTCCTCCCGAGAGCCCATGGGTCGCCTACCTTCTCCTGCGTCCTCAGCGGCTGCTGCACCCACCCCTTATTCGTCCCGCACGGCGTACGCAGCGCGCGCTACTTCGGGTCGTACGACGGCGTTTGGCTCTTCCTCGCCGTCGATGGACAAAGAAACCAAGCTCAAGACCATGTCCTCGTCAACCTCAGCAACTTTCAGTTTATCGACCTCCCCAACCTGGCCCACGTCGACATGATGTTCCCGGTAGTAGTGAATCGGGACTGTGAGATGGCCATCGTCGCCGCCACCCTCTCGTGCAAGCCAACTGAACAGGGATGCATCGTCGCCGGCTTCATCGAATACTCTCCCTTCCCCGGCCTCGTCACGCGGCATGCTGCGTTCTGGCGCATGGGCGATCAGGTGGTCTTGCCGCCTATCTGGGTACGTGTGGCGGCGACCTCGTGGATGGAAGAGCCACAGGAGGACCTCATATACCACAAGGGAGCCTTCCATTTCCTCACCCGAACGGAACACATCCTTGCGTGTGAAGAACCACCGGTCTTCCATGAAGATGTCGTCGAACTGATCCCCGCAAACATGTACTTCCAGCCGCGCGGAGGTAGCGATGACGACGACGAGACGGTCCTTGCTCGCTACCTCGTGGAGTCCCGAACGAGGCTGCTCATGGTCGTCAGACTAACTAGTCGGCGTCAGCACTTGCCGACGTCGGCGTTCCGGGTGTTCCAGAAAAAAGAGTTCAACAAAGGCGAAGAAGATGAGCCGTTGAACAATGGCGCGTTTCAGTTTCAGTACTACTGGAGCGAGCTGCCCGCGCTCGAGGGCCGGATGCTGTTCGTCGGACGAGGCTGCTCGAGATCGTACGAGACGGCCAATGGGTACCCCGGCATGGAGGGCGTCTACTTCTTGGATGACCGGACCTTCTACGAGCCGAGCATGCCGTACCGCTGCAGCGACAACGGCAAATGGTCGGAAGCACCAACTGGTCCCCAGGTCGACCGCTGCTTCCCGGCACGAGGCCCGTCGAAATACTCCCCTCCGGTTTGGATTCTCCCTTGAGATCGACGGAAGGTTTTGGCAATGTTGCTCAACAGGTCAAGTTAATTCGTGCCATGCCTTGATCTACATTGTGTTGCTTGTTTCTTCTTGCTGAGTTCGATGGTGTTCTCATGTTGAATCTGTTGCCGATTGGTACATAGAATGGCCTGCATTTGTTTGTGGCCGTAAGCTGATGATGAAGCAGGGTTCGTTTAGTGCAGGGAATGCTACAAATGATACTTGCTCTTTGTTCAATGCTATTCTTCATTCATCTACACTTTATTCTCTTCAATTTGCATTTCAATTCAAGTTTCTATAAGTTCCTACCGAAGTTTTAGTGTGCATCTCATCCCTGCGGAATATTGCAGAAACACCTGCAAATTTAACTGTTTCCTTATGATTGCTAGTTGCTTACATGAAACTTGTACCGCAGTGCTAATGATCTGCACTACTGAATTTAGTTTGCATGCAATATTTAGTCCTAGATCATGTGCACAGTGAAGTGTGTGGTCGTTGAAACTGCAATATTAATTTACCAGGGCCTAGTTGAAAAAGGAGTACAGGATCTCCAACAAGAATCACTTGCAGCAACCCAGCAATGATCGGTGAGAATTCAATTACTGCACACCTTTTGCTATCTTTTTTTTTCTAATTCAAGATGTTAGGATATTCTTGTGTTGCAACTGATAATTTCAGCGCGGACAGGTGCATGGTTGTACTTAGATTTTCTGTGACCAGATCACATCTTTTTTTTTCCTTTTTGGGATATAGACAGTGTTGTGCTCTGCTCTGTTTAAAGTGGATTTGCGTGCAGTCAAATTTGGTTCTGTAACTCTGGCAAATGGCAATCTAGTTACCCTTGCTTGAATTCATTTGCTATATCCAATGCTTCATGTGGAGTAACTGAGAAGTGGGAACATTGAGGTTCAGAATCAACAAGATCTGAATGTTGATTTATACAGGATGCAGTACTTGGTACAGTCTCTTGTTTTCATGTGCCATACTTTTTATTTTATTGGTATCATATTTCTAGCCCGGCACAGCAGTATACCTAATTGAATAGCATGCACTGTAGTATTCCATCATTTTTTTTGCCAGGACGGCCGAAGGATTAGGCCGTCCAAATTTTATTAATATTGGAAGAATGGTTTACAAATTACATCGACAGAAGACTGTCGAAACCGGGAATATATCCATCACCAGAAGTCGGTAAGTACAGAAACCTATACAAATCACGCCGAATGGAGATGATCTATGCTCCAACCTCACTGACCGCATGTGAAATCAGGATCCTTCACTAGTTTGATGGTCAGCTCAGGATTTGGACTATGCAGTTCAAAGATCACCTGTCAAAACAAATTGAACATATCTTAGTTACTTTTATCACACGCTAAACAACAGCAAACGATCATACTTGCTAAAGGAATCTGCTAACCACAATTTGAAAAAAAAAACTTAAGCAGTTAATTTTACTTTTTTTTCAGAAAAATTATGTACTGGGATTTTAAGCAATAAAAAGATCCAGTTACATAATGGCATGCACAAAAATTCTGAGCTCAGTGGAAGGAAGCTATTTCTCCACAATTTGATGTACTACAAGGTAGAAAAAAATCATAAACAAAAGTCCCCTTCATGTAAGAATAGATAAATCACATACAACAGCATTATCTCCAAGTTTGAGGATCGGTGCTGGAACGTACAGAGCACATTGTGGTCCAATTGCCTAAAATATCAGTTCAGTTTCATGTCACGTAAGCAAACAAAAGTTATTTAAAAATAACAATTGAGTATAAACTTTAATAATTGATTAATAATCTGTCACTTGAAGGTGTCAGTATTTTACCGGCCAGAACCTTCCAATGTTGAAGTTGTTCACAAAAGCAACCCCTTTATTCCAACCACGAAATGATATGAATGTGTCCTTTTTCTCAAACTCGGAGTCAATATGGAAATGGCCTTCATAAAATGCTGGTTCCTCTGAAATCCCTTCTGTAAATGCATAAGATATAGAATAGTGATGCACCAATCAGACATGCATCTTTTCTGTTGTGAACATTGTTCATTGTTCAATATTCATGTTAAACTCAGAAAATATTGGAACATCTAAAAAGCATGCATCTTTTCTGTTGTGGGAATCTTTTGGTTTGAATTTTGTTTATTGGTAACTCAAAAACTCCACTAACTTGTCTTGCCTTAACAGAAAACATAGCAAATAAGGCCAATCTTTCTTCATTTCCTTGCTCTATACACAACTTGTAGCACAAAGCGAAGTGCATAAGTTTTTCATTTGCATTAATTAGCTGTACATTGTCTAAGCAAGTTATATTACCTTATAGAGTGTAACATCTCACTCACTAGAATGGGAAATAATATCCTAGAGTCGACCTGCCTATTATAACATCACATGATGGCATATCATGAGTCACACCTCTAAAAAGGACTGGACATGAGCATGGCTGCATGAGAGCTAATCATGCCTGCCTGTTTACCATGAGTATGACTTCATGGAATTAGTTATGCCTTAGCCTGGTTATTTCTGTGCTTGCAGAGTTATCAACACATACAGGAACTTACCATTTAGATAGAATGATACATCGTGCAACTTATTTTCTGAATCACCATAAATGGACACTTCGCTAGCTTGAGCATCAGTCATCTGTATGATTGGTTGAAGTTTTGAAAGGTTGCCAGGCGCAGTAAGTGAAACTGGATGCATTTTCCAGTGATGGAGAATAATGCCATCTATTTCAACAGAAGATAGTATACCCTGTTTATAGAAACTGGTTACTGATCACACAAACTTATAACCATGGCCCATGTGGATGCTGAATATACAAGATGTTATGAGGGACTTACCTTCTGGTCAAAAATATATGGTCCATAATTTACTCGACCCATGTTTTCTACCTGTGGGCAGAGTGCATATAGGTGTGTGTAAGTCACATAACGTTAATGACTACCATTAGTTTATTCGATAGAACTTCTAAGATAGTATTTAATTAACAGTACTCTAATATACTGTATTTGTACATGCTAAGTAACAGTAGTTAGACTTTTTTCTTTGCCAGGCCAACACTTGCACAGTGGCAGATCTCCAAACAAGCTATGGAACAATTACTAGCCACCCACTTGTGCAGGCAAAATAGTTACAGAAGCATGGCATATGCCTTCCCAGTCATCGATTTTTACAGAAGGTTTGAACTCGATTTTGGGGAATCTTCCTCCAGTGTCATGGCATGCCAATGTTTGCCCACATCACAACCTACATCTAAATTTCACTGTCCTCTAGTATAGACTGCAATAAAGTCTCGAGAATTTATGAATCATAGTAGGATTATGAAATAACAATTTCAGTAAAACTGAGCTGATTAACAATGAACACAGAAAATTCTCGTTTCGTACTTCCCAGAAAAAGATGCAATATATTACCAGGATATATAAGCTGACATTAGATGAGCAGCTTAAGTTTGGTATTTGTAGTGTTTTACTAGACCATCTTTCAATTTTGCCAACATATCTCGGATTTCTGAGAACACCATGTGAGCAGGACACAAACACCTGAGCTCTGTCGTGTACCTGCACCATAATTTACGGTTTTACATCTCGAACGATGATCTTGAATTTCATACCAAAGGAATGAAGGATGAGTTCAAAACCTTTGGAATTGATAGGATGCTGGATGAATGTTTTTCCTGATATTCTGATACATACAGTAGAAACCCAAACATCTGTAATAAAAAAAAATACATAAACCTACTTGCAGTACAGGAGAAGGGGAGAAAATACTTGGATTAGTTCCTACCTGGCCCATCAGTTCCATAGATAGAGGCTGCTCAGAAAAAGCCACTTTCAGAGGATCACTGATGTTATCAATGACATCAAACAATGAAGCGACCTTCTGTAATTTTACAAGCCCATAACTAGCTCTTTCAATTTCGGGAGGAAGTGAGCGAAGAGGAATGCCAGTGCACTCATGTATTATTCTTCTCAGTGCTGCTTGATACCACCAGATGTAATGAGAAACGCAAAAACAAAGAATGATTTAAAATATATTTCAAGAATGGAATTGCTCTTCAATTTTATCAGAGTGTAACTTAAAGTTAGTAATTCCTATGTCCACTCATTTATGTTAGCATACAGTCATACAGATGATGCAAAAATACTAGGATAGGGCAGTTTAAAATCCAATAAGTATCTTCTTTTTGTCTCATGGCAAGAGCTGGCAAGCAGGAACATAAATTGCACTGAAAATATTTTTGTTTCTTAATTTCAAGCATGCCAATGCCTAAAACAACTATTTTCAGGATAATATGCAAACAAGAACTTTGGAAAGAGAACAGATATAATGCAGTATACCTTTGTATTTTGCGTTATGCACGTCTCCATACTCCTTAATTGGTGCATCCTGGTAAAAGACATCACATAAATAAATGGACTTGCAAAATCGGTTCAAGGAATGAAAGAAACCATTTGGGGAACTAATTACATAGTCATATGAAGTGAGGTCTGCCTTGTAGTCAGATTCATTTTGACCAGTATTTGCACCATTGTAAAACCCAAAGTTAGTCCCACCATGTGCCATCTGTATACATATCTCATTAAGAAACAGAATAATAGAGAAAAAGTGCAAATGAAATGCACTGATAAATAGGCTCAAGTGACAGACATAAAGTACAGCAGAACCGTTGTGGCACAAAATTCTTTTAAGAGCTTTAGCTGTACTGCTAGCATCAGTTGTTGCAATACTTTCACCCCAGTGTGTTAGCCATCCAGTGTAAAATTCTCTGATAAGCAAGTGTTAGCATCACCACTAAAAGCTGCATCCAAGAAAAGACTATGTGATAAATAGGATTTTGAACATGATGATCAGCCCACTCACGAGCTTAAAGGAGCTGATTTTCCTGGCAAGTTGTATTTCTTCTGTAATCGAAATATTGGCCATGGATTGGAACCAGTATCGAAATCAACAGCTGCATTTGAACCATATAGTTATTTGCTAAAATGATAACTGAGGAAAGCCAAAGGCACACTACAGTTTTTTTTAATAATTATAATGTTAGGAGGATCAATTTACATCCCGACTCAAAAGCCTTAAAAACATACTGAAGTTGACCTTAAAATATATTCATGTTATTTAAGTAAATAAACAAAAAAAAAAGATAACTGATTCATTTTACACCCTAGAATGCTCACCCTGCACTACATTTGGTATACAAAACAAACTGTAAATTCTAGCCATAACCAAAATTAGAAGCAACTAACATTAACATTGCACAAGAATTTTGTTCTATTATACCAGCGAAAACATCATCCTGGGGAATTGTTCCATTCTTTAGGTTATCAATGGCGCCGCCATCAGTCGTATACCTGACAGATTATTTAGGGGAACTGGAGAACTCATAATCACGACATTGAATATCACTGTTGCCATAAAAGAAGTATATTTATGCTAATATCTGTACATAAGCTTTGATCTGACCAATCATTTAAAATAGAAGCACACAAAATTAACTTTAATCACGTAAGATCATAAGGATGATTTTCTGTCAACAATTTAACAGCAAGACTAGGATGAACATTTTCTAGATTTCATAAGGGCACCCCCAATAAGGCCTGTCGTAGTTGTAGTTAAATTCCCCATTCATGCATGCAACCTTTTCATTAACAATACCTATGCCTGTCTTGTTGCTGCTGTACCAAACTTCTACTGTTTTCAACCAAGTAAGTATGCAACTTGCAGTGATATAGTAGCTAATACTAAAATAGAATTGCATGCATTTGCATTGTGAAAATTATTAGCAGAGAAAGCAGAGAAACTGTATACAGCATAATGTCATTCCCAAGATATCTTCTGGCAACTTCAACAAGGTAATGAAGGTAATTCTTGTCATCCCCAAATGAACCAAATTCATTTTCAATCTGCCAGATCAGCTACAAGGTTAGATTATTTCATGCATACAGGATGTGGCTAGGTGGATATAGAAGAAAGGAAAATGAACAGGGGGTAGTAAAAAAAGGAACCACAATGGACTTGCCTGCACCATGATGATAGGACCTCCATTGCTGTATAATAGTGGTTCGACTTTTGGGAGCAATACTCCCCACCATCTGTCCACCTGGAAACTTCGTAAGATTGGCCAAAAATATTCTCCAGTAATATCTCAAAGCATTGGAGTATCCCATATAATACCGCCTTATTGACGATATGTTGATAAGCATACCAAGGAAAGATAGGTTGAATCTGAAGAACGCAGTTCAATGGCTGGTTCTATGGTGAGCAACCAAGGTGGAAATCCCCCCAAGTCCCATTCTGCATTAACAGATTGTAGAAATCATAGACCCTAAATGCATAAAGCTCAAGTAAAGCACATATACTATCACAACCAAATAAAATCTGAACTCTGAACCATATCGAACCAGCACTAGTATGAAATTTATAAGCCAAAAGAGAATAGGATAAGTGAAAAAACATTATATGTTCTTGAACAACTTTAGGAATGCTGTGTGCGCTGTGGCAACTGAGCAGCATGTGAAAATTGAGCATGTAGAGTTTTTCCCTGATTTTCCCTTTTCAGTTCATTGAAAATAATTACTATGTCAGTCCCCTTTTACTTTTGCCGTAAAACTGATTAAGTATCTTTTGCATACTGTGGGAGATGAAGCGGTGACTTTGCTGGATTTTTTAATTATCATTGTGAAGTTTATAAATCTTATTTGAATATAATAGCCTTGTATGTTCTACTTGGTATACAGATATTGAGAAACAGCGCTCTTGGTAACCATATATGGTAGTAAAATTTCAATAAGAACATGGAAATACCTCCACAAATATATGGACCTACACGAAGCATGACCAGCATATCTAATTCATGTGCAAGTCTTAGATATGATTCAATGCCTGTGAAACCCTTGAATTCCCAGCTCCGCGGCTCTGGCTCATGCAAATTCCAAGGAACATATGTTTGAATTGTGTTCAATCCTAGTGCCTTTGCTCTTAAAAGGCGATCTTTCCAGTACTGCAGCCCAAAATGCAATGGAGAATTAAGCTTACAATAAGGATATCAGATGAATATTTGGCATATTCTAATGGTCCATCATCCATGATATGTGACATATACCTAAATCAAATAAATATGCAAACAATGTTCATTTATCAGCATATCAAATTCATTTGTAGACCCTTCTAGGGTCATTCTGCAAGCTGATTGTAGCACAAATATCCTGAATATATATAGTGTATCACTAAAAGACAAAACACAAAAGAATCACAATTTTGTCAATCTATGAGTTCCATGCGCAAGCTCAACGTCCTCCAATATAGTCATATAATGCTGATTAGATACAAACAACAATGCAACATTCTAGAAGTCGTTTATCTAGAACCGCCAAATGTACTAAAACTAATCCCGAGTCCCAGGCCTCAACTGAAATGACAAAAATTGTTAGCTGACAAACTCAGTCACGAATTCCTAGACTCGATTACACTCCTCCAGTATAGAACAATGAAGTAGCCGTGTCGAGGTTACACATTTGCAGATTTGCTCGGGAAAACTCACCTCAGGGACAATGCGGAAGTAGTGCACGTCGCCGCCGACGATCTGGAACGGGGCGCCATCCTTCCAGAAGGTGTCGTTCTCGACCCAGAACCTTCTCGAAGCCTCGCCGCTGGCCTGACGGCACCCACGCAACGAAACAGAGGATCAGCAGCACCAGCTCAGCGCCTCAGTCCATCGGAACCAAAATGCAGCGAGACGAAATACGAGACGGAGAGGGAGAGGGAGAGGGAGGAGGGAGGGGGCAAGCAACGGGAACATACCGCGGCGGAGCTCAGGGCCAGCACGAGGAGAAGGTTCTGGAAGCTTCTGGCGAGCCCCATTCCTCAACTCCGGTGGCTTCCGCCCACCTCAACTCACCTCACTTCACTTCACCTGCCGCCGGATTTTTCTCCGCGCGATTGCGCGAAGCGTGCCTTGCGAGCTACGCCCAATTCTCCAGCTCTCAGACTGACGACGAAGACCGTGAGATGCCGTGAGCTGGATGCCCTCGTGATGGAGACGAACCGACGAATTCTGCTTGGTTGTTGGGTTGGATAATTCAATTGGACCGAGCGGGGAAAGGGAACCGCGCGCCACCCACCGATTTGTCGGGGGCGCGGCGGCCGGCGGGCTTAGGCACAAGCAGCACAGGGAGGAGTCCGCCGCGCGTGCATGTGGGGCCACCGCCGGCGCCGGCGACGGCCGCCGTGCGCGTCGCCGGGACGGAAGGGAGCGGACAGTTACTGCGGCGGGGAGTGACGTGGCGGGTGGCACTTGGCAGGTGGTAGACGTCAACGCCTAGGCAAACTGTATTGGGCTGTGTAGGATAGGAGTAGGCCCAACCCAAAGCCCACCTCATGCTGCAGCCTGCAGGCAAGAGGCTCGAGGAGAGCTTCGGCCCCGCGGCGGCGTGCGTCTCACGCTTTTCCCCACTGTTCCCGTTCATGTCGCCGGAGAAATCGCCGGAGTGCTCAGGTATTATGCCCCCCTCTCTCTCGCTCTCTCTCCTTCTCTATCGCGCGCGCGCGTTCTGAGTGGGGTTGCTGACTTGCTGGTGGTTGGAATCCTACCGTGTTGTCCCCCAATTTAGTTGGTGATGAGCGTTATTCCCCAATTAGTTTGTAACTGTGATTAATCCGATTGGGAATTCAGAATTCTACACGCTTAACTAAATTCGAGCTATGGAGCGTGGGTTTTAGATACACAAACTTGCTGTGTTCAGTTCCATCTAAACGATAATGGGGTGGTTTTAGTCCACCTGATTTTGATTTCGTGGAATACTGAATTACGATTTTGCACTGTGGGTATTCCCCTCATGTTTTTCTTCAGAAGAACGGAGATGACAGATTGGGTTTAGTCAGATCAGCATCTGAGCTAGGTCTAACTCGGTAATTTTAGCCCTGTGTGATAGTTTGATGTTTATTTGGTTTGATGATTTTGTGAAGAGCTGTAAGGCTTTACTTCTCCAAGATGGACATATTTCTTTCGTCATATCCATGAAGATTGCAGGCTCTCACATATGATTCTAAGTTTGATGTCTGTAAAAGCCATGTACTTACATTGGATTCTTGGTAGCTTGGGCAGCCGCTTGCTATCATCCACTAACAATCATGAGAAAGCTCACATGCGTTAGCTTGCCTTGTCTTACATAATTTGTTGTCTTGATGGAATATTATGTTTGACAATGTTATTTCCTATCCTTGTATGTGTTGTGCCATGATGGATATATATGGCTTACAGTTGTTCGGGAACAAAGAGCTACAATTTCAAACAAACATGGGGAAACTCTCGCTGGTTTATTGCATCAAGCATGTTCAAAGAATCTTGTGATCCTTTGTCATGGATTCCGAGCTACAAAGGCAAGTCTGTTGCATCCATCGGAATTTTTATTCTTAATTACTTTACGTATAGAGTTTATCTGCGTAAAAGACTGACAGTCTTACCTTGACTGTTCTTTTCCCAATATGTGTGGCCGTCTCACAGATATTGCTTTGGAATTTTATGCCTTGACTGTTGTTTTCCAAACATGAGAAGTTTGATATATAATCCCTACGAGATGTTTAGCTTAGCTGTTTAAGTGATAAATCATCTCAAGTTTCTTGTATGTTTCATCTTTGGTTGTGGGTGAGGATGAGGTGTTGCTATTTTTATTCTCCTTCATTTCAAGATGCAATGCCCTACACACTTAAATGGGCTTAACAAGATTTTGTTTTGCAAACCTTTTCTTTTACATATTTGTTCCATATCAGCATGATATGGATTAGACTACGATAGAGATCCTGCTAATTGTTTTGTAGTTAAATGAGAAACAGACTGAAACCCATCATAAGAATGGCATGCATATGCATAATATAATAGCGAAATGACCATGCTCATAGTAGAAATCAGTCTGTGTAACAAGAACTATTGTTTTCGTTGGAGATCTATACTATAGTCTCTCTAGTCTCACACTTCTAAACATTGGTAACTTGCAGGATGATAGCATCTTGGTTGACCTTGCTTCTGCACTAACAAGGGAAGGCATTAGTGCTTTTCGGTTTGATTTTGCTGGAAATGGGTAAGACATTGGTAAACACATTATGGCAGCCATGAGCCCATGACATAGCATCATACCACAATATCACTCTAAGGCATGAGTGCCGACTGAAATATTTCTGAGTTACAGAGAGGCACTTTCTAGTCTGTACTATGTCAGTGAGTAGCAGCTACCGTAATTCTCCCATTGAAATTTGTTTTATCAGTAACACAATGTTCCTAGGGTACTGTTCTCGCTAGCTGCCAACCTGTTCCACATTATATGTGTCTTCCAATGTTTACTTATAGTTATAGGTGTTCCCTCTCTTTTTCCAGGGAAAGTGAAGGTCAGTTCCAGTATGGAAACTACCGAAGAGAGGCAGATGACTTGTGCTCTGTTGTATCATATTTCACAGAACAGAAATATAATATAATTGGTCTTGTTGGGCACAGCAAAGGTAAGCAAGCTGCTTTGACGTGCAAATATATTTATATCCATCACAGACGCAATCTTCGGTATTGAATTGGTCTTGAAGGACTGTTTCTAACTCACTTAGCTTCTATTTTTTAGAATACACAGTCAGGTTTGCACTGCATTCATTTTCTGATAATGTGCTTCCATCACTAGGGCTCGTTGAGTTTGTCACTCTGCTACTCGGCATTTTACTTTCTATGTTTTTACTAGTATTCTTCCTACAGGAGGAAATGCTGTGCTTTTGTATGGTTCCATGTACCATGATATTCCCGTCCTCATCAACATTTCTGGACGCTTTGCATTAGAGCGTGGTATTGATGGGCGCCTGGGAAAAAACTTCATGCAGAGCATAAAGAAAGACGGCTACATAGATGTCAGGAACAGGAAAGGTGCAAGATTGCTTGACTTGATATAGCATTTTTCTTATTGCAAACTTAGCACAAGTCTCAAAATCAGTTTTCAACAAAAATAAGTTGATGTTAATTTAATTTTGGTGTTGCTGTATCTGCAACCCATGCGATCATGATAGTGTTTTTGTCTATATTCAGGGGAATTTGAGTACCGGGTGACAGAGGAAAGTCTGAAAGATCGGCTGAGCACCGATACCCTTGATTCAAGCCGTTCCATAAGCAAAGAGTGCAGGTCACAATCACAAGCTACTATCACACGCCCGTATCAGGTATCATTATGTATAGAAAAGAAATCTTTAAAGATTTTTTTTATCTGATCTGCAGGGTCCTCACAATTCATGGCTCCAAGGATGAAATAGTTCCCGTGGAAGACGCCCTGATGTTCGCGGCAAATATCCCCAACCATGAGCTGCACATAATCGTAGAAGCCAACCATCGCTACACAGGCCATGAGAAAGAGCTAACCACACTTGTCCTGGACTTCATCAAGTCCCAACCCGATTTCTCGTCGTCCTTGCGTCCAAAATTGTAACTGCTTGACCTGTGCAACCCTTGATGCTTGATATTTAAATGAAGTCATGCCGACTGTGGAAGCACCTTGACTACGTTTAGCACAGTTCTGACTTCAAGTTCTTTCAGAGCTGGGCATCTCTAGCTCCAAAAGTTCTTGGGTATTAAGATGAGACATCTTGTTAACATTTTAGACTAAAAGGATTATAGTACAATTTTGTTTTTAGTCCACAAACTCTATTTTCTACCGGAATCCAGGAATTTGGGCTAACCAAACACCAAAAAGTGCATGATTGTGTGAGCTATTCAGCTCAGAAGTTCTGAACAAACTTTAGAACACATCCATCGAATTATCCAACTCATCCATTGCCTGTCATCTTCAGTCACAAATCAGAGTCATCCTCACACACCCTGAGCTAGCCTAATCTAATCCCTCACTTGCTACCCTGATAGTGACAGGTGGGCGCACATCACCTCTTCTTTTCTCTTGGAGAATAAAGCACACGCAACGGAACAAGAAAAAGGCTGCGAAGCCCATCACCTATCCGCGGCGCGATCATCATCGACTCGCCGAGCCCAAGCAACCGACTCGGGTCAGGACTCAAGAATCAGGTCAGGTCTCGTGCCCAGCAAGCCACACCAACGCGAGAGCGAGACACACACTCGCACGCGACGGCCTCGCGGCATAGGGGAGAGGAGAGGGGAGGAGAGGAGGCGAATGAGCGAGGAGGCGGCGGCGGCGGCGGCGGCGGGAGCGGGAGCGGGAGCGGGAGTGGAGGAGTCGATAGGGAGGCGGAGGATTAGGAGGGGGGATGCGGCGGCGAGGGTCTGGGAGTTCGAGCGGGATCTGGTGGCGGGGGCAGTGATGGGCGGAGCGGTGCACACGGTGGTGGCGCCGATCGAGCGCGCCAAGCTGCTGCTGCAGACGCAGGACGGCAACGCGGCGCTGCTAGGCCGCGCGCGGCGGTTCCGCGGGTTCGCCGACTGCGTGGCGCGCACCGTCCGCGACGAGGGCGTGCTCTCCCTCTGGCGCGGCAACGGCACCGCCGTCATCCGGTACTACCCCTCCGTCGCCCTCAACTTCTCCCTCAAGGTTCCGACCCCCGAACCCCCGCCATTTTTTTGTTATTACTGTCTGTTCCTTGTTGTCCGAGTTCTCGATTCGTACATTTCAACCGCATCGATTGCGTCGGTTCGACAGAACAGTTCGATCTTGTGAGCGTCTTCTTACTAGGCTGGTGCGGCGGATTTGGGGTTCATGGTTCCGTTCCTTGCTTGATTGGTTCATATGCTTTAGTGTTTGGTGTGAGAGGCGTAGGAAGTGTGCCGATGTCGGTGAGTTCTTGGTCTGGGGGGCATCTTGTACTGGCGCTCTAGCGTGCGGTGCGATTTTTTTTTAGGATTAAAGATTGTATCAGGTCATGAGATTTTGCTGGGATTTCACTTTCGGGGGTTGAACGTTTGCCGCCAGAAATGGAAAAGGAATCAAAGAATAAAGTGCTCTTGGGTCTTTTGTCAAAGAGCACTATACACTAGTGGTGACTCATGAACGCTAAATGGCATCTTGGTGCATATATTCTTGTGTCGTTTGTCATAGCTTGTTAACCATTTACTTCTATAGTTCTATTAGCAGCAATGCCAGTTCGAATTTAAACCCCTTTTGAATTGATCTGTAATGAACATTTAATTCCAACAACAGTAACAGACTATTGAACCAATAAGAAGGCATTATGGGGCTTTGCTCATGCATTTAGCCGTTTAGCGATTTAGGACTGTCATATGTTGTCATGGTGTTCAATGCAACATAGGAGTATGCTGTTATTCCCTTGTAATGGAATAATCATATATGATTTCTGATTACAAAAGATTTCTTGCCAAATATGAAAAATTTAGAAGAGCTTTTGGGCAAGACGACAAATACTTGAGCCATTTTCAAAAGTAACAAATGGCATAGCGGCAGAGTAAGATGGATATTTCAGATGTAGATTTTAAGCAGCTGTAGGAGTTGTCTGGCATTTGTTGCAATCGTCAGGTGGCATGTCAACAATTAAAACACATTCATTTATAGTCATCTTATAACTCAAGAAATAGACATGTTGCATCTACTGCCAGCTACTGTAAGAGAAATATACATGGTATGGGCAGTATAGATACATAGTGGTGATAATTGTTTGAAGATGATCAATTAATTGCTGCATTCATGCCTTTGCTGTTTTTCGCTATATTCCTGTGTGAAGCCGAGTTGTCCTGTGACTTGTATGGAAGGCATCTGAGCCTATTTGAATTGCAGCAGGGTACTGCTTTACCTTTACTCAACGTGATAACATTTTTACCAGATTATTGTCGTAGATTTCTGTTGTGGGGTTATGGCCAATGCAACTTTTGTTGGCTAATGGTAACCTCTCGTCAGATGTGTCAATTTAACTTGATCTCCACTCACATTTAACTATGTTTGCCTCGATGCTCAGTTATGTTCAAGCAAGAATTGCTCATCTTAGTGGCGAAAGATAACAAACATATGATAAGTTGATAAACCGTAATGGTATAACAGATAATAACCTGAACAACTGTTTGCTACTTTGCCTATTCAAACTAGTTTACAACAGAGGAATCTAAAGTATATACTGCATTAAGAACACAATTCTTTTGAAACACCCTTACATATGTTACTGTAGAAGAGGAGTTTGTAAAAAATTGTGCAAGTACAACCAATGAAAATGATGGTTGGAGTGGTTATTAGCTATGGATGCTTATCTCAACGGTTATCTCTAATCAGTGATCAATATTCTTGCAGGATCTGTACAGGGGCATACTGAAAGATGCAGGAACCTCGGCTGATAACAAGTTCTCTTCTATTGCTTTTACCAACTTCATTGCTGGTGCTGCAGCGGGATGTACTACTCTGGTCATCATTTATCCACTTGATATTGCTCATACCCGTCTTGCAGCTGACATTGGTCAGACTGACACTCGCCAGTTCAGAGGCATTTGCCACTTCCTCCAGACCATCTACAATAAAAATGGCATCCGGGGTATCTACAGAGGATTGCCAGCATCATTGCAAGGGATGGTCGTTCACCGGGGCTTATACTTCGGGGGCTTTGACACTGCCAAGGATGTGCTGGTACCACTAGACTCGCCCCTCTGGCAGCGCTGGGTGACAGCACAAGCAGTCACTTCCATGGCGGGGCTCATCTCATACCCTTTGGACACCGTGCGAAGGAGGATGATGATGCAGTCAGGGATGGATGTGCAGATGTACAGCAGCACCCTTGATTGCTGGAGGAAGATCTACAAGGTGGAGGGGATCAAGTCGTTCTACCGAGGAGCACTTTCTAACATGTTTAGGAGCACTGGCGCTGCCGCCATACTTGTTTTGTATGATGAAGTCAAGAAGTTTATGGACAGGGGTAGGTTATGACTTACGACACGTATAGAGGTTCAGGTTCTCCAGATATTTTTGGATTCAGTATGGAGATTAGACCAAAGGTACAGGGAGCAACAAGCTCGAGCATTTTGTAATAGAGTTGTAGTACTGGTTTCCTCCAGGTCACTAACCAGCTCGATGTAACTGGCGCACTTCATTGTCTAGCTCTTGTTCATTTGGTTTCAAGGCAGAGCTTCTTGTGTGATTTCTGTCATTGGTTGCCTGCCTACGCGTGTGGCTCAAAAGTTCACTCTTCAGCTAAGACTGTTATGTGTTTTTATTCCAATTTACTCCAAGATGGCAGTCGAGCAAAGAAAACTTAAATACGAAGTTGATTTAGTAAAGACACAGCTTATGAGTTATGAGCACGTACACAAAGCACTTCCTCGCGAGATTCTTTCCTCAGACCTCGGTTGAATTGCAAAACGAAATAAAGAAAACAATTTCCTTGCCGTCAAAGATGCAACTTTACCGCACAAAAACATTGCCTCTAGCCCTCTCCTGGACCAAAATTTCTCAGCACAAGTGAAAAAGAAAGACTAAGACTAGACCAGTGGTATTGGCAATATGATAATACCAAACTGGCGATATTGATCACTCAACCATAAGCTTCGCACAAGATATGTCGCGACCCAATACAACAATGGAAAAGCTACCAAACATATAATTCCATGTCCCGAAAAAATTCCGCCCCAGTTCCACTAAACCAACTCAATCCCTCCCACTTCACCCACTGGATCTCCAAAACCAAATGAACAACATTGCATCAAGCAGAACCAAACATTCTTCACTCCAGGTCCAGACTCTGCAAACGCTCAGGTAGGAAGCTCACTGTTGCTTGCATTCTGCAGGCCGCTCTCCCTGCTGCCCTTCCCCTGCAGGAACTCGCCCGCCCTTCTGTTTCATGATAAGAAAACAGAAATAGTAAGAAAAGGTGCTTGGTTGAAACTATAAAGTGCATAGAACCCTGAGTTTCCCGCCACCTTATCATCCTCATCGTCTTCATCATCCTCATCATCCTCATCTTCGTCATCATCGTCATCTTCGTCGTCGTCATCATCATCATCCATCATGGCTTCAAAGTCCTCATCTTGAGCAGCCTCTCCAGTGAACCATGAAACAGCATGTGGAATAATCTTGTCTCTGATGGTAGATCTGGAAAGAAAGAGAGAGGGGCGTTTAGATCTAAGACAATTCACAATGAACAGGACAGAAGCAACCACTGATATAATAAAATACACAAAGGCATACCCAATATCGTAATCTTGCTCCATTTGGTTCTGCAGCTGTTCAGCCTATTCAGACAGAGAAACATAAAATCATGTCCATGTCTACATGTTATAAAGTAAAACTTCAGAACAGGCAAAAAAAAAAAAAGAATAAACTTACTGTATCCTCATCAATTTCCTCATCATCATCAGGAACTTGAGGTGGACTGAAGAAGTTAAAAAAGCTCTCGCAGTTCTCAGTTTTTGTGATAGGTTTAGTGTTCTTTGAACCCTTCTTTGGTTTCTTCTTTAGCACCTTTTGTGTCAAGCACCTCCCAGGAAACCATTCAATTTCAGTACTGGAAACAAGAATTTTTAAAAGAGAAGTGTTGGTGAAATTGTCCATCCATCGACGAGTAAAAATTCACATGCGTTCGAAATACTAGTTACCCAATGGCTTTCTCCAAGATTGGCTCATCTTCATCAATCATGTGGTATGTTTTGGTAAGCACTGAGTTCTTGAAAAATGGATTCGCATCAAAATAGAATTCAAGCTTGAAACCCTTTGGCTCACTGATCCTGTACCATTTGATGTCCTTGAGGTACTTAAGAGCTTCCTCATCCCTCTCTTGGATCTGAAACAAACGGAACATAAGAATGCTGGACCTATTTACAGTTCAAAGTAGAATAATTTTTTTATAGAAATGCAAGGTTTCACCTCCTCAGACAGGATTTCATGGTTCTTCATGGCATTAAGCCAGAACTCTGGTACACCCTTTTCTTCTGCAAGGAAGCATTACAATTTGAGGAAAAGAAAATGAAGGATAGTTCATTGCTACTAGATGATCCCGCCCACAAGGAAATAGACAAAACGATCTTACTAAAGGTGGAATATATGCAAACCTTTCTGCTCTGCAGGAGTTTCATCTGCACCTTCTTTGGTGACACTATCTACCTCAACCACACCATTCACGATTTCGTAACGCTGTCAATACACAGGTGCAAAAAATCTATGAGATGGATCATAACATCCATATGATACAGGGATGGTTAATGCTAGAGATATCTTTCTTGTGTGAAGTTATGAACCATGCAAAAAACGAAAAGCCATCTCTTGTCTGCAAGCTACAAGCAGTTGTTGCTATGATGACGTGGGACTTGCTTTTAACAGTTCAAAGAGTTGAGAGTAAACTTACAATGGGGTGAAACAGCAAAAATGCATAGGACAGGCAATAGCAGGGCATTAAAAATAGTTTACCTTAGAGTACAGGGGTTCATACATCTTCTGATATTTAGCTTCAAGTGCAGCTCTCTCCTCAAAAAACTTCGCCTCAAGATCATCATGTTGGCTCTGGCATATGTTGAACAGAAGTAAGCAATTTAGCAACAGATGCAACTAGAATATTCCAAAATTCAACCATTGTGATCTATAGTTTCACAATTAGTATTGATTAATACAGCACAGATAATCATATCTAAGTTAGTAACATAACCTACCAATAGCAAGGTGGAAACACTTCACATGAAGTAAAAAAAATAAGAAAATATGCACAGATGGGCATAATTAGAAGACTACCAGGAACAAAGCTTTCAAGAAACTCCACAGCTATACTGTTTTACAACTTTTTTTACTCCTTTTTTTTTGCGTGGAAACTGTTCTTACTCAATCTTGTGATCCATTGTTTTGAGTTCCGAAACCAAAATAGTTCAACAAAGCAGAAATATAGAGTATGCATAACTAATAACATCAAGTTAAACGTGAGTCATCCTATAGTAGTTACCTAAACGGATGCACAGTTTGTGGCATTTTCCCATAATCTCCCGTAGAAGAATTAATAAGGTCAACGAAGTAATCCAACTTATAAGCAAGAGTGCAATCCACACGTCCTAGCCCCAATTAGGATTGAAATTTCTCGTGCTAGTACACATGAGCCTCTATCGTTTACGCAAGTGACATCAGAATCACAATATAAGTAGCTTAATCAATAACTATTAATCATCAAGGATCGCACAAAGCACCACATCAAGGCATGCCACAACCACGGAAACAATTTAAAAAAAAAGGTACCGCACCAGAAAAATGGAAATCTCTTATACCTGGATCTCCCTAAGCACTTCGACCCGCTTCCTGACCTTGGGCTCGAGGCTCTCGAGCACGTCCGTGTGCCGCGCCGCCAATCCCTGCAGCGTGTTCTGCACAAGCACGACATCGAATCACCACAGGTTCATCACAAAACCCCCAAATTAAAACCGCCAAGCCCGCCAAAATCCCGATTGAAGCGACAGCAAACAAAAACACTGCAGAAATCCCACCTTAATCGACTCCACGAGGTTGGCCTTGTCCTCCGCGCTAAGTTCTGCATCACAACCACCAAATCCAAATCCAGTGTAAGTCAACCACCACAAACGGAAGCACCGAGATCGAACGGGAAAGCGAAGAGGAGAGCGGCAAACCTTTGGCGTTGGGGACGGCGGCGCCAAGGCCAGAGAGGTCGAGGGAGTCCTTGCCGTCGCTCATGGCTACTCGTGGGCGGCCGAAGCTTCAGGAAGAGGGGTCTCCGCTCGGTAGGCGGGGCAGCTAGGGGAGAAACCCTAGCGGCGGCGGCGGCGCGTGGGGAGGCGCTGGTGTGAGGGGGGTGGAGTGGAGGCGGAGGAGGGGATAGAAAAAGAGGCTAGGAATGGAGGGACGCGATTTATAGCCGGCGCGTGGGAATTCGGGTGGGCGTGGGGGAGGCGCCGGTTTGGTGTTTGGACGGGAGAGCGGAGCGGTCGTCCAGGGCCTACCTGTCAGCGAGAGAGGGCTACCGCGCCGGAATATCCCTACACGATGCCACTGCTCGCGTTCCCATTGGCTGGTAGGTTGTGTTCACTTTTTTTTTCCGTTGCCAAGGCCCTCTTTAGGGAGCTCCCGCCACCTATAAATTTTTCAGAATTTCTAGGTAAAAATTTGTAGACATAGAATTTAGAAAATAAATTGAAGCCTTCTCTATATTCTCATCAGCTAGTTTATCACCAGCTACTTTTCAAAATTTTAAGCTTCTCTAAATAGGGTCAAAAAAGTTTTGAGAGTAGAAAGTTAGAAAATTGCCAAAAGTTGATACTACCTCTATCTTAAAAATAGTCCATTTTTAGTTAATCTCACATATACCAATATAAAGCTAAAAATATAAAATATCTTCTAGTTTAGCAAAACTCCAATACACTTATCTTATACTTTAGCAAACTCCAACTACACAAGGTTGACGAATGACCAAAATCAACACCTTAGGATACAATAAAGATAGAAGATAGAGTCCTAGATATCTTATTATAAATAGATTAGAAAGCCTAGTTTTACTCAGCTAGGTTACTTACCATATAGGAATAACCCTGTTCCTCAACCTATGTAAGATAGGCATGGGTCCTAAGATCAGGGCAATGAATCACAAGACAACACAACTCACATCGACGAAGTCACCAGAGCAATACAATCCAGCGGATTCTAACCCGTCAAACAGGAGTAGGTATTACCTCTCGATAAGAATCTAAACATGTATAAATCTCCTTGTCTTGTGTCATCATCAAGCTCTCAGTCCGGCATGTAGCCCTAGTTTTTAATATTGTTGATAACAAATATTGATACATTTGTCCCTTACTCTCACAAACTTCAATGCATTAATTGCTCTAAAAATGAAGTTTTTATGGAATAAATGTAATGGGCTAAAGATAAAGTTATTTTAGGATGGAAAAAGTAGGTTTGTGTTGATGATGGTGTGTTTGGTTTGTTTCCTTGCCAAATTTTGATAATATCAAAATTTATTACTCTACCTCTGTCCTATATTATGGAGTAGCTACTTCTGCCCTATTTTAGAGGGATTAATTTGAGGTGATAAATAGCTATGATTGTTTAAGATGAGAAAGTAAAATAAGAAATCAAACGGAAGACGGTTGAGATGGAGAGATACTAGGTGTCTACATAGAGAAGTAGTATTTATATTTACAATAAAATTTCAATGCTAAAAGTAACTATAATATATTGAGCACACCATAATTATCATCTTATGTGCGAAATCATAACGCATAAATGTGTGGAGCAATGAATTTTACTAGGAAAAAAGTATAAGTAATTTCTTTATCTTAAAATAAAAAAACTAATGCTGGATGTAACGCATTCTAGTTTTATGAATCTGACAGTCCTACTAAAAATATCTTTTTTATATGGAAAAAGATTGTCATTTTGATTTAATGATTAATAGGAGTACCACATTAGGGTTTGGGTTCATGTTCATTTGACCCTTTTGGCCGTCTGGATTAAAGTAGCGTGAGGCTGTAATTTTGTCGGTAAAGCTCAATTTGCCTCGTTCGAAGTTGAATACTGGTCCTCTCTTCTCATACCGTACGGTTCCTGCAGGCAGTTCTCATTATTTTGAAGCAAATGGGCGGTCGAGAGTTGTGTGAGCCTGTCACCTCCCTACAAGGACCAAACCACCAAGGGCCCTCCTCTCCTTTCCAAGTACTCCTGTTGATATTAGCGGGAAGCCGGAAAAGATATGCATTTTTTGATTAAAGGTTTGCAGCTTACAAGTTACAACAATCGATAATTTGCCAATCTTGAACAATTCACTGATTCGAAGTTTTTTAGACTAGCGTATTGCCCGTACGTTATAACAGGATTATAATTAAAAAATTATTATTAATCGGTTATTACCATTATCTTTGGCATATATCATATCTCAATTGTTGCATATATTTGTTACTGACACGTGAGTCCTTTAGCCCCGGATTATTATTTTTTCTTCCCATAAAAAATAGATAGTTAGTGGGGTGGTTGACATTAGGGGTGAAAACGGGTCAGATTCAGTCGGATCTCGTCCTTCCCATATTCTAACCCATATTTTGTAATCGGAATCGGGTCGGATACGAATAATATCGAATATGAATACAAGCACGGGTAATATCGGATATAAATACAGAACGAATACGTACCAAAATGAATACATATATTATCGGTTACGAATATTTATACGGATACCAAGTCAAAGCAACAACTATATATACCACATAGACAATAGTCATGAAACTATTGTCTATGCGGATACCAATTGCTCCCGATCTGCTTCAACTCACCTTCATCTGTATTAAATTTCCAGCTAATAGCTCAATCTTTGGGTAGTTAAGTAGTATAATGTCAAATTGGATATAAAGTACATACTCTAATCTACGGGGGTATACAACTCTCAATTGAACACACAATAAAAATACAATATCCAATCCAAAATTTGATAGCTTGCTAGAGCTAGTGTCCTGTAAGTTCATAATCTTTTCCAAATCATCTAAGCTACCCATATGAATTAAAGAATATGACCCTATGAAACAAACAAAGAATATGAAGTAGCATTTTCTGAACATTTACATCTTTTCTCCGAAATATGCATCTACATGAAACTATATTACCCGATCTGTAAAAAAAAAGGTTCCAACAAACAACTGCATACAGCATATCCATAAAAATAATAAAAAAAACCTTTTCAGTTATGCGACGGGCACCACGGGCCGCGGCAGCAAGATTCAGGCGACGGCGGCGAGGCGACGGGTGCGCGGCGGGGCTTCAGGCGACGGCCGGCGGGGCAACGAGCGCTGGCGCGCCGCGGCAGCAAGCTTTAGGTGACGGCCAGCGGGGCGACGGCACGCCAGCGCAAGCTTCAGGCGACGCCGATGGGGCGGGGCGCCGCGGCCAACGAGGCGACGGGCCCGCGGTGGACGGCAGCGGGGCGGGGCGCCGTGGCCAGTGAGGCAACAGCCGACGAGCCCGACGGCGGCGACAGGCGACGGCCGACGGGCCCGGTGGCGGCGCCGTCGGGCCCGGCGGCGCTCCGACCCTGTGCCCTGGCTGCGCCTCTGCCTGTGACCGTGGACTCGTGGTGGCCTGCTACTGAGTGTGACTGCTGGGCCTTGGACTGTGTGGGATATTTTTTGGCTATGCTATCCGGGTTATACCCGGATAGTTTACGGGATATTATCCGTATAATATACCGGATACTCCATATCCGCCGGATACTGTCCTCCCGAACCCGATTCCGTATCGGCCATAAAATACTCGAATCCGAATCTGATATCCGCGTAAGCAACCGGATACCCGAATTGTTGACCCAAAAATGTCCCATATTAAAATGGTCGGGTGGGCGGACGGGAAATACCCGACCCATTTTCACCCCTAGTTGACATATGAGTATTCTAGATCCACACTGTCATTTTTTCTTTTTTTAAAAAATAGGGAGTTGATGATGGGGTGGTGGTAAATTTACCACTTACCATCACCGTTACTCCCTTTTAAAGGAGTATAGATAATAAATAATTTGGTATTTACTTTAATAAAAGCTATATTCACTTATTACATAGTTCTTAACTAAATCAAATGCAAATGTGCCTACTAATGAAAGATAATGAGAAAACATTCTAAGACCACACCATACAAACAGAAGGAGAAAACAAAAGAAACACATGTGAATCAAACCGTTCTTTAAAAATATGCTCTTTTTTCCTTATACAACGGAAATACAACTTTCAGCCTCTACACTAACTAAGAATATATGCAATTATACCTGTGGGCATCAGGATTTGAACCTTGGTAAGTGGAGTCACGAGCACTCATGACTCCACGACCACATGTTCTTCCCCTCTTTATGAATATTCATGTGCTAAATGACGCCTAGGTATGTGTTAGCATCGAAAATCGCCAACACTCGCACCAAAGATTTGCGGTGTGGTTAATATGGCACCTTGATATTGAAGCACGCACGATGGACGGCATAGCCCCTGACCTTAGCAAAAAAAACAATCAAAACCAGTTAGTGGAGCCGATTTAGATCAAATTGGGGGTAACCAACCATTTCATGGGCGGAGCATAAGGTTTTTGAGATAAACCTATAAAAGGGGGTTTACACTCTCCCAATGAAGGTAGACGATTTATAGCGCAAATTGAAAAGATGGACGAGTTAGGGTAAAACTAGGATAAATTTTGAAAGAACAATTCGTTGTATTGGATCATGTTGGTCGCTCCAATTAAATCGGCCATAACTCTTATATATGTGTTGGTCTTACAATAACCAAAGCTTCTCAACATCCTAGTAGAGTTAGAGATTCATTAGTACTCGAAAAACCCCATGCCTAAGCAAGGGAACCCGAGAACGATCTAAATCAGACTCATACTTAAAGTCTATTAGTCAGACCACCCTGATGGTCATTGGTTGGACTAACGTTATATGTCCGGTCAGACCAGCTGTAGAAGCACGATCAGACCGTGTCTCAAAAAGCGGTCTAACTGGTCTGTGCACAGAAGTGCTCTAGTCTTTTTCAAATATAGCTTCAATTCATTCTAAACTCAAACTAGTGCTAAATTTGGTTTTCAACCGCATAATTAGCTTATTATTATATCCTTCCAAACTTAAGTCTCACCTTCAATTTTCATGAGGTGCGTAATCAGGCCGCAAATCAATAACCATTTGATCCTTGCTAACAAAAAATGAACTCACTACAATCTATTAAAATAGGCCACATCATCAAAAGCAAACTATAAATAACTCTATTCATCAGATTTGTCTGGATCCATCCATCCAAGTAATACTCCAGTGGCCATCCCATCCTATGCTCTTGCATGACCAAACACATAAAAAAAATGACAGCCATCTTACATCCAGTCTCATCCATTCAACCAAACGCACCGTATACTCGTGCTGTGCAGTTGGGCATGGATTGATGCCCGGCCTCTCATTGCTGTGTGACAGATGGAAATCGGAACTGGCATGGCAACCAAACTCTCATTGCCTCGTTGGCTCATCGCATTCTGCCATACTCACGCAGAGCCCGATACGTGCCTTCAATGATGCAATCAATGTCTCGTGGCACAAACATAAAGGAGTACTCGTGATTCGTAAACTGGAGACAAACTGTGTGCATCGTGATATCTCTCCCGCCATCTGCTCCCCACGTCCCAAAATACCGATTAAGAAATACAGCAAAAAGATCATATTATCTTTTATTAATACACAAATAAAAGAAATAAGATAATTAATAGATGTGGAGTGGTTAATAGAGGTATAATAGATATAATAGTATCTAAAGAGATAGAAATAGCTACTCCTTCTGTTCCTTTATAATTGTCACCATTAACAATTACTGTTACAATTTTGACCACTAATATATTTTAAATTATTAGATTACGATGAAGGAAAGTTTAATACTCTCTATGTCCTATAATATAAGGGATTTTGTGATCTCGAAATAATATTTTATTCCTACTTATCAACTCGTATACTAGTTTATTCTCCACTTATTAACTTTTATACTAACTTATTTATCATCTATCACCTTTTAACTAGTTTATTATCCTAAGCCCCTAATACTAACTTTTGTATAAGATTTGTTCTTTTGATACTTCCATAATTTTTTTAAAAAATAACATAATCCTTTTTATTATAGGACAAAGGGAGCACTTATGTTTACTTTGTACTCCTTTCGTCCTATAATATATAATATAAGGAATTTTGCCCTTCTAGCTTGTCCTAAAATATAAGAGATTTTGAGATCTCGAGATAGTATTCTATCAACTTTTATACTTCCTCCGTCTTAAAATATAGCTATCTTTAAGTTTATATTTTGTCCCAAATATAACAAACTAGAACACGTAAAACATGATTTTTATCCCTAAACTCCTTCTATTATCTCTAATATTCTATCACCCAACCAACTTATGGCCCTGCACTTCACCCACTTTAATGAAAAACATTTTAGACTTCTAATCTCAATTCTTAATTCCTTCAAAAGCTTCTCAAAGGTAGCTATATTTTAGGACAGAGAGTATTTATTATAAACCTACCAATTTTTTATACTAGTTTATTCTCATATAGCATCTTTTGTACTTGTTTATTAGTTCCAACCATCACTTTTTTTTATCATGATTTGTTCTTTTGCTATCTTTTTTTTTAAAAAAATAGCATAATTCTTTATATTATGAGATGGAGGGAGTAATATATTTCAATAAGATGACATCTTTTTAAGTGTTTAGAAATTTTTTGTAAAAAGGATGAATGGTCAAAATTTAAATATAAATAGTGTTTGGTGGCAAGTATAAAAGAACGGAGTAAGTATATTTAGGATAAAGCTTAAATATTAGAAATAGCTAATTTTTTTTTTACGAAGGGAGTGGGAATACTCACGAAAGCTCTAGTGCTGAACAGGATGAGCACTAGCTATGATACGATTTGAGAATGAGAGAGCTTGAGTGCTTTTCTAGCTTTGAATCACTCGCGAGCAGTACAGTAGAAAACTATGGAAATGATCATTTCAGCTATCACAGTATCATTAGAGCATCGGTTCTTCTTCTTCCACGAGGCTGTAGTTCTATATAAACTTGAGTACTGAGAGTACAAGTGTACGACTCCGATTCCACCGTAGAAGAGACCGTAAAGAGCTGTCTGTATTTTACCAAAAGTCCACTAAAAATATGCATATTTTGGTCACTTCTCAACAAAATAGCTTCTGCTGTCAGACTTTCACTTCCTGTAGATGAGACCGATCAGCAGACCAAGCCCTTGATGCAGTAGACGCCGAAGACGAACCACCCAAGCAGGAGGGAGGAGAAGGCCGCCATGCCGATGAGGAAGGACCAGCCGGCCATGAGGACCCCGACGCACGCCACGGCGGCGAAGGGGAGGAAAGACCGGACGACGGCCATCTTGCTCAGCCACCGGCCGCGCAGCCACACGAGCGCCGCCAGGTTCAGGACGTTCCACCCGACGGAGCCGTCGTAGGCGAGCCGGTTCAGGCAGCTCGCCACGAACGAGTGGCTGTTGCAGGTGAAGAGGTTGTAGCACTTGTGCTCGAACCGCCTCGCGCCCGACCTCAGCGCGTCGTCCCACGAGATCGCCGTCCCGTTCTCCGAGTGCTCGTAAGATCTCGCGCAGACATGCGCCGCGAGGTTGGCGGGGAAGCAGCACTGATCATCGATCCCCCAAGCAACAGAAAAATCAACGTCAGCATATAATGAAAAATTCAGTATAAGACAATTAAGAAGCATGAACTTAGGTAGAGAAGTGGTTAGTTTGGGCAAGATTTCAAATAAGTTGTAAGGACCAACGTTTATTATGGAAAGAAAAAGAGAAATCGTTTTGCGACAAGAAAAAACACTGTAAGTTACTACTCCATCTGTCCCAAAATAAATTATCTTTAGTCTCTACCATTTGTCCTAAAATAACTTTACTTCTATTCTCTTAACTACTTCACTACTCTTGGTCCGCAAATTGATAAGTTTTATTCCTTTAATATCCATTACCTACTCCTTACCTATCCATAAGCAATACAATTTTTTAATTAATGAGGATCACTTTGGTCTTTTTTTCTCCACTTTGTTTTGCACTCTCAAAAACAAAAGTGAAGTTATTTTGGAACGGAGGAAGTAGACTGTTAGCCACTGCCCACTACCCCAACTGTGACATGGAAACTTCCATCTGTAAAACCGTATGAGTGCAGGATCTGAATAAGTTCCCAACAGGCAACAGGCAAGCATATGGCATGCCCAGCAGGCTTACTGCTTACAGTGTTTAAGATCACAGACTCACAATCACGGGGCAGGATGGCGTACCAAAAGAAAATATATGTAGAGATGTGAAAAGAAATAACCATATCATTCGTGTAATCATGTATGACGGTGTCAAAATGCCATCTCATTTCTGAAATGGAAGCAAAGTAGTTTTCATGAAGTAACCTACCGATTCATATAAGGTCCCTGGTTCCTAAAAGACATATCTTAAGCGCAGCTTAAATCCAGAGGAGATAAGCATACCTTTCTCCTATCGAGCTGGAGGCACCTCGCAGCAGAACCATATGCAAGGTCATCTACACTCACGAAATTTGAGCCTGCAAAGTCCAAGACAGTTCCATCCTCCCGGGCAATCCCAACATGACCTATGTAGGGAGCCAGCCAAGAAACCACTGGCAGAGGTGTCCAAACAATGCAACAAGGGAACCTGGCTCCGTTTTGGTCTACTTCACCTAGTGGCCACAATTCCTGCATCCCATTGCCTGAACTGGCTACTCCATCACCACAAGCAGCTTCAACCTCCATTGAAGGCAATACTTTCAGAAACATGGATACTCCTCGTACTATCAAATATAATCAAGCATTGCCCAGTTCCATGTCATGATCTTGTCAACCTACAATAAAACACTGAGCATCACTTGTTATGTAGTCCAAGAGAGAAACAAATAAAATAAATTTAGATATGTTTAAAGAATGATGAATATACAAATTAAAATGGTGGGCAATTGGGCAACCAAGTAGTGAAGATCAGTATGGCAATGTCAAGTAAGCAAAATTAAAGCATTGATGAGAAAACAGTAAGAGCAACAGTATGACAGGTGGCGTTCCCCTTTGTTTCTCCCCTTATAAAAACTGAGTTACTATTCGACAACAGTTATGGAGACTAAAACAGTTTAGTACAATAAAATACTCCATCACTCCACTCTAATAGGTCCCATGATTTCTCCAATAATCATATTGTTGCTCATGTACTGGCAATCTTGGTTTGTATTGACGTACTTACCATATCAACATTACATAAACAGTTTACTTTGATTATAGAAGATATTCCCTAAAATATGATCGTATAAGATAAATAAAGACCATCCAATAAATTTAAAAGTCGGTTTTATAATAACACAATAGTAAATTCATAGGCCAAAATCTCCAAAGACAACTGAGATGTAGCCACAGCAACTTATCATACACTTTAAAATAAACTATGAACAATGTGGTGTAGATTACTAGTCATGCCATCCAAACCCCATGATGACCTCAATTTGTACAGAAACTCAACACAAACGAAACATTCAGACAAAAAAAATTGAGCTACCTTTTTTATTGAAAATTTAAATTAATTGTTGGGCATTGTTTCACATCCTCAAATCCACCGACAACACAGTATGCTAAATTATTACTACTCGCCTACTGTTACAATACACCATCACCATGTGTTACACGCAAACATGGCTAATATCTTTGTTGGCAACGCAAACTAAACATGGCCAATATCAAAAATACTACTAAATCACTTTACTGAGATAATGTTCAGTTTTACCAACAAACCTAATAAAGCAAACCAACTTACAAAATAAACTCCATGAATCATGACGCATGCAAAAATATTTGTGCCTTTACCTCTTCGTCAACACCACACCAGAGCTCGTCCAGCTCAACCTCTCCTCCTCAGCATGCAAACATCCAACCACCAATGCACCCTGATGGCCTAATCCCATTCGACCTTGTCCTACAGACCCAGCAAAAGAAATCCCAATCAAACTTCTCCCGCTAGACCACCAACCAAAACAACCGAAATCTCTCTCTCTCTGAGCCAAAGATCCTCACACCGCGGCAGAGCAGTGAGAAGGGCAGGATCGCGGGCGGCGGGGGCTTACCACGAGCAGCGGGATCCTCCTGAGCAGTCGCATTGGAATGAATGGATTGGATTGGGACGCCACCGCTCCAAGTGCAGGTCAAGTGTTTGACGCATTGGGGAGGCGGAAGCTGTACACTTATAGAAGGGGAGAGAGAGGAGTAAAGTAGGGGAAGGTGCATGCACCTTGGGGTGGGCGGGGCAGGAAATGCTACGCGCACACGGGTGGCTCTCCCCGTAAGGATGGCATGTGGGGCCAGGATACGCCGGGCAACGGGCAAGTAGGGTGAGGTGGCTGTGGGCCCGTCTCTCAACCGGGACGCGGCGGGTGGTGGGTGGTGGCGTGATCCGCCGTTGGATGGCAGATGAGCGGTTGTGATTTTGGACTGGCTGCTCGAGCGCTGACGTGGCAAGTTTGGCAGCACTGATACATGTATCGGTGAGATTTATTTATTTATTTTTTGTTGTGAGAGTTGAATGGTCACGGTTGCTTCGTGGAGAGGAAAACACTCTGATCAGTGAGAAACTCGTCGTTGACGATGGTTTAGAATCGTCAAAAGCTCGGTATGTTTCACTGTATCATGCTTACGGTACTATCATCACGCCCACTTATGCTGTATTCGCTTGCAGGTAGCTTATAACCTCACATAAAGTAAAAAATATTATCAACACGTAATTAATTAAGTATAATTATTATAAGCTTAAAAAATAGATTTATTTGATTTTTTAAAGATACTTTTATATAGAAAATTTTTAAAGAACATACCATTTTGTATTTTAGAAAATATACTAACAAAAACCGAGACATAAGCCAGAAGCCAAAAGCACGTCCAAACACTATCTTAGAATCATTTACCTATGTCCATACCTATATTCACACTTTTGAAGAGAATATAGATAAATAGGTATTATGCATTTGAGTTTTGGTATGAGAAGGGTTATATCTATTTTACCCACTTTAACTCAAAATTTTTAAACTCGCATTTATATTGTAAAAAGTTATTAAATTTGGCTGAATTTTATAAAAATAATATATTATAGAAGACAATTATGTGCACCTTTAGAGCCATTTATACACGTGGATTATCCATACCCATTAGGTGATACCCATTTTATATGGGTATGGGCAAAATTGGGTATGAATATGGGTTATCCATGCCCTATCCACTCTCAGTCGTCCAAAGCATTTCAAGCATTCAAATTATGTTCAACCATAGTATATACATTAGTACTTATCCTATTAATCATATCACATTCAATTTTTTTATCTTACTCTAGCCATCCTTCCACCCACAACTATCCCTCACATAATGAGGAGCACTAAAATCTGTTTTCATCAACTTTTATCGCTGCTAAATAATCTAAAAATATCTAAAAATACTTATATTATTGAATGGAGAGAGTATCTGAGATACATACTCATACCATTTTAAAAGAGATTATTTAATATACCTAAATATATGATCGTGTTTGCTCCATGGTGTTGCCATTATACGTTCGAATAGAAGATCTATTTTTCTCACAATTACATAAAGAGACGTATATGTACACACCATTGACACTCACGTCACGCTCATGTGCCCGTAAAAATTCGTCACACCTTACACTTGCAGGAACCCTTCTTTGATCACGTGTCGTATCCTCCGATCTTCGGAGCTGGCTTTTGCGCAAATATTTCGGAAAGAAACCATTACGAAACGAAGTGATAGCTCATGCGATCTGGTAGTTATTCGACAAGATATTTCGCTAATTATGTACTACAAGAACTCCGTTAGAAAAGTGATCGCGTGTAGGGGAGTAGAAGGGAGGCGTGGCAGCACGCCCGCCGTCTAGAGATGATGCTTGAATTAATCAAATCAGTGTAGTGTTAGCCTTTCCTGAAAGGTAATTTTAGACTAATTGATTATTGATTAGTGAGATCAAAGGCTTATGTTGCAACACAAAACCGTTAGTCCTCTAGAACAAACCGGCGTCCAGTTCATTCGGAGAATAAATAGCTCTTTTACGTGGCATCCAAGGTGTTTAATTCCCCACAAAAAATGATATTATAGTTAAAAGGTTATTAACCGAGAAAAAGTTCTTCCGATTCTAATGTTAATTGTTATGGCTAATGCGGTAACGCGTCTCGTCAGACCGAGCAGGGGTGAGAACTCTCGTAGGGTGGTCAACTTACCCACACCCACCAGTAACATGCACGTGCAACCCACGTTTCCCAAACAAATTTAGAAATATCATTTTTTCAAACCCAACCTTACAATGTACTTTTTTCAGTTTATTAAAAATTCTTTATAAATAGAAATCAATCAAAAGAAGTAACTAAAAAATAATCTAAATAAATATCTTTGAATTAATATTGAGTACGACTATGTGTACTTTCTCCATTATGGTTGAATATACAAGAATTAACACAGGTACATAATTTTTCCGTGAACAGAATAATATCTCATTTTTATTCATATATCACAGAATATGCGCATTTGAATTCCACAAGATACTCCAAAAAACTTCCACAACATATGCAAGAGCTTCCAACATTTTTGTGGCTACATGATCAGAGAATTAAGAATTCAAGTATGCATGATTTTAATTACATAAAAGGAGGGAGAGCATGCTACTACATTAACTCAACTGCACAATAGGATGAAGTGCTATACAGGGTGATAAAATTCTGAAAAGATAATGCATTAGACAAAATTCTAAGGATATCCTGGGGAGATCCACTGAGGATATCACGAATGAATTCTAAACCTTCCAATGCTAACATCTGTCATCACTATGAATGTGCAGCCTCCTTCCATATCAACATTATTACAAATAGTCGAATATACATACCTTATGAGGAGATATTTAGCATTTAAGGCCTCAGAAACATCATATTGGTCAAAAAAAAGTGAAAGGAAGCAGAAAGAAATCAACAAAAAAAATCTATCATAAATCAGGGTCTACTGTTCTTATTTCCTACTGAATGAAATTACCAAAAATCAAAAGGGGCAAGCCTGATACGAGGTGCTCAATGAAAACCGTTTGCAAAATCAGAGCAATATTGAGAAAGTAAAGAATATGCGTAGCAGATGGATTAATTTGTTGGTGAAAGTAAAGAATTACCATAGAAAAAACAATTGTTAGTGGAAAATTTGACATCACACACTCAATGAAAATAGGAAAAAGTGAAAAAAAATATGGGGGCGACATAGCATGTGGAACTGTGGTGGAAGTTCATATAAAATTTACCTGACTTCAACCTGTGGTCTGTGCAATTTTTCTCCTTCTGTAAAAGGAATAGCATTCCTAATAATATATGGTTCTTTTATTATACCAAAGTGATTTATGTGCCTTGTCCTTTATACTGATTTCTGAAACTATACTTGTTTGATGGTGTTCACCTGAGGGCATAAGTGCCAACTCAACAACTTATATTAACATAAGTTCAGGTAGCAATTTATAATGAATGTATCTGAAATAATAACTTTCCAACAAGAAGCTAAACAGATGGTTATGGTGGCGCTCTTGAAGAAAATTTTATACATCTAAACTTACTAGGAAGACCAGAGTAAAACTGTACATACAAACATTAGTACATTAATGCAAAGCATCAGATAAGCAAAGTTCACTAATGTAACACAATCGGTAGTAAAAATCAACTCATGCCCTTTTTGAAATAATAATTGCATTGATACCTTAGTCACTGATACCCATGATCAGAGAAAGTCACTCGGGTCACCGTAGACAAGCAGTTTTCCATCCAGTGATGCAATTGCTTATAGCGCTCTAGAAAAATCCTCTTACTGATGCACTTCATTATCTTCTTTTTCTCTAGAGCAATAGCTTATATTTCCTTCAATTACAAATAGTGAACGAGTGCGTGACAATCGACCAACTTTGATAAAAAAAATCATTAAAGTAACAATTAATAAATCACTATGACAAGCTATGAGAAAATCTAGCTGCTAACTCTTCCAACTGCTAGAAAATTATTAAAAGCAGAGCTACTTCAAACTAACATATATGCCAATAGGACACTGTAATTTAGATCCAATTTCTGCACATTCATAGTTACATTTAAAAAAAATGTGATCAGAAAGTGGTCTACCTTAGTGAATACATCCTCCAACATGTAGTAGTAGTAGTACACACGGCACCGCATATAAATTTGTCTGTAAGATTTTAAATATCAATAGAGATAAATTATCCGAAGGATGGCATGAGACAATTTTATTAACAATCCTCACCATCAAAATGACTTCTAGTCTAAGAACATTCCTGGACTCTAAAATAGCTCTAAAACCAACATATGAGGATAATCATATAAGCCTTTCTTAGCCTATACTCAGGGAAATAAATCATTTATTAGTGCACCAGTGTGATGCTATGTCATTGCCATAACGGACTTAGGGCCCATTCTATTCGGCTACTCCCTCGTTTTCCGTTAGGACGCTTCCCGAACTGTTAAACAGTGTGTTAATTTCTATATAGAAGTTCCTTAAAAAAATAAATCTATTTTTCAAGTTTATAATAGTTAATACTCAGTTAATCATGTGCTAATGATCCATCTCGTTTCACGTACTAGAATAAGCCCACCAGCTCGAGCCGTTTCGAACAGGTCCTTAATAGGCCAGTGATGTAAGCGAAATATTTGCTACTCAAGATTGATTATTCATTCAAACACAAGGCCCATACTGCCACTAAACATAACAAATCTGCATCCCCGAGGGAAAACAGACCGAGTACAACTCATTGGGACAAACTCCAGTCTATTCTGTCATTGGCAATTATCATTTAAGCCAGAAAATTGGCTTCAATGCCAAGGGTAAACCTCCTTTTTAGTTTCCCTAATGACAACACCATTAAAAAAATGATAGTGCTTAGATTTACACAGACCTGGAGTTGAATGAATAGCCATAGAAAAGAACTGCTACCTTTCATGATTAATATACTGGGTATATGGTGGGAAAAAAGCAACCAAGGATAGCCGCCTGATGGGAATCGAACGGCGAACACACTGAGCAAGGAGGAAGCCCGAAATCGAGCTGCCTACCAGCAACAGCTGACGTGCCGTCACACTGCAGCGGCCACGCCAGCACAAAAACGCTGAGACTACGTGATTTCCAGCTACTTTGAAGACTTTAGATGTAATAATAAACAGGAGACATTATGTTGGGAAGGGAATCAGTAAATGACCTTGGCCAACAAGCAGAAAAGCAGCAGTTGTGCAGTAGTCTTCAATCTCTGCACTCTGCAGCAGAGATTTCTCTTCAACCCGCGTTGTTCGGTTCAGATTTTAGACATGAAGGAATACAAAGGAATGTTTTCAATTTAACTACGAAGTTTACCTGGACGGCAGCGGCAGCGGGGACTCCCGGCGACGGCAGTGAGGGCCTATGCTGCGGCTTGTCAGCAATCTAGCATCACAACATTTAGCAACTGTTCAGGTTGTTGCAAATGCATTAACGAACCAAATTGCAATAGATTAATGTGTGTATCAATTTATTTTTTGTTGAAGGAATCAAGCACAGGTAATTCAAAAGGCCATAACACTTCATAATTTGGTCACTCGAGTATTCAAATTACATAGCAACAAGAATCACGAGTTACAAATGAATGGATGGCGAGATTACCTGCTTGGGGAAAGGAATTGGGGAAGAGAGTTACAAATTAATGAATGGCAAGTTTACCTACTTGGGGAAAGGAATTGGAGAGGCGAGTTTACTTGCTTGGGGAATGGAATTGGGGAGGTGAAGCCATCGTGGATGAGGTGGTCGTCAGTGGGCAGCTCGCAGAGGATAACCGCCGCCGGCGTCGCGTGGAGGTTTGGATCTAGGTGGTGCAATCAGTCGTGGCGTCTGAGGAAAGTGGGAGCCACGTTCTGGGACGACTGTTGGTTGGAGCAGTTGATGGAGACGGGAGGAGGGCGGCCAGCGCCGGCAGTGAAGGATGGCACCGACGGGGACGGCCGGCGGCGACAGGATGGTTAGCGTTCGATCTGGCGGATCTCGCAAGCCCCTCCGCACGCGGGGGAGATCGAGCCGAGCGCGGCGCGGTGGATATAGGTGGAGGCCGGGAGTGAGCGACGATTCGTGGGCGACGGGATCGGCGGGCGGCGATCCCGTCGGCGACATGGCGGCGGCGGCGGTTAGGGTTTTGGGGGCGTAGTCGCGGCGGGGGAGGGAGGGGTTTCGGGAGGCGCAGGCGCAGGGTGAGGGGAGGGGCATCGTGTGGTGAGGGGAAGTGGGGTTGATGCGTTGAGGATGATCTGGACCGTCGAAATCAACGCGGATAATATGGATTGACGATGATGATGGTTATAAGCAAAAATAGTTGAAAAATAGTTGGTAGAAGATGTATGAGCCTCACCTTTTACTTGGTGTTAGTGGCAGATGCAGTATTTTACAGCTGGGTATTCATAGTTGCAAATAAAAGTTTCATAAAAAACACAAAAGTTCATGATATTAGGCATTAAAATGCAATAGTAATATAAATCAAGCACAAATAGTTTATATTATAGAGTGGAGGTGTGGAGCTAGAGCGGTGGTGGCATGCGTGAGGAAACGCGATGACAAGTAGGTGGGTGGCTAGGCCAGGCAGGCAAGGTGGCAGCGAGCAACGGGTGGCCAAGCGGTGAGTTGCATGTGACGGTCTCGTGTTTCTCGGTGCGTCATCGTTAGGAGGAATGTAGACGCTAGACGATAGGGGATCAGGAGTGGGGATAGAATGAGGCATAGGGTTAGGGAGTTAAGGTGGTGGGCTATTGGGCCGAAAGAAGCCCAATGTTAAGGAGAAAGCCTAAGGAGAAAGTATTAGTTTCAGTGGAGTACATATCCATGTAACATAGATACATATATTAATTTTCTTTTCATATTCTTTTGGGTATTCACGGGAATACCCATGCACTGCATGGGGTCTGCCCCTGCTTGGCGTGTGTGGGAGGGAATAAGTCTTATCCCTCTCACACCACATTTTTTAAACCAAGCAAGTTCATAAAACGTTTGGCGATAGAAACTGCTCCGATGCAGTTTGTCAGTTTCCGTGAAAACCATTTGAAAACAGGTGAATTTTGAATAAATTTTAGCGTAAAGTCCTTTTTTGGCCCTTGAATTTTCACAAAAGTTCAATTTTCACCCTCAACTACAAAACGATTATTTTCCACGCATAAACTTTTAAAACCAGCCAAGTTACAACTCGAGATTAACTTTAGTTGTGGTTTTTACCACGTCTAAAACCAACATACACTTTTATACTTTTATGCTATTCTGGCTACTAATATGGTAGTGATTCTATGTGCCACATATTTTTCTCTCATTTCCTCACACTATATACTGATGAGAGAGTGAATGTGAGAAGAAAGAATATAGACGGATGATATATGAGGCAATGACAAACTTGTACTAATATAGCATAAAAATAGCAATGTGATTCTTAACATGACTAAAAACATCGATAAAAACAATTACACGGTAAAATTTATCCGGTTTTAGAAATTTATGGTGTAAAATAGCCGATTTTGCACTTTAGGGTGAAATTGGACTTTAACTTTACCCTAAATTTTAACTTAAAAATTCAATTTCTTTTCACAGTTGACCGGTTTGTCACCCCGAGACAGCTCAAAAACTTGAAATTTCACAAAAAGGACGATTTTCATCGGTTTTGTGTACCTGGTTTGGAGTTTAGACTTGTTTCTTATCCAGTTTTGTAGGAGTCCGAACAGTTTGCAGTGAGAGCAACCGAGCACGTGTGCAAGTCTGCAACACGAGGCAGCCACGCAACGACACAGAAGCGCTGTGTCCACCAACCAAGCCGTTGCTTCGCGGCTCGCGCAACCTCACTCTCCTCGCCTTCCCTTCCACATGGCCGCCGCTCCCCTCTCCCCTCCTCCCCTGCACGCGCGCCTCCTCCTCCTCCCGCCGCTCCTCCCGAGCCTTAGTGGCCCCACGACGGGCGGGGGCTCCCTTCGACGGCGACGGGGGCGCCACCGGTTTGCGGTCCCGCCGTCGCGGAACGGGAGCTCGTCGCAGGGGACGGAGTGGTGCCCGGTGCCGCCGGAGCAGCTGCCGGTGAACGAGTACGAGGCGCTGGCGGCGTCGCTGCCCTTCTCCTGGGCGGCGGGGGACCTCGGGATCTACTGCTCCCGCCTCGCGCTCACCGGCGCCGCCTTCGCGCTCTTCGTCGGCCTCCCCGTCGCGGCCTTCGGCGGCCGCGGAGGCGCCGGCGGCGATGCCGTGCACCTCGCGCTCGGGGCCACCGGGTCGGGGATACTGGCCGTCACGCTCGCCGTGGTGCGGATGTACCTCGGGTGGGCATACGTTGGCAACCGGTTGCTCAGCGCCACCGTGGAGTGTGAGGAATCCATAATTATCCCCTTATTTTCGTTGGTTGTCATGTTTCTGTATCTGATTTCAGTCATGATTTGTCGCAGATGAGGAGACGGGATGGTACGACGGGCAGGTGAGATACTACGTTTGATCCTGTCACTGACTCATTTCTGTGATTCGAGTGTAGAAACATGGTTATCTCCAAATAGTAATTTTGCTTATGCTTGCACTGTTTTTTAGATAATGGAAGTTTTTATTGAACTCAGCCAATTACATCGAGGAGATACAACCATACTGAGAACACTCTTGGCCTGTGCATAGCTAGGGTGCACACAGCCAAAAACTCCCCACACACACCCTCAAGTTTGTAGAATAATAAGTACTGGAAGTTTCATGGCCTATCAATCCGAAGACTAGATTGCCACCCATGTCCTCTGGGTTAAAAACTCCCTGATCACCTTCTCCAACTGTAGACAAGCCGCAAGCACCAAATCCTGCGTACCTGGGCTCTGTAGTATAGCCCACGTACGGAGCCAATGGATAAGTAAAAAAATAACCTGCAAAGGAGAAGCGATAATTTTTTTTATCAAAAACCATATCATTTCTGCATAGCCAAAGTGACAAACAAGTGGCAGCCGCCCCTAATAGAACATGAGGTTTCATATCATTCTGGATTCCCCAAAGCCAGCCCTCAAACATATGAGAAATACTTCGAGGTGAACAAAGATTTATCGCCACTTGGATAATAGACCAAACTGAATTAGCAAAACGACAATCATAGAACAGATGTTTAATTGTTTCGTTGTTGTGACAGAAACAACGTTTCTGACTACCTTGCCAGTTGCGTTTAGCTAAGTTGTATTTTGTTAGCACCACTGCATGTCGCAGATACCAAAGAAATATCTTGACTGGATTTATGTGCCTTAACCTTGATCTGATACTTGCCTTTGATTTGGTGCTTGTGGAACACTTTGGCATGTTATTGTTCCTAGAACATTTGGTTTGCCGTAGAACAAGGATGTTCCTGTTTCCCTGCAATTACAACAATATCTGTGAGAGCTGTCTTACTTAGCTTAGGTTTAGGACTTTGTGGCTTTAGCTAAACAAGTAGCGGAATAAAAACGGTTTGAAAGGGGAAATCAACAGGGATCACTGAATCAGAAATATAAGCAGTGCCACCAAAAGAACATTCACAAAAGTCATCATCTTGCTTATCTTTATTGTGCTTGATACTATTGAGGTTCAATCCATACCAATTACCAAGTGGTCAAGTATTAGCTTTGCAGCTCTATGCAATTTCATATAAGTCTCTGTTTGTTAGTTTTTTTTTTTATCAAGGTGATTATAAAAATCAGTGATGATATGGCATGCATTTTTTTGAATCCTAATTTTTCCCTTGTCGCCGAGATAAATGGGGTTCTAGCTTACAATAACTTCTTGTAATAACATATCATTGATATATTAAATTATAAACTGCAGTAGATCTCCTGCTATATTTCTGTAACAGAACCCTTAAAATAGCTTTTTGTTCACTGGGCAGCAGCTTGTCCAAAAAAAGAAAAAAGCTCTTTATTTTGCCCTTGCTCATTGATTGATCATGTGCAAATACCAAAGTTCATTCATCTGTCTGGCACCGATACATTTCTTGGATGTCAAATTTGTCTCTTTTGCTTTGTCTAGGTTGGTCCATGATTGCCCTCTTCACTTTTCTGATTCTCAAAAATGTTACTATAAATATTTTACTTACTAGATTGTTACGTGCATGTCAAACTGATGGGTTACATGGGTACAAGATGATAGTATACTTGTGCAGCATTTCACAAGACCACACCACAATTAGCTATTGCAACTTGACAATTTTTCTTGTTTTTGGCAGATATGGGTTAAAACCCCAGAAGTTTTGGCTCGTGATCGGCTTCTAGGTTCATTTTCTGTAAGTTACCATTGTTCATAATATACTCCTTATACAAACCATTCCACTATTATCAGATTGTGCATGCTTATTGTTCTTTTTCCCTTTTTCTGCTGAGAGATACTGCTGTGGTACGCTTGTGACCTGAATATTGAATAAGTGTATGCACATGGCATGAGCTGTGAAATTCAACAGAATATAAACATATAAATAACTGGTACTCTGGATCTATGGGTGCTAACTGGAGCAGTCCCTTTCTGAAATTGTACATATTATGTTAAACATGCTTGTATGTTCATGTCAATAAAAATGCACTTAATGGCATACTTATGAGCAGTTCTCTGCATAGATGGTATTCTTGATTTTTTGTTATGCTTCAGGTCAAGCCTGTGCTGAACAGAGTGAAATTTACCTTGGTGGGGCTGGCAGCGTCCCTGATTCTTTGCATTCTTCTTTACGCCAACACTGAAAACCCAAAGGATCCTTTTGAAAACACTGGCGGACGAGCTATCCCTGGAGTGTACGATGATACTTCTGCAAGGTCATTCGAGCCCGATGCGTTCTGTGGAGAACCTGATCTCGGTGATCTGTCGTAACTGTACAGAGCGTGGATGATAGTATAAATGGTACCTTGTCATTTCTCTTCCTTTGCATGACTCCAAAGGAGGAGATAGGATATAGCACACACCATAGGTATTCCAATGGAAGGTGATCACAAGATGGCTCCGTCCCAGAATTACTGAATTTTGTGATGGTTCATAAGTGCAATGTAAATATTTGACCGTATAATATACTCGTACCTATAGCTTATACAAAAGTGTAAATTTTTGTTGTTTATACCAGTTTTGTTGTAAAAAAAATTGGTGTGTCACCTGCTGATCCGCTCCTGCTAATTAAAACCCATGGGTTGGGCCATCCCGTTGGCACAGCCCGGTGTAAAACGGCTAGATGGTTGACCGGTAAAATCGGGCAAGGTGTCGTGACAGCCAGCTTGGCTCCTGCCTCTTGCCGGATGCCGAAATCAACCGCAAAGTTGCTTGGAAAATTGTCTCCGTCTTCTCAAACACGCGGACCATAACGCCTTCCAGAACAAACCGAGCATAAATCAGCCAGAGTTTCACACCGGAAACATGAAACCTATTTTTATCACGAGAAAAGTCTGAAGAAAATAATTTCCCTCTTAAAATTCTTAAAGAAAAATTCCTTCCCTCTTCAAGAAAAATAGAAAAAAAATAAGAGAGAGAAAAATCCCAAGACCAACGGAAAAAACGAATGAAGCATGCCGTTCTCCGGTCAAACCTGCCGTCGCCGCCGCCGCCGCCGCCCTGCTGCTGGGAAGCCTCGCCGCGCAGTCCAACCTATAAAGTCCAAAACGCCTCGCGCACCAGCTCATCATCCCATCACCTTCCCCACAAGGAGCAAGCAGCTTAGCGCCGAGACAGACAGCGAAGCAAGCGGCGGCTTAATCAGCGCGAATTACCCACTAATATTCTTCTTTAATCACTCAGGCCGCCTCGCCCCCTCCGCCTTCCCCACCATTTGCGGCTTAAACTAATCGCCCCCCTCGTACTCGCGGGGGCGACGAGGAATCCATCCAGCTCGGAGCACGCCCGCGCCCGCGCCCAGGCTGGGATCCGATCGGGCGGTCGATGCCGGCTGCGGCGGCGGCAGGCTGGGGATGGCCGGGCGGCGAGCTATGAGGCCGGGTAGCACCAGCATGCGTGGGGTGGTGGCGCGGCTGGCCGCCGCGCGGTCGCCGGCCGTGTCGTTCCTGGTGGCGGCGGCGGCGGCCGCGGCGCTCGTCGGAGGGGTGTATTTCTGGGTGGTGGTGTCGTCGTTCCGCCTCCCCGACTCCGGCACCGTCGGGTGCCTGCCTGATGGTGAGGGGTCGTGGGCGATCGGGATGTACTACGGGAAGAGCCCCTTCGAGCTCCGGCCAATCGAGCTGGTCAGCTGAGCTCAGCCTCAACTCTGTCCATTTGCGTGCGTTTTTGAGGAACTAGCTGCTTATCCTGGTGTGTGATCTGGTGGGCAGGAAGGGAAGAGCAATGGGAACAGTTCGGCTTGGCCGGTGGCGAACCCCGTGCTGACCTGCGCGACACCGACGGACGCCGGGTACCCGAGCAACTTCGTCGCCGACCCGTTCCTCTACGTGCAGGTGAGGCGCTGCTCTGGCTCTCGTGATCCACTGTGCAATTGTGTTGATTTTGCGTGTTTCATGTTTGCTGGGCTAGGAAAGCGAAATTTTGAGCTTAGACGAGCAGAATTCAAGCTGATTGAATTGTGAATCCAGTTCATATCAAGGGTGGTAAGGGTTGTGTTTTTAGATGCTTCGAGGTGAGAGAGTACCGTATTCAGGTGCACTTGTTCTAGCTGACTAGCTGGATATGTGCCATGCTGGTATTATGCATAAAATGCTTCCAAGTTTCGAACCTAAGCCTTGTGCATACTGAATTGCCAGTCTACTGTACTAGGTAGACTGCTTAGATTTATACATAGTTCTAACCTCATTACCTCCTTGATATAATTAAGATGCTTTGCTTTCTAAGGTTTTTATGGCATGATTCTGAGCTATTTATTTAAAAATTAAAGAGAACATGGTTCATTGACTAAGTGCGAAACCAGAAAAAAATGTTGCTGGAGCCTTGTACATTGCATTACAGTTGAAGTGAATTTAGGCCATGATGTGGTTTCTATGAGCGTCACAAACACATTTTAAGGATAAATGACAATATAATTTAAATTTAGATTGGTGCTACACTGGATTTCATATAAGATATGTAAACCATGGGTTTTCCTTTTTGGAGATATTTCCTTAATTGGGACAGGAGAATTTTGTACATGCTTTTGTAACATCAATATTAATTTTTACAATATACAAACAGAAACATTCTTTATTCAAGGTGAAATTTCAGTCAATTCCAGCCTTTTGCATTTTTTAAGCCCATCATAAGTTTTTTTTTCCTTCTAGTTATTTTCTGTAATGCTCAACCTGATATAATAGTGCATCTCCAGGGGGACACACTCTTTCTATTCTTTGAAACAAAAACAGTAAGCACAATGCAAGGTGATATTGGTGTTGCAAGAAGCTTGGATCAAGGTGCAACATGGGAATTCCTTGGTATTGCTTTAGATGAGGCATGGCATCTGTCATACCCGTTCGTGTTCAAATATGAGAATGAGGTAGAATTTTAACTTTATTTACATTTATAGCTTAAGGAATGGCTAGCTGTTCCTGAATATGTCAATACACTGACTTTTCTCCTTTAGATTTACATGATGCCGGAGGGGAACAAAAAGAAGGAGCTACGGCTTTATCGTGCTACTAAGTTTCCTCTTGAATGGACATTGGAGAAGGTGCTTATTAATAAGCCACTTATTGATTCCTCGTTAGTCCAATACGGGGGACTGTGGTGGCTGTTTGCCTCAGATTTTACACGGCATGGTACAGAAAAGAATGCAGAGCTTGAAATTTGGTACAGCAACTCGCCTCTTGGTCCTTGGAATGAACATAAGCAAAACCCTATTTACAGATCTGACAAAAGTTTAGGAGCTCGAAATGGTGGAAGGCTATTCATCTTTGAAGGGTCATTGTATCGTCCAGGGCAGGATTGCAGTGGTACCTATGGACGGAAGGTTAAGCTGTACAAGGTTGAAAAGCTAACTAAAGAAGAATACAAAGAGGTCCTGGTAAACCTTGGGATTGAAGAGACAAAGAAAGGGAGGAATGCTTGGAATGGTATGAGGTACCATCACATAGATGCACAGCAACTTGCCTCTGGTGGATGGATTGCTGTTATGGATGGTGATCGTGTCCCTTCAGGTGATTCAACACGGCGGTCTCTATTTGGTTACTTGGGTTTTTCATTAGCTGTTGCTCTGGTCATTTTTGTGGGTTTTGTAAAAGGTGCAATCAGTTGCTACATTCCTCCAGGTTTTTGGGTTCCTCTAACTAGGAGAAGTGAGTTATCTCGTATTTTACCTGTGCACCGCTTCAACCAGAAAATCCGCAGATATTCGACCAGTGTTGGCAGGAATATCTCTGCTACCAAAGCAAGGCTCAGTGAGAAAACTTGGTCGAACACGCTATTCTTTTGTATAATTGCTCTAATAGGTATTGTTAATGTCTGCATTGCTGTGCATTTCTTATTTGGTGGCAATGGTGCTGAAGAGGCATATACACATCAAGGGCAGCACTCTCAATTCACAATGGTCACAATGACATATGAAGCTCGACTCTGGAACCTGAAACTATTTGTTGAACACTACTCTAGATGTGAGTCAGTCAGAGAGATAGTTGTTGTTTGGAACAAAGGCAACCATCCGACCAGTGATGCCTTTGATTCGACAGTGCCTGTCAGAATACGTGTGGAAGAAATCAACTCCCTTAACAATCGATTTAGGGTTGACCCTTTGATAAAGACTCGGGCTGTCCTTGAACTGGATGATGATATCATGATGACTTGCAGTGATATAGAGAAAGGATTTAAGGTATGGAGAGAACACCCTGAGAGGATGGTAGGCTTTTACCCTCGGATGATAGACGGTAATCCTTTGCAGTACAGGAATGAGCGATATGCTAGGGGCAAGAAGGGCTACAATCTGATCCTCACGGGTGCTGCTTTCATGGACAGTGAGTTTGCTTTCCGCAAATACTGGAGTGACGAAGCTAAAGAAGGCAGAGATTATGTCCACAAGAACTTCAACTGCGAGGACTTGCTCATGAATTTTCTGTATGCAAATGCAAGCTCTGAGAGGACTGTGGAGTATGTCCACCCTGCTTGGGCTATCGACACTTCCAAGCTTTCTTCCGTTGCTATTAGCCGAGACACCCAGAAGCACTATGACATCAGAACAAAATGCTTGGCAAATTTTGCCTCCATATATGGCCCTCTTCCTCAGAAATGGGGGTTTGGCATGCGAGAGGATGGCTGGGACAAATAGTCTGGACAAGTCAGAGTAGACAGCAAAAACATGCAAATTGTTGAACATTTTTGTTCCTACAACTTTCTTTTTGGTAGAAGTGACTTGTTTAGCGATGTAATTTGGGTAGAAGCCAAGAACTGTGTAAATCATGATCTGTTCAAAGTGGATGATTCTCTGTAGCTTTTGTGGAACATGTTAAAATAGCCAAATTCAAGGCAGTTCTTGTAAAGCGTCACAATCTACAAGGGTTCGTCGTCCCTGTGTTAGTAGCACTCTAGAAATTATACCGATTTGATGTATTGTATAAGGATGGTTGAAGTAGGCTTACTGATTTGTGCTGATGAACCGAGCAATGGTTGGGTGGTACAATTTTGTTCTGCGTGCGTACCTCGGTTTTTCGTCACCGGCAAACGGAGCCGTGCCTTTCTCCTTGTCTCCGCACGTTTATTGCTCCCTCACAGCCTCGCCATCATCCATCCAGTCAACCTCATGTCCTGCCTCAACAGGCTGCAACGCTGTGATACGATTTTTTTTATTTTTATATTTTTTTTAAAAAATATTTATAGAAATATATTTTTGTTTTCAAAATTTATAAATTTATGCCCCAACCCTCTCTGAGAGGATGTTTTTAAAAAATATTTTTTTTAAAAATGCTCTCCCAAAAGGCAATTTCGATGACATGACAGATGGTTGTCGGACAGTTTGCTATTTTGTAGGCGCACCCTTACCGTCCTCACCCTGCAAAAGAAGCCGCCCCGCGGGTCCGCCATTTTGCAGATGGCCTCCTTGCCACCTTCTGGGAGGCCGTTTTTAGTCTGGCTAGGGGGCCGCTTGCATAAATAGCGGCTGCCCAGTCGTGGGGGCAGGGTGCCATCTACAAAAAAGGTAAAAAACGGTCTCCACCAGGGCGATTTTTTTGGCTCGGTATAAAACCCCCTCACAGCCTCCAAAAAATTCATAAAATTCTAAAAATACCGAAAAAGAGATAGCTGAGAGGGGAGGCGAAGGAAAGCAGCGAAGCACTGCTGGTTTGTGGATTCGTTTGCAGGTAAAACCTTATGTCCCTTTGTAATTTCTATTCGTATTCATGAAATAATGTAGTATATGTAGTATTGTACTAGTTATGTGTAGCGTATGATATGAAAATAAATTGTTACGTTCGTAGATCTGTAGTTTTTTATGTCAACCTATTAGACGTTGTAATTTTTTCAGAGACTGTGGTTATAAAAAGTCAATTACACGGTATTAAATCCGATGAGCATGTTGATACTTAGTTTAACTCTATTTTTTGGTCAATAGAGATGTTAAATAAGGTGGTATTTCAGTTATTTCCACAGGATATACATCTATCGGAGTTCAGTTCAATGATTAAGGGCATTGATAGGCTGGCTGAGAGAAGTTTTGGATCACTGTACAACTGGTTGATGCGAGGCTTCCGAGTCAACCCCCAGATCAACGCAATAACCGTGTATGTTGTAGTGAGTCGTGCAGCCAAAGGTTTTTTTTGGAACTTATGCTGGTGGATTGCACTACCACTTAGAGATGGTACATAGAGAATGCATTCCAACGTGGTTGGCCACTTGGCATACTTGTGTCGGTGTACAATAAGGATAACACCGTTCCAATGGCCGTGCAAGATGATAAGGGTCTAAGTGTGACGGGAGGTGATGCCGGAACAATAGAGAAAAATGAAAGAGAGCACGAAGAAGATAGGCAGCCAACATGTGCGATGGATGGGGGAGAGATAATTGACACCATCGTTGAGGAAATAGATAGGAAAGATGCTGATAACGAACATGCAAAGGATGATGAATCGTCCGATGAGGAGAATGTAATAGCTGCAAAATGGACCAATAAGGACTTCTCCGGACTTATTATCTCCGAGCGGTATCATGTGCCATGGGAGTACAAGTTAAACGAGGTCATCCAGGAGACTAAGTATGTATACATAGAGGATTTGAAGGAGGCAGTGAAACAATAGACGGTGTCATTTCAGAGGGAGTTCTGGGTCGTGAAGTCAAGCAAGTCGGTGTATGAAGTGAAGTGCATAAAGGATGGATGTCCATGACGGGTGCACGCTTTCATGGGTAAATAAAAGGATTATTGGTAAGTGTCGATCGTGATCGGGCATTTTTGTCATTTACAAGGGGTCAAGAAATACTATAGAAACATAATATCTGCATTTGTTGCAATAAAGATATACTCCAATGTTGTGAACAATCTGGGGTACGAACCAAGCTTAATTGTTAGGCATATTGAAAAGAAATTCAAGTACATAATTAGCTATGCGAAGGCATGGAGGGCGAAATAGAATGTTGTGGAGATGAGGTTTGCCACATTTGAAGCATCGTATGATAATTTGCCTCGTCTTCTGTGCAGCTTTCGCTACACCTTACCTCGATCCCTTGGGAGCTGGCACGTCCACGCAAGGAGCGTACTGCGCATGTCCACACGCGCAGCAGGGCATGAGCACTGCCCCTAGGGCTACTACAGGAGGTCCTTTAGGTTAGATGCATGGTGCAAAGTTTTCTTTTGCCTTGCAAATTCCAGTTTGCAATGATCAACAAATTTTTCCACAAGGTTCCACTCTACACTGCCGGGGATATTTGCTGGCGCTGGCTCCTCCGCGCAGGGCGCACATGGTAGCGGTTGGGCACGTGATCCTTTCGAGGGCGAGGACTTGGAAGACAGGGTGATCCAGGAGGTACTAGGTTCCTCACAGCTCGGAGGAGCTCCGCCACCATAGACACAGGAGCCGCCCGTCGCCACACTCGTGCACGCGAGCCACGCTAGCTGTGCCATACCACCAGACCGGCTCACTATTCCTAGGGCCATGTACGAGCGCAGAGTAAGAAGACGAAGAGGACTAGAGGTTACGGCTAGGGCCAGTAATACGTTGTACCAGTAGTAGTTAGCCTGTTGTACATATGTTGTATCTTTTGTACGCCATGTTGTATTCACCCTATGCTTACTGTGGAAACTTCTTTACTTCGTTCACGATCGTCGGTGCAACTATATACTCCTCATGGTTTACGTTTTCAATGAAAACGATCGAAAATCGTGAATTTTTGAGTTTTGACTTCACAACGAAAGTAGATTCTGAGTGACGAAAACTGATCGAAAAAACTAACAATTATAATCATGACCGTTTGTGATTTTTTTTATTAATTCAACTGCCAAATGCCTGTTAAATTGGTCAAACTTCCTTGTCAATGCTATGGATCGAAATCCATTACTCCATCGAGAATTTAAATCCAAAACAGTTTAATTTTACTCTAAAATTTGGCCGAAATTTGATGAAAAATAAGATTGTGAACGGTCGCACCGGACGAGGGATGGCCTTGCGGGTGGTGGCTTTTTGCAGGCGGTCCCTTGGCTAGGCAAAAACCGCCCTCCCAGAGATCGGCAAGGAAGCAGCGTGCAAAAGGCTGACCCGTGGATCTAACTCTATTGCAGGCGGCCCCCTAGCCAGGTAAAAATCACCCTCTCGGAGGGCGGCAAGGAGGGCCACCTGCAAAATGGTGCGCCGGGTGTTGGCAGGCTGAGGGCGGGTGGCCGGCTAGTGGGCGACCGCGCTAGGGTGGCGCCTAGCCGGGCGAGGGTGGTGGCTAGCTGGTTGAGTGCGGAGGAGCGGCGGCAAGTCAAGCGCAGGTAGGGTTTTCACCTGAAAATTTCCGATCTTCCTCTTCCTCTAGACGTCGACGCGCAGAGTGGGTTGGGAAATTATCGTAGGCGCTAAAAAAACATTGATAGGGGCTATGGTCTAGAGCCTCATAGGATTAGGGGCTTGGGGGAAAGATTTGGGGGCCTTCTCATTTTGGGGGCCCTAGTAGGGTCCCTGCTGGATCTAGAATTTTTGCCTCAACACCCAAAAACTGTTTGAGGGCTGGGTTTTTGGTCTCTGCTAGACATGCTCTTAGAGAAGGTTGAGTAACAACAGATTTGGAGCAGGGAGAGAATCCTTCATAGGAATAAAAACAAAACTAACTAATGTGCAAATGTGCAACCAATACATAGTTTGGTTTCATTCTAGGACCACTTCAACTTTGTCCATCAAACAACACACCCCCTCCATGATCCGCTTCTTCACGGCGAGCTTCTCCTCATTGCTCCAACTACATTTCTGGGTTACCATCTTCCATTCACCAGGCCCTCTGCCCTCGACATGTCCATGCTTTATCAAAACAACACAATGCAATGCCATGGATACTTCCATGATGTACCTCACAAACTGAACCTATCTTTCTTTCTTGCTCTGAAAGCCAATGACCACCAGCTCCTCCAGATGACAATGCAGTGTTCTTGAGGGCTTCGGCTCCCATAGTATCTCCAACCTCCGACAAACTGCTGGCTCATCATCGACATCGCAATTCTGGGAGAAGTGGACATTGTCGGCGAAATGGACTGGGGGTCCCCCAGTCCCCGGGGACGTGAGGGTCTTCGGCCGCGACAAATACTCCGGAGTCCACATTCTACGCAAGAGAAGGCCGGCTACGGCCGCTCTCCCGCCAAGTACCCGGGGGCATTCTCGAGAAGGGACACTCTGTGCCCGGTCCCGGGGCCACAAGCTCCGTGCCCGGGCCCCGGGTCTTGTCCCCGGTCCCGGGAAGCTCCGTTCCCGGGCCCGGGGCCACGAGCCCTGGTCCCAGGTGCCGGTCGCCCCGATCCCGGGTGCCGATCCCCTGGTCCTGGGTGCCGGTCGCCCCGGACCCGGGTGCCGATTGCCGATTGCTCCCGGGAGCCGATGCCTGGCCCCGAGGCCGACTGCCGACCGCCCGGGTGCCGATCCTCCCGGTCCTGGGTGCCGATCGCCCCATTCCCGGTGCCGACTGACTCGGCCCCGGGGGCCGATTGACTCGAAGAACTCAGCGGACCAGCTCCCCAACTACCTACATTAATGACGAGGCGACAGGGCCTGTCGCCCCTGTCGCCTGCTCTGCCACGCGTGGGCGCCTCGTGATGCCCCCCCCCCCCCGTGGACACCCGACTGTGCTGTCAGAAGCCTTTTAACTTTGGTGTCGAGGGCGTGCGCCGAAGTCCAAGCAGTCAGAGACTCTTGACTTCGGTAGCGTGCTCCATCACATCCCGTCACATCCTCACGATTCCACCGCCCGCTGCATACCAACTCCGGCATGGCTCAGCAGGCGGACGTGTCCAGGACGTGGGCGCTGCAGGCGGCAGCAGGCGGACGTGTGCGACAAGACGGCGATAAGACAACCCATACCTAGCCCTCTCATGTATCTTGGCACTGTGGACTCCCCTTGACGATAAAAAGGAGGATCCATGCCTCTGACTCGGGGGCTTCCAAGGCAGCCTTGGCTCTAGCCTTAGACAACGAAGGTTTAGCTCCGGCCTTAGACCACTCAGGCAGCTCTTGCTCCTGGCTTAGACAACTAAGCTCCCTCTCTCTGAGCCTCAAGTTCCCGGTGAGCTTCTGAGCTCCCGGAGTTCTCCTTGTAAACACCAAACCACATTCATCCACCACACATAGAAAACACACAGGAGTAGGGTATTAGCCTCCGTGCGGCCCGAACCTGTCTACTTTCTCCTGTCTTCTTTGTGTGCCATCATCCACCGATCGACGTTTCTTCTACACCGGACGCCGCATTCACCTGAGAACCACTCCCCTGGCCGAACCTCAAAGGGGGGTCTCCCGACTTCCCGCCATCGGGGTTTCATCCTCCGACAGCTGGCGCACCAGGTAGGGGGAGTTTCCTTTTCAGGTGACACGCCGGCGTCCCAAACACCGGCGCACTCCATGGCAGGAGGCCATCCTCCACGTGACTCAGACAAGGAGTCCGATGGCTTCACCCCGCCGGGCGACGCTAGCCCTGTGGCGTGCCGGCCACATTTCCCCTCGTCCTCCTGGGGACGTGCGGCGCGCGCCCTGCGGGCCGAGTTCGCCTAGCAGCGGCCTGGTTGTGCGGCCTCGGCACCTTCCCTTGCGGAGGGGGCTGGCAAGTGCCCTGCCGGGTCTGCCGCGGCCTCATCCATGAGGCGCGAACAGGCGCGCCGCTCCACGGCGCGCCGCCACCTTGACTTCCCGTCCGCGTCGCCGCAAGGAGCCCTCCTAGAGGCAGAAGCCCTCCTGTGCCACCCTCCGGCATTTACCGGGGGCGGGGGCCGGGAGCGGCGGTGGCTTAGCGAGGTTGCTAACCTTGTGGGCGTGGCCCATCGCCAGGTCGCCGCCCACAGCAGTGCAGGGGCCGGGAGTGCCGACCGCGCGACGTCTAGCGTGGGCCGGCCCTCCGCCCCGACGCAGAGCAATGCCCGGAGCACGGTGCCACGCGCCCCGCCTCCGGCAAACAGCGGCCACGGCGACCTCCGTGACCGGCTGAACCGGAGGCGGTCCGACGAGGACGCCCGGGTCACTATGGAGTGACGGCGCCAACGGCGGGCGGACGCCATCGCGCATTTCGAGATCCAGGCCTCCAGCTCCAGTATACCGACGGGAAACCGTCATCTGTTGCCCGAGCCCGCTCAGCACGGCTTGGGTTGCCTAGCGCTCTCCCCAGGCCTCCGGCAAGTGCGCTGGCCGGCCAGGTTCCGGCCCAGCTTGCCGGAGAAGTATGACGGCTCCATGGATCCCACGGAGTTCCTGCAGATATACACCACCGCCATCCAGGCGGCCGGCGGCGATGATCGAGTGATGGCGAACTATTTCCCCGTCGCTCTCAAAGCCCAGGCTCGCTCCTGGATGATGAACCTCCCCGAGGGCTCAATCTACTCGTGGGAGGACCTCTGCCACCAGTTCGTGGCAAACTTCCAGGGCACTTTCCCGCGCCCTGGGACCGAGGCGGACCTCCACGACCTGCGTCAGGGCAGAGGCGAGTCGCTGAGGCACTTTTTGCAGCGCTTCAGCCAGGTTCGCAACACTATCCCCCACATTGCTCCTCACGTGGTTATCCACGCGTTCCGCTCGGGCGTGCGTGATAAGCGCATGCTCGAGAAGCTGGGCACCCGCGACGTCCAGACCACGGCTGAGTTGTTCAGCCTTGCCGACCTCTGCGCCCGCAAGGAGGAGGCCCGGGCGTGGAACAGGCCACTCCCTGAGGCCCCTGACGAGGGCCTTGAAGAAAACAGCGAGTCCTCACGCTCCGCGGCGCGTCGAGACAGGAGGAAGCGCCAGAAGTCCAAGGCGGCCACCGGGACCTACGCCTTGGCTGCTATGGGCGCCCCCTGGGCCGATGGCGCCCGCGGGGACGACAACGGCGGCAAGCGGCGAAGGCCCGCACGTACGCCGCCTCCGCCGGCAGCGGCCCCGAAGTGGTGCACCGTCCACTAGACGGATTCGCACGATCTCACGGAGTGCCGTGCCGTCCAGAGCTTGGCCGAGCAGGTCAAGTACTTTCGGCAGAAGCCATAGCAGGCCAAGCCCGATCGAGGTGGATCGGAGGGACCGATCCCTCGCCGGACGGTCCGAATCCCACTGCCGACCGGGAGCAACAATAGAGGGCGCGACCACCCGGACAACACCGCCCCTGCGAGAGCGAGTCCGGGGAAGTTGCGCCGATTCATACTATGCCTTAGTCCGGGGCCCCCGGGTCCCGGGCGCATATCCAGAACATCTGAGCGGGGCCAAGGGTCTCGGGACCATGTCCCAGGGACCACGGCCGTGCCCGACTCGGGGGAGCCCGAACCAAGGCCGCCTCGCCAACGCAAGTGCGAGTCTTGGACGCGGCACCCGGAACATCCAAGCCCAGGCCTCCGGATCCCGGCATATATCAAACCGCATTCTAGTCGGGCCCCCCGGGTCCCGGGGCCCCTTGCCCGATAAGGGCGTGGCCCGGGATCCGCCTGTTTGGCCCGGCACCGTGGAGCCCGAACCGGGGCAGCCTCGCCAAGGCGAGTGCGGGCCTAGGAACGTGGCCTCCGGGACAACTTTAATATTCTCACAACCATATGGGGCGCGGTAACCCGGACAGCACCGCCCTGGCGAGGGCAGGTCCGGGGAGCCCGTCCCAATCCATTCCACATTCTAGCTCGGCCCCCCGGGTCCCGGGGCCCCTCGCCCGATAAGGGCGTGGCCCAGGATCCGCTTGTTGGGCCCGGCACCGTGCAGCTCGGACCAGGGTAGCCTCACCAAGGCGAGTGCGGGCCTAGGAACGTGGCGCCCGGGACAACATCAACATTTTCATAACAGATGGGGACCGATAACCCGGACAGCTTCGCCCTGGCGAGAACGAGTCTGGGAAGGTCGTCCCGACACATTCCATATCCAAGCCCGGGCCTCCGGATCCCGGCATATATCAAACCGTATTACAGCCGGGGCCCCTGGGGCCCCGGGCCTATACGTACCCCCGGCCGCGAAGTGCTCGCTCCCTTTCGGGGGAGTGGTGCCTGGGCCTATGTGTATCACCGGCCGCGAAGCGCTCGCTCCTTCTCGGGGGAGTTGAGCCCGGGCTACTGCCCCCGTCGGGCCGGGATCGGGAAGCACGTAACAAACGCATGCGAACTTCGTCGGCGAGGTACTCTGCAATATTACACCGCATCGAATCGTCACCAACAACGGCGCGCAGTTTCACGAGCGAGCTCTTCCGCGAGTACCGCTCCGACGTTGGCATCAAGCTCTCCTCCGCTTCCCCCGACCACCCTGTGAGCAATGGGCAGGCTGGGCGGGCGAACACGGAGATCCTGCGGAGCCTCAAGACGAGGTCTTACAGTGACCTCAAAAAGCATGGCACCAAGTGGATCGATGAAGCTCCCGGCGGTCCTGGGGGCGAACCGAGCCACACCAGAGCCGGGCGACCGGGGAGACCTCTTCCCTTCTCGGTGTACGGGGCCGAAGCCGTTCTACCGTCAGAACTCACCTTCGGCACTTCCCGGGTACAGCGCTACAACGACGACATCAACCACGACAACATGCAGCTCGACGACCTCGACTTCCTCGAGGAACGAAGGCGGCGCGCCCCGCCCCGCGTCGCTCGATTACCAGCAAGGCCTCAAGCGCTATCTTTGGCGTAAGGTTCAGGCCCGATCACTTCAGGTTGGGGGTTAGAATCTCCGCCGTGTCCTCGCATGGGTCGGAATGAAATAAATCTTCCCCCCGTGGGAAGGCCCCTTCCTGGTGATCGGTGTTTCCCGACCGGGCTCGGTAAGCCTGGGAGCATCTTCACAAATTCTTCCATAAATACATCCTGTAAGTAGCTGTGCGCCCGGGCCAGCGCCGGATTTTTCCAAAATCTCAGCGCTGGCCGAGGCCCCCTTGTGTATACGCTTTCATATAAATAGCTTTTTAAATACCCTTCTCGGTGCCGTCCCTTTCGTCTTTTTCCGTGTGTTGCGTTCATGGCAGTCTCATCCCCTGGGGGCATATTCGGGCCACGCCCGTGCGACGGTTGGGGTTCGTGCATTATCATCAGTTCCCTACCGACGAGTAATCGTATCCCGACGTGCTAGGTCCAGGGCGTTTTCGAGCTCGCGGGGACCTAATGGCGCCCTCCGGGTGGTGCCCCGGGTCCCTGCGGCTCCGATGTCCTGCCTGGCTAGCTTCGGGATCGGTTCTTTCCGGAGGTAGGGGGCGAAATGCTTATGCGTAATCTTTCCCTCCGCACGGTCGCGACCGCGAGGACGCCTTCGGGAGGTGATCGACGCCACCGTTCGTAGCACGGAACGGACAAGGGAACGAGCCAAATACTCTCACAATTCATCGTGTGCAGATTACACCAATTCCCGGCAGGTTTAGGCAGGCCTTCCGAACCTCGACGCGGCCTGCGGAGCCCGGCCTGGCCAGCTCCTCCCCGGCAACCGCCGGGGTGCCGGATGCTCCAATGCCTGGCGACCCCGTGCCCGATCAAGTCCGTTCCCACGGCTTCGCGGCACTGCCTAGGCCAATGGCTCCCGGGGGCGCGGAGGGCCCCCGGACCCGGAAGACAGAAGGGGTCAAGTCTACGGACCTAGCCGTTTCCGCAAGACTCGCGCTCGGTCGCCCGCGGCCCCTTGGTGCCGGGCTCTCGGGGATCTGAGCGCTATGGCGATTCATGGCGGATCGACCCGGTACTCGGCGCTCCCGGGGGCGAGCAACGCTCCCGGCCCCGGGATCGTGCTCGCGGAGCCATACCGCCACTTGCAACATCCAGATACGTAACCTTACCCGACTTACATATTGCATAAATTGTATTCTTCCCCCATTTGTGTGGACAGCCTAGGTTCCCGGGGCGGGCTGCGGTGCTCGACCTGGCCAGCTCCTCCCCGGCCGCCGCCAAGGCGCCGGGTGCTTCGCTGCCTGGCGACCCCGTGCCCGGCAGAGTCAGTTCCCGAGGGCCTCCCGGCGAGTCAAGAGTCTGTTCTCGTGGCCTCGCTGTGCTCCCTGGGCCAACAGCGCCCGGGGGCACGAAGAGCCCCCGGATCCGGAAGACGGAAGGGGCCGAACCTACGGACTTCGTCGCTCCGCAAAGCTCACGTCCGGACTGCTCGCGCCCCCGGGGACCGAGCTCCTGGGGCGTTCAACCGTCACATTCGCTGCCCCTGGGGACCGAGCTCTCGGGGCAGGCGGCTGCACCAGAGCCCGGGCAGGAGCCTTAGGCCCAACGGCTGTTCGTAGCTGCTGGATCTCGCTGTCGGATGACGCCCGGTATTCGGCGTTCCCTGACACGAGGCCCCGAACACCAGCAACCTCCGAACAACACAATAAACCAAGGTACGAAAATATAAACATGATCATATACATATGCAAATATCTCTCTCTGTACAAGACAGGCAAACCGGAGCGCAAGCACGAGCGAGGCCCAGAGATGTCGCCGCACGGGGGGAGGTTACCGGTGTACTTCATACCAGACCCCGGGCGGCGTCGGAAGGGGAGCGCTAGGGGGCATGGAGGGCCCCCGAGCCCCGAAGGCGGCCGCGGATGGTGCCAGAAGGAAACCGGCGCCTTCCCCGGACTCTTCGTCGGCCATCGGCTCCACCAGATGCTCGCGCCCGGAGACGCTGTCGCACGGGGAGAGGTCGCTGGCCTTCTTTGGACCGGACCCCGGGCGGCGTCAGAAGGGGACCGGCGTCTTCCTAGGACTCTTCGTCAGGCATCGGCTCCACAAGGTGCTCGCCGCGGTCGAGGAACCCTGCCCCCGGGGCAGCGGTCTCAGCCACGGCCTCCCGCGCCTCCTCGCGAACCACCACGACTTCCTCGCGCGCGGCGAACTCTCACCCCCCCGAGATGCGAGCCCAGCCTCTTGGGCCCGGACGCTTTCCTCTCGGGAGAGTGTTTCCTTCTCCCGCACCTCCATCTCGGACCAGGCGCGGGAGGCCTCGTCGGCGGCAGAATTCGGTGGCGGCCTCTGATCAGACGACGCACCTCTCTGCTGCCGCGGTCTCCGGCCAGCGGGTCGCCACGAAGAACTCGGTGGCGACGGTACGGGTGGCGAGCTGCTGCATCGCCATCGCGATCGCTGCCGCCAGCCTTCCTCAACACTTCATTCCATGTTTTCAGCCCGGGTTCCGGGCACATATCCCGTCTAAATCAACAAGTCGTCAAGCTACACCAGTCCATGGTGAACCAGGTGCGCCCCGCGTCCCCTCTTTTCTTCAAGACGTGGCCTTGTTCCTGCCCGGGGCTGATCCCGGCCGAGCAACAGGGCCAGGGGCCACTGTCGGCGAAATGGGACTGGGGGTCCCCCAGTCCCCGAGGACGCGAGGGTCTTCGGCCGCGACAAATACTCCGGAGTCCACATTCTGCGCAAGAGAAGGTTGGCTACGGCAGCTCTCTCGCCAAGTACCCGGGGGCATTCTCGAGAAGGGACACTCTGTGCCCGGTCCCGGGGCCACAAGCTCCGTGCCCGGGCCCCGGGTCTCGTCCCCGGTCCCGGGAAGCTTCGTTCTCGGGCCCGGGGCCACGAGCCCCGGTCCCAGGTGCCGGTCGCCCCGGACCCGGGTGCCGATTGCCGACTGTTCCCGGGTGCCGACTGCTCCCGGGAGCCGATGCTCGGCCCCGAGGCCGACTGCCGACCGCCCGGGTGCCGATCGCCCCGTTCCCGGTGCCGACTGACTCGGCCCCGGGTGCCGATTGACTCGAAGAACTCAGCGGACCAGCTCCCCAACTACCTACATTAATGACGAGGCGACAGGGCCTGTCGCCCCTGTTGCCTGCTCTGCCACGCGTGGGCGCCTCGTGATGCCCCCCCCCCGCCCGTGGACACCCGACTGTGCTGTCAGAAGCCTTTTAACTTCGGTGGCGAGGGCGTGCGCCAAAGTCCAAGCAGTCAGAGACTCTTGACTTCGGCAGCGTGCTCCATCACATCCCGTCACATCCTCACGACTCCACCGCCCGCTGCATACCAACTCCGGCATGGCTCAGCAGGCGGACGTGTCCAGGACGTGGGCGCTACAGGCGGCAGCAGGCGGACGTGTACGACAAGACGGCGATAAGACAACCCATACCTAGCCCTCTCATGTATCTTGGCACTGTGGACTCCCCTTGACGATAAAAGGAGGATCCATGCCTCTGACTCGGGGGCTTCCAAGGCAGCCTTGGCTCTAGCCTTAGACAACGAAGGTTCAGCTCCGGCCTTAGACCACTCAGGCAGCTCTTGCTCCTGGCTTAGACAACTAAGCTCCCTCTCTCTGAGCCTCAAGTTCCCGGTGAGCTTCCGAGCTCCCAGAGTTCTCCTTGTAAACACCAAACCACATTCATCCACCACACATAGCAACACATAGGAGTAGGGTATTACGCCTCCGTGCGGCCCGAACCTGTCTATTTCCTCCTGTCTTCTTTGTGTGCCATCATCCACCGATCGACGTTTCTTCTACACCGGACACCGCATTCACCTGAGAACCACTCCCCTGGCCGAACCTCAAAGGGGGGTCTCCCGACTTCCCGCCGTCGGGGTTTCATCCTCCGACAGACATGAATGCGAACATATTGGAAGAGAGGGAGATTGGCTCAGCTCACACACAATCAGTGCGGGTCGATTTCAATTAAATAAAACCAGCTAGAGAATAACCAGGAAGGAATTACAAAGAATGGAAGGTGATTGGAGGCCTTGCTATACATGCTCCACTCACCAATCATAGGAGAAACTATGCCAAAAAATAGAGATTACATGCTATCGCTAACACCCACCCCCTCCCCCCCCCCGCAGTCACAGCGGGAGGCTTCCATACACAGAGACTGGACCGAAAATGGGCGAAGAGCTGAATCAGTAACCCCTTGGTCAGGATGTCGGTGAACTGGTGTGAAAAGGGCACGTGGAGGACACGAACCTGGCCGAGAGCTACCTTTTCGTGGACAAAGTGGATATCAATCTCAATGTGCTTCGTGCGCTTGTGCTACACGGGGTTGACGGTCAGGTAGACAGCACTGACATTGTCGCAGAAGACCACTGTGGTAGTGGAAAGGGGCATGTGAAGTTCCCCAAGGAGTTGGTGGAGCCAGCAGGTCTCGGCGACGGCGTGAGCGACAGCTAGGTACTCCGCCTCGGCACTAGAGCAAGAGACAGTGGCCTGACGCTTGGAAGACCAAGACACCAAGTTGTCGCCGAAGAAGACGCAGTAGCCTGAAGTGGAGCGCCTAGAATCAGGGCAGCCAGCCCAGTCCGCGTCGGTGTAGGCCATGAGCGAAGAGGAGGTGGAGGCCTAGATGAACAAGCCATAGTCCAAAGAGCTCTTGATGTAACGCAAGATGCGTTTGATCAGGGCCATGTGAACATCCCGGGGGACGTGCATGTGGAGGCACACCTGCTGGACTGCGTAGGCGAGGACCGGCCTGGTGAGAGTGAGATACTGCAGCGCCCCAGCGAGGCTGCGGCACTCGTTCGCCTCCGTGTCATGGAGAGGAACACCGTCAGTAGCTGAGAGCTTGAACTTGGTATCGACGGGGGTGGCCGTGGGGTGGCACTCAGCCATGCCGACCCATTGGGGAAGCTCGACGGCATATTACGTTGGAGAGATGAAGTCCAGCCGTGGTACGCTCGACGGAGATGCCGAGGAAGTGGTAAAGATCGCCGAGGTCCGTCATGGCAAACTCGGCATGAAGACGCGCCGAGAGCTGCTGTAGGAGGCCAGAAGAAGAAGCCATCAAGATGATGTCGTCGATGTAGAGCAGAAGATATGAGACGTCGGCCCCATTGTGGTAGACAAACAACGACATGTTGGAGACGGATGGAATGAAGCCGATGGAGCAGACGTAGGTAGTGAAGCGGTGATACCACGCACGAGGGGCCTGCTTGAGGCCATAAAGGGACTTGTGGAGGTAGCAGACGTAGTCGGGGTGGTCGGGATTGACGAAGCCAAATGGTTGTTGACAATAGACGGTCTCATCGAGGTTGCCGTGGAGGAAGGCATTCTTGATGTCGAGCTGGTGGATGGGCCAAGACTTGCTGGCGGCGATGATAAGGACGAGGCGGATGGTGGCCGGCTTGACAACAGGACTAAAGGTCTCATCGTAATCAATGCCAGGTTGTTGAGAGAAGCCTCGAATGACCCAACGTGCCTTGTGACGGGCGAGGGGGCCGTCTGCATGGAACTTGTGCTTGTAGACCCATTTGCCGGAGATGATGTTGGCTCCGGGTGGACGTGGGACGAGAGACCACGTTTTGTTGTAGACGAGGGCCTCATACTCATCACGCATGGCTTGGAGCCACTGGGGGTCCTAAAGAGCCGTGCGATACGACTTCGGGATGGGAGACGCAACTAAGGAACAGGAGGCAGAGAGATTAAGCCAGTTAATGGGTTGAACAATACCCGCTTTGGCGCGCATGGTCATGTGATGAGGACTGGGCGCCGGTCGAGCGACGTGCAGAGGCGTTGGGGCTGTGGGCTGCAAATGCAGCCCAGCGGGAGAGGCCGCGGCCTGCTCGGGACATGTTGTTGTGGCGGGAGACGACACGGCCTGCCTAGGGGACGGGGGTGACCCGAGAGCCGACCCAGGCGAGGAAACCGGCCCAGGTGAGGACCTGTGTGGCGAGATGGCCCAATCAGTGTGCGGCCTGGGAGTTGGTGAAGAGGACCTCCAGGAGGCAGCCGAGGCGGCCTGGGAGGACGAAGCAGGAGCATCTGGGAGTAGGCCATCTAGGCCGTACGGGGCATGGGCGTCGGGGCCGCACGTGGCAGGCGCAATGAGGTCGTGCGGCGCTGAGTCCATGGGACAGTAGCGCGTGTGGCAGGAACCGGGGCGCCATGGTGTGCCGGTGGTGCGATGTCGTCGATAAAAAAATCCAGCACGGAGGAGGCTACCACTGAGGCATCTGTAGAAAAAGGAAAAATCGTCTCGTCGAAGACGACATGCCATGAGATAATGGCTCGGTTAGTGGAGCGATCAAGACACTGGTAGCCCTTTTGGGAAACGGGATAGCCAAGAAAAACACATGCAGTGGAATGAGGTGCAAGCTTGTGAGGAGCGGTGGCGGAGAGATTGGCGTAGCATAGGCAACCAAAAACACGAAGGTTCAATAAATCCGTGGCAGTACCAAAGAGCTTTTCAAAAGTGGTGAGGAAGCCGATGGGCTTGGACGGCCGTCGGTTGAGAAGGTATGTGGTAGTGGAAAGGGCCTCCGCCCAATAGGAGGGAGGCATAGAAGCTTGTAGGAGGAGGCAACGAATAACATTATTAGTGGTGTGAACGGATCGTTCGGCTGTGCCATTTTGTTGCGAGGTATAAGGGTAGGAGGAGTGAAGCATTATACCATGAGTGTGAAAGAAGGAGAGGATAGTGGAGTTGATGAACTCACGGCCATTATCGGTTTGGTAGCATTGGAGGGGCAGTTAAAATTGGGTGTGAACATAGGGAACAAAGATCTGAAAAATGGAGAATACATCAGATTTGTTGCGAAGGGGAAAAGTCCAAAAATAATGTGAGTAATTGTCGACAATAATGAGGTAATAGCGAAAACCGGAATTGCTCAAGACAGGGGATGTCCATAAATCACAGTGTAATAACTAAAAGGGAGCAGTGGAGACACTATGAGAGTGAGCAAAAGGAAGCTTAACAAGTTTGCCCAAACGGCATGCATGACAACTAGAATAAGAAGCATCACTAGGGATAGCCGAGCGTTGTTGAAGGTGAAGGATGGCATCCCAACCCGGATGTCCCAAGCGGTGGTGCCATATAGCAGGAGACGATGTGGTCAACAGGAACGAGTGCAGGCGGGCAGAGATGACGGTGGCCGGGATGGTGTAGAGATCTCCAGAGCTATTGAAGCGAAGAATCACGGTCCCCCGAACGCGAATCCTTGTTAGAGAAACCAAAAAAGTCAAATTCAATGGAACAAAAATTGTCACTGGTGAATTTACGAACGGAAATGAGATTTTGTATAAGGGAAGGAACAATGAGGACATTATTGATGGCATATGAAGAGGAAGCAGTAGAGAGAGTAGTGTGTCTAATGCGAGAAACTAGAATTGAGGAACCATTATCGACGGTGACGGACATGGGTGTGGAAGGGGGTCGGCAAGAGAGAAGGGTACGGTCGGAAGAGGCCATATGAGAAGTGGCACCCTTATCCATGACCCAGCTACTAGGGGGCTGTCCCTGCTGTAGATGCATATTGTTCAGTGCAGCAACTTGGCCGGCCTGGTCCCAATTGGGCTGGGCCGGTGCCTCTGGTCCACCAGCAGGAGGCTGCATCACGTTGAAGGCCTGCTGGACCGGAAGACTAGGCCGCGGTCCAAGGAGGCCTGGTCCACCAGCAGGCCGTTAGGAGGCATTCCACGGCTGAGGTCCGGCCCAAGGTGTGGGAGCCTAGGGGGCCATCATCACCGATGGGCCGAGTGGTGGTGTCGGCGTTTGCTGCTTCTGTCCGCCACTAGAGCGATCGCCACCACGGTTCCCGTTTGCGCCACTACAATCAGAGCCGCCATTGCCGCCGCTATTCTTCCCTTTGCCCTTGTCCCTGCCGCCGTTCTTGCCCTTGGAATTGGAGGTCGCTGAGCTGGGCGTGGGCGTGACGAAGAGGGCAGTGTCATTGTCGAAGGCGACACCAGCGGGATGACGCATCTCGGCAAGGAGGAGAGCCGAGCGGGCGGTGGCGAACATGGGAAACGGAACCTAGAGGGGCAGTAGCTTCGCCTGGGTGGAGAAACAAGGGCTGAGGCTGTAGATCAAGTTGAGGACCAGCGTGCGATTGGAGATCGGCTTGCCCAGGTCCCACAGCGAGTCGACGAGGTTCTTGAGACGCCGGCAGTACTCCGTCACGGACATGTCTCCTTGGTTGAGGCTCCGGAATTTCGTTTCTTGGTAGATGGTCCTAGTTTCGCGGTTGTTGCGAAACATATGCTTGGCAATGTCCCACAGAGCACGCGCCGACTGCTGTTGTTCCATGCTGAGGTCGAGGATGTCGGGATGAATGGAGTAGTAGAGGGCAGTGAGGACTGCAAAGTCGTCCTGCGCCCATGAGCCGGCGGTGTCGGTCGGGGGAGGATCGCCGAGGATGTGGGCCAGCATGCCGAACTTGCCGAGGAAGCAACGACGAACTTTCTCCATTTGGTGTAGTTCGGGGTCTTCATGTCAAGGACGAAGGGGACATGAGTCTTGACGCTAGGTATGCTGAGGCCGCCGATCGCCGGGGAAGGAGGCGAGGCGGCGCTAGCGGTGGCAGATGCGCCGCTGAAGACGTCGTGCTGCATGGGCGGCTGGGCTGTCACCAAGGCAGAGGAGGAAGAGCCGCCCAAAACAGATGTCGTGAGAGACTTGGAAAGGACGGCTTGAGCCGCCTGCGCGTTGGCTAGAGTGGCGAGAAGGCCGTCCTGATTTCCGGTGGCAGTGGCCGCATGGGCGGCTGCGAGTGCCGTGACAAGGTTGGCCGAAGCATCCTGTAGATGGAAAGAAGGAGGTGTAGAGGTAGAGTTGGGGTTGTCGCTGGTAGGGAGCTGAGTAGAGGGGATCTCCATGGGAGCAAAAATATAGCGGAAGACTCGACAGGAGGAGAGCAAAGCAGGCGGATTCAACACTGCTTTGATACCATGCGAACGTACTGGAAGAGAGGGAGATTGGCTCAGCTCACACACAATCAGTGCGGGTCGATTTCAATTAAATAAACCAGCTAGCGAATAACCGGGAAGGAATTACAAAGAATGGAAGGTGATTGAAGGCCTTGCTATACATGCTCCACTCACCAATCATAGGAGAAGCTATGCCAAAAAATAGAGATTGCATGCTATCACTAACAATGAAGGCTCTCAAGCGATGGCGCCTCATCACGAGGACGCGGATCCATGTGGCATCGCAGCACGTCAGCACGTCGGCGACCATCAGCCTCCTCAGGTTGGGCATCTCTAAGAAAGGACTCTCCGGCCGGCACGACCCATATTTGAGGTCCGGTGAGCCGCAGCACGAGATCCGTCACGTTAATGACGGCCTTGCAGAAATAGCCCGAGCGTGGACAGCACGCCCTCACGCTTCTACCTCTCCAACAATGGCCGCAACCCATCCCCTTCCTGTTGGCCGATGTGGAAGGCGAGGCTGGCGCGCGAGAGGCACGGCGTGGCGTCGGGGTAGAGCTCCACGCGGTTCCGGACATTGACGAGCGTCTCGAGCTTGGGGAGATCATAGAAACATGCCGTCGTCCAGGACAAGCTCTCGAAGATCTGACAATGGCGCATCGATTACAATCTCATAATTGCTGCATTGGCGGGAGACGACGTGCAGGACTTGGAGCGACGGGCAACCGGCCACCGCGCGCTCGTAGACGGCCGCTGGCGTCGGGCGGGGCATGTCTCGCAGAACCAGCGTGGTAAGCGCGTCGAAGCCTAGGAGATTTGGGGTCGGCATTTGGTAAGCTTGAGGGTCTTTAGCCGAGAGCTGTGGGGATCGTCAGTGATGCAACCGCCGGAGAATTTGTAGGCAAGCTCCATCGGCCCTGACGACGACGTCACGGGAGCAGCGGCGACCTCGAGGTGTTCGACGCCCCATGCGTCGACAGCCGTGGTGATCAAGCGGTTGACGGAGGTCGTGGTGTTGATGTCGATAAACTCCACCCTGAGCCTATCGACTCTCCGGCGCCGGCGCGTCGACGACGAGAGCTCATTCATCCAGGCGGCCATGCATGGTGCGCATGGCGCGGCGCTGGTACCGGTTGATGATGGGTTCGCACTTCTTGCCGTAGTCGTATACCCAGAACGATCTCATGGCCTTGTCACGACGGCGAAGCTCAAGGAAGTAGTCGCGCGGCAGTGTGTCGGCGACCTTCAGATCGAGGCTGCGCAGCTCGCGCTTGCCAAGCGTGGTGCGGATGTCGACGCGGCGTGAGATTTGGCGGACCAGATCGTCCGGGAGGTCGCTGAGGCGGCCCTCGTCGGCGGTATGCTGCTTCCTGGCCATCTCGCGCTGGACGGGAACAACCAGAAGAGCGCGTTCGAATCGGGCCAGACAATTTTGCGCGGCAAGCCGGATGCGCATCGGAGTCGGTATAGCAAAAGCGGTACCAGTTTCTGGCTGTACTTGTACGTAGTCCGAGGCGACTTCGTATTAGGCCGATAAGGCCACAAGGGGCCAGTAGAGATGTGGAGTTCATACATCGCAACCAAACCTACACCAAAAATTGCAGCAAAGAATCGGACCAGTGCATGTGCAATGCCGTGTCGACTCTCCGCCTCATGTGCACTGCATGCCGCTCCTCTCTCTGCCCCCCGTGCAGTGCATGCCGCTCCCCTCTCTTTCTCACGTATGTCATATTGTATATGGATAATAAAAACATATGGGTTTTATCTCGAACCTAAATTTAGATAGATTTAAAAGACAAAAGTTAGACATATTCAGATTTTTAACAAGAGGTACCCTACTTTCTAAGTGGACTCCCTGCCCGTCTTATATATATTGAGGGTTACAAAGTAGAAAACCTAGCTGGATACAGTCTATAATTCATTTATCTGTACATAGAATATTCAGCTAGATCTCTTTTCTTATCGTATAAAGTAACATAAAGTCGAGTTCTACCTTATCTCCCAGCCCATCTTATATATGTTGAGAGGTAAGGGTTACAGAGTAGAAAACCTAGCTAGATACAGTCTATAACTTATTTATCTGTACATAGAATATTCAGGTAAATCTCTTTTCTTATCGTATAAGGTAACATGAAGCCAAGTTCTACCTTATCTCCCACCTTCTATCTAGGTAACTGCATTTGCTTCCTGTAAGGGTACTTGAGACCAGCCCATCTTGCTTCTTGTAAGGGTGCCTGAAACCAGCCCATCTTGTATTCAGATGATTGTATTTGCTTTCTGTAAGGGTACATAGAACCTATGTCCTCCATAGCATACCACTCTTCTAAGTGTACCTGGGACCTATGTCCTCCACAGCATGCTTGTCCTACACAACATGTCACTCCTCTCTCTTCTCACAATCATAGGACATGCATACTATTAACAACTTTCAAAAGAATCAAAATGGTTTTTGTCCTAAATTACTTCTCATTGCAATTAAATCTTTACAACAAAATTTCACATGATTATATCTCAATGAAAAAATTATATGTTTTAGTTGTTGAAATTCGATATTTCTAATGTGAGAATTGAATGTTTCGATTAGAATTTTGACTCTGTTACATATTTTAAGTTTTTGTGTTGTAATGGGTTTTTTTAATGTTGCACATGATGTTATTTAGATGTTTAAATATGTATTTTCTAAGATTTCACTAGTTTATTTTCAAATGTTGTACATGGTGTATTTTGAATATTTCAGCAAGTAGTTTGTAATGTTTCATTTATAATACAAAAATATTTCACTTAGATCATATATTTTTATCTAAAATATAATCATGTATATTTTGTTGCAAAGATTTAATTGCAGCACCCCCGACGGCAGGTATTTTCCCAAAGAATCAGTAGAGAAGAGAGGCATAGATAGGATAGACGAACTAGCATGAGATGACTAGTTCTGGTTACTTGGAACACAAGTTTTTTCATCTTAGTAACTAATATAATCAGCTGCTAACATAGAAAACATTAATTTGGAGGATGGGTCATCGCAGCAGTTAAATGATCTAACTGAAAATGCCACGCGTAGGAGCTCTTGTTGCTGAATGGCACATTAAACTCATTTCTTCTTTCCACCGGCTCCCTTTGTTTTCTTGCTAGCGACTGTCTTAGTTGTTTTTTCTGAAGTATCCTGCGATCACATCACAGAAAAACTCATGAGTTGCCACGTAAAAGAATTATGGACACCACACAGTTTTACATGAAACAGCCCACGAAATCCGAGGGAAAATCATGCTGCAAGGCTATAAAACCTTCTCACACTAAACTAGTTTAGCACTGGATTACGAGATATGCTTTTGCTATTGTATTGGCCTAATTGATGTTTGCTAGTTGACCTGAAAATACCGTTGAGTAACACCCACATCTTTTTATCATTCATCTATCACTCAATCGAAACATCAAACCACATGTTTCAACTGTCATTTGAATGACCTGATGATGTATGCAGTTCATTAACATGAACCGGATGTATATGATGCTAGAATGGATGATTCTGGGGAAGGCTAAAGATTATAAATTTAAGCACGGTTGATATGCTGCTGCTCTCTGCCCCTCACCGATCGGAGGTTGTACGTGTGGACGATCGGTGGGCGCGGTTTGAAGGCTGATCGGCGGCGAGGAGCCAGCGATCGTGAGAGGAGGAAGAAAGAGGTGGCGGCTAGGGTTGGACTCCCGGCTCCCTTCAGGAAGCCGGAAACAATATGTTTCTCCCTAAACTGATCCAATTGTCTTTACAACCATATATCGTTTCTCCTTTCTAAAAATAGAAATAAGTTTCTAATAATAATAATAGTTCTCTAATAATAGGAAACGTCCTGGGCGGTGAGGCCTTCTCCTGCATGCGCCTGCTAGCCACGAGCAGCCTCCTCTGATATTGAAGTCCCGTCATAACATCTCTCCCCGCCCCAGCAAACAGCTCGTCCTCGAGCTGCACATCCGGGTAGAGAGTCTTGAAGTCGTCCAGGGGCTCCCAGGTGGCGTCGTCCTCCGGAAGGCCTTGCCACTTGACGAGGAGGCGCCATGCGCCGCGACGGAGCTGGGCGCGCAGGACCTGCGCAGGGGCTGGCAGCAGTCGCCCGTCCTGAACCGGTGGCAGCACGGCCGGTGTTGATGGTGGCGAGCCGGCGTAGTTGTAAGGCTTTAACAGGCCCACATGGAAGACATCATGCAGGCGCGCGTCCGCGGGGAGTCGGAGACGATAAGCCACCTGCCCGATGCGCTCGACGATCTGGAACGGCCCGGCGTAGCGGGGGCGTAGCTTGCCCTTGGACGGCGAAGCGAGCGCATGGGTGGGTCGGTGGAGAAGGCGGAGCAGCACCCATGCGCCCACGTCGAACTCCACCGCGCGATGGTGCTCATCGTAGTGGCGCTTGGCGTACTGCTAGGCCTGAAGAAGACGCTCGCGAACCTCCTCCAGGAACGCGTCGCGGTCCCGCAGCATGGCGTCCACCGCCTCTGTCTGAGCCGCCCCGGCGTGGTGTGGCAGGAGGGGTGGCGGGGGTCGGCCGTACACAACCTCGAACGGCAACGCTCGGAGCGCCGTGTGGTACGAGGTGTTGTAGCAGTACTCCGCCCAGGAGAGCCAGTCGACCCACGAGCGAGGCTGATCACCTGTCGCACAGCGCAAGTACATTGCGATGATCTTGTTGACGACCTCGGACTGGCCGTCCGTCTGGGGGTGAAAGGCCGTACTGAGCCGTTGCTTGACACCTGCACATTTAAAGAGATCGCGCCAGAGATTGCTGGTGAAGACGGGGTCGCGATCGCTGACGATGGAGCTGGGGAAGCCGTGCAGGTGCACGATCCCATCAAAGAAGGCGCAGGCGACGGAGGCGGCGGTGTAGGGGTGGCTGAGCACGATGAAGTGGGCGTACTTCGAGAAGCGGTCCACCACCGTCAGGACCACGGACTTGCCGTGCACCTTTGGCAGCCCCTCGATGAAGTCCATGGAGATATCCGCCCACACCTGCGACGGAACGTCCAAGGGCTGAAGTAGGCCGGCCGGCTGTGTGGTCGGCGTCTTGTTCCGCTGGCACACGTCGCAGGAGCGGACGAAGTCGTGCACCAGCTGGCAGTCGCTGGGGATGTAGAAGTCCGCGCGGAGGCGCACAAGGGTTTTCTGGACCCCCTCGTGGCCAGCCGAGTGAGCCAGGGTCACCACCTGGTGGCGCAATTCGTCGGTGGCAGGCATGTAGATGCGCTTGCCGTGGAGGAGGAAGCCGTCGTCGGCTGCCCACGGCTCGCCCAGAGACGCAGCCTCCAGCTGCTGCAGCAGGTCGCGCGCGACCGGGTCATCCGCGGTGGCGCGGCGGATGTCGGCGTAGAGGTCGAAGGAGGGCCCAGAGAGGGCACAGAGCGCCGCAATCTCCTTGTCGCGGCGGGACAGCGCGTCGGTCGCCGAGTTGAGCCGCCCGGGGCGGTACTCAACGGTGAAGTCGAACCCGAACAGCTTGCTGAGCCACTGGTGTTGAGGCACGGTGGACAGCCGCTGGTCCAGGAGGAACTTCAGGCTGTAGTGGTCGGTGCGGACGAGGAACCGGCGCCCCCACAAGTACGGGCGCCAGTGCCGGACGGCTTGCACCAGCCCGATGAGCTCGCGCTCGTAGGCCGCCAGCTTGACATGGCGGGCGGCGAAGGGTCGACTGAAGAAAGCTAGGGGTCCCCCCCTGGTGTAGAACGGCGCCAAAGCCGATGCCAGACGCGTCGCAGTCGACCACGAATTGGCGCTCAAAGTCGGGCATCTATAGAACCGGCGCCGACGAGAGCGCCCGCTTCAGGGCAGCGAAGGCCTCGTCCGCCTCCGCCGTCTAGACGAACGCCTCCTTCCGCAGGAGGCGTGTGAGTGGTGCCGCGATGGAGCCGAAGTCGCGGATGAACTTCCTGTAGTAGCCGGCGAGGCCCAGGAAGCCACGCACCCCGCGTGGAGAGCGCGGTAGCGGCCACGAGGCGATCGCGGCCACCTTGTCGCTGTCCATGGCGACGCCGTCGGCGGAGATGACGTGGCCGAGGTAGGCGACGGAGAGGGCCCCGAAGGAGCACTTCGACCTCTTCAGAAAGAGGCCGTGGGCTCGTAGGGCGGTGAAGACGAGGCCGACATGCTGCAGGTGCTCAGACCACGACGGGCTGTAGATCAAAATGTCGTCGAAGAAAACCAGCACGAACCTGCGGAGGAAGGGACGGAGCACGTCGTTCATCAATGCCTGAAATGTCGCAGGGGCGTTGGAGAGCCCAAACGGCATTACCAGGAACTCGAAGTGGCCGTGGTGGGTGCGGAACGCCATCTTCTCGATGTCCGCCGGGTGCATGCGCACCTGGTGGTACCCCGAGCGGAGGTCGAGCTTGGTGAAGTACTTGGCCCCGTGGAGCTCGTCGAGGAGCTCATCAACCACCGGGATCGGGAACTTGTCCTTGGACGTACGGTCATTGAGCGCGCGGTAGTCGATGCAGAAGCGCCACGACCCATCCGCCTTCACGAGGAGCACGGGTGCCGAGAACGGAGAAGTACTGGGGCGGATGATGCCCTGCTCCAGCATGGCGGCGCACTGCCGCTCGAGCTCGTCCTTCTGCAACTGAGGGTACCGGTACGGCCGCACTGCCACCGGCGCGGTCCCGGGCAGCAGGTGTATGTGGTGGTCGTAGGGGCGGGCTGGTGGAAGGCCGCGCGGTGTGTCGAAGACGGCGTCGTGCTGAAGTAAGAGCTCGTCCAGCAGCGGGTGGTGCGGGCCCGAAGCGACCGCTGCCAGCGACCGCTGCTGGGAGGGCGCACCCGGGGCGCCCACACACTGCCATGTGACGCGGCGGCCCTCGTGCAGGAAGGACACGGTGAGCCCCTCGAAGTCCCAGGTGAGGGGGCCCAGCGTGCCAAGGAAGTCGACGCCGAGGATGAAGTCGAAACAGCCGAGCGCGAGGCCGACGCAGGTGATGGAGAAGGGCGCCCCGCAGATGTCGACGGGCACGTCGCGTGCGATGCCGTCACACGGCACGCGCTCGCCGTTGGCCACCGTAACGCGAAGCTGGTCGCGCCCCTGAGGAGCGAGACCAAGGCGCCGCATGGCCGCGCCCTGGAGGAAGGTGTGGGTGGAGCCGGTGTCCAGGAGGGCGAGGAGGCGCTCGCCCTTGATCGTCACGGGCAGGAGCATAGTGTGGTATGTCCTAATGCCTGCAAGCGCGTGTACAGAAACCACAAGAGCGTGAGCGTGCGCTGCGGCGACGGCGTCTTCGGGCAAGGCCGCGGCCGCGTCGTCGGCTGCCGCCTCCTCGTCGTCGTCGAGGAAGTCGTTCGCCTCCAGGAAGAACAGGCGGGGGCACACGTGCCCACGCACGTACTGCTCGTCGCAGTTGTAGCAGAGGCCCTGACGACGGCGTTCCTGCATCTCGGCCGGCGAGAGGCGACGGTACGGCCGCACGGGTGCCGCCGGGGCTGCTGCGCCCGGTGCTGCAGCGCCGGCTGCGGGCGGCGCAGGCAGCGCTGGTGCTCCAGCCGGGGCCGCGGCCGCCGCCTGTTGGCGTGGGGGAAGGGCTGGCCGCGGGGGAGGGTGGGCGCCGCGCTGCTGAGGGGGTGCTGCTGCGGCCAGAGCCCGTGTCTCGAAGGCGCGGGCGAGGAACATGGCCGTCTGGAGGTCGGGCGGGGCGCGCATCGCGACGTCGACCCGAATGTGTTCCGGGAGGCCGCCGACGAAGAGCTCCGCCTTTTGGCGCGTGGAGATGTCCCTGGAGTGCGCCAGCACCGTCTGGAAGCGGTCCGCAAACTCCTAGACCGTGGAGTGGAAGGGAAGGCGCCCCAACTCGGCCAGCCGCGAGCCGTAGATAGGCGGTCCGAAGCGAAGACGGCAAAGCTCCTTGAAGCGCTCCCAGGACGGCATGCCCTCGTCCAACAGGAGGGCGTAGTACCATGTCTGAGCGGCGCCGGTGAGGTGGTAGGAGGCCATCCACGTCCGCTGCTCCACCGGAGTGCGCTGGCCCCAGAAGAATTGTTCACAGTGTGTGAGCCAATTCAGCGGGTCGACCGAGCCGTCATACGTCGCGAAGTCGATCTTGTAGGTCCGAGGCTGGAAAGGCGCCGCGCCGAACGTCGCGGGAGCGGCAGCCGAGGGCGCCCCGCCTAGCGCTGGAGATGCAGCCGGCGCGGACCAGAAGGTGGAGCCGTGGAAGATTGGGTCGTCAACGCCGCCATAGAGCGTTCCCGACGCCGGAACGCCCCCATGGCCGAAGCCCGCTGTGATGTGAGGGGTCGAATGGACCGACGGGCGCGCCGGCGCGGAGGAGTAGACCGGCGGCACGACGTCGGGAAGCCACGGCGGAAGCGGGGACGGCGAGTGGGGAAACTGGATCTCCTGGATGGGGACGCCGCCGGGGGGAACCGCCGGTGCTGGCGCGGTGGTGTGCGCCGTGCTGTCCTGCGGCATCCCGGAGGGGTAGACGGCGCCCGAGGCGGGCGAAGGCAGCCGCTGCTGCGGGTTGGGCGCCGGCGGCTGCTGCGGGTTGGGCGCCGGTGGTAGCTGCGGCTGTGGGTGAGTCGGCGCCACGCCTGGCTGCGGTCCTAAGAGGAATGCGTGGACGCTGGCCATCATCCTGCCGAGGTCGAGGACGGCCGCGGTGAGCTGCTCGTTGGTCATCACCCCCACAGCGGAGGAGGAAGCCCCGGCGGCCAGCGGCAGCGATCTCGCGGGCAGAGAGGTGTGCGGAATCGGTGCGGACGGGATCGGCACGGACACGTTGGGGTTCGGCGGCGGCGCGGTTGAAGCGGGCAACGGCAGCGACATCGGATCGGAGGTGTCTGATACCAGGTTGATATGCTGCTGCTCTCTGCCCCTCACCGATCGGAGGTTGTACGTGTGGACGATCGGTGGGCGCGGTTTGAAGGCTGATCGGCGGCAAGGAGCCAGTGATCGTGAGAGGAGGAAGAAAGAGGTGGCGGCTAGGGTTGGACTCCCGGCTCCCTTCAGGAAGCCGGAAACAATATGTTTCTCCCTAAACTGATCCAATTGTCTTTACAACCATATATCGTTTCTCCTTTCTAAAAATAGAAATAAGTTTCTAATAATAATAATAGTTCTCTAATAATAGGAAACGTCCTGGGCGGTGAGGCCTTCTCCTGCATGCGCCTGCTAGCCACGAGCAGTCCTCCTCTGATATTGAAGTCCCGTCATAACAACGGTAATATTGATGGCGCACTGGTGAAGGTGCCTTTCTTTTCAGAGGCGCTGACGTGCTAACAACTGGCTTGAAGAAGGACTCGAGCCTGGACAAATTAGTTCAAGAATTTGTAGATGAGGCTTCAACAAATGATATGGATGCATGCTCTTAGAACCAAGTACAAAATATCACAATGCTCACGCCTCACCTTCCTTGGGAAGATTTATTCTTGGCAGATTTAATCTTCTCTATGGCCTACATAAACTGTAGAAATAAATTTCTGATTTAAAGAATTTAATACAGTAAACCAAAATAAAAGTGCATGCCTTTGTCACCCTATCTTGATTGAAACCATTTTCTTTCACCAAAAACTCTACAAGGCCCTGGAGAAAGAATTAAAGTACTCAGATGAGATCACTTTAAAGTGAATAGCAAGAAAATAAGGTAGGCATACCTCCTCATCAGGTGCAGTCCATTTCAGCTCAGGAATATCCAACGTAACATTGGGTTCCTTGAACAAGCGTCGAGCTTCTTGATAAGGCCAATCCTCAGGAATCTGATATCTGCAGTAGACAATAGACATGAATACATATTTAAAATAAATTAACAAAAGAAGTGCTCTTGATCATGTTACAATACACCATTACATCTAAAGTAAGAAATGCAATCATGAGAGAAAATAAAACCACACACATATAGCAAGAAACTTTTGGGCCGCTGTGCCACAAAAATGGTTTCAGTTGAGCTCTAAGTTAACTAGGGAAATCTTCAAATAGTTCAATAGATTAACCTGTCTTTATTAATGTTTTCCAGAATGCTTTCTATGGAACCGTGCTGACGAATAAGTTTCAGAGCTGTTTGACCCCCAATACCTAGCAAACAAGCACAAAAAGCCAGTTAGGAAAAAGTCTACATTGACCAAAAAAATCACGAAAGTACTTTTCACAAGAAGAGGGAAAGCAAATATGCCTTTAATGTTATCACAATAGTCACATCCACATAAGATGCACAAGTCAATGAATTGGTCCATAGTGAGTTCAAGCTCCTCCAAAACCTGCAATAAGAAAATTAGTTGTGTATACACTATACAACATCAGTATATGTACAAAGCAAATCACAACACTACGTACTTTTGCAACTTCAAATTCCATAACAGGTATTTTCTTGGAACTTGGATCCATCAAATGATGGAGAAACCGTGGAGCTCCAAAAGTAAGAGAGTCCATATCTTCTGATGCAACTCCATAAACCTATAAAACAGATGGTAATGAATAAAAATGGAAGCAAGGGATGGAAACAAGAAGGCAGACGTCCACCATGTTAAGTTGTTAACATTACCTTATCATTTATGCAGAGCGCAGCACATTCTGCTTCTGCTTCACATGGTGCCTATTAATACCAGAAATGCAGAGGTCTTTGGATGAGATAAAGAACATCACAAACACATGATAAAATCATAGATTTACTATGCTAGAAGAGTAAATTTCAACTAGTCCTTAGAACAAGATGGTTACATATTGACTCATTCGCTGAACAAGCACATGACACCAAGGAAAACTGAATTTACCTCTACAACAGGAACCCCCATAAGTCTCAATAGTCGTTTACAATCTTCATTGTGCTGCTTCGTGACCTGCTCAAGGAAAAAGAACATGTAAAAGTAGAGCTTACTCTCATATGTCTAACCAGTTTCGCATCTTCCATATCATGTCATGCAAACCAACAGATTTCATTGATATTTGCTCAGTGAATGAATATGTTGTCCCTCTATCATAGAAAATTGCCTTACATTTCTTGTGTATTACTTACTCTTGAAGATCAATTCCAAAGAGAACTAAACGATACTCTTGAATATCAATTCCAAAGAAAATAGAAAGTGAAGAATCTCACCTTCACAGTTCTCTTGCTATATTTTTCAATTGCATCTTTATCTCCTTCCTACACATTAAAAGCCACTTGTTTACGGATCAAGGAAGGAAGGAGAACAAGCAGAGAAAAGAATGTAATAAAAAATTCTGAGAAAAATAGAACACCACACTGTTAGCTCACCTCTAGTGCCTCGGTTAGTTCTTTGGTGGCATCCTCCCTCTTTGAATACCTGCAGAATAAACCATGTTAGCATTCTATAGCCCAAAAAGTGATATAGGGAAAACAATAAGTAGCGGAAGAGAAAACAATCTAAGATGAAAGAAACATAGCGTGCCTTTTTGCAAGCTCTTGTTTCTTCAGATCGGGAGGCTTGCCATCAAAAACATATCTGCACAAACAACAGGTGGTGTTTTCGTGTCACAATTTTAAGTGTGTTTATATGGACAATTTCAATAATAACACATGAAGAAATTTGGGTTTACACTGGCTTGATTCCTGCCTCCAGCAACCTTATTGTCCGGTTGAACATACCTTGTAAATGACTGTACAGCAAAAGGTCATAAATGAATTAACAGAATTGTAGAAACAGTGTGCACTACTTGAGATATTAACATGGTTGGAAAGAGAGATTTAGAACCTGGTGACTTCACCAGCCTCATTCGTGAGGGTTTCCATCCCTGTTCTTCCAACTACAATCTATACCAGTAAAACATAAAAACCTGTCCCAACTTATAAAGTGGTGGGCAAGAGGTTTTCTAACACCACACCAAAACTTGTTAAGCAATTGCACACATAACACATAGTGAATGTAATATGGAATTGCTATGTTCTGTTTTCCCATTTTTAAGCCAAAACATCCAATGCTAGAGGTGTTTAGTTTAATGTTAATCAATATAAGCGAGCAAAAAAAAAAAAAGAGGAACAATAGAGGCTCAGGGTTCCCCCAACCGAGTGTGCCAAATTTGGCACTTTACTAGCACTGGGCACCTAAATAGCAAAAGAAAACTCTCTAACGCAATTCAGAGGCTTAACTAACCCTAAATCCCAAGTAAGTGAGCACATTTCAAAGCAAACCCCCCGAATGTGATAGTAGAGTAGGGGCGGGGTGGCGCATACGAGGAACTGGTAGATGCTCATGCTGGCGTCGACGGCAATGCGGCGGCCGAAGTAGCTCTCGAACTTCTGCTCCTTCATCGCCTTGGGCGCGTTGTCCGCCAACAGCTTCGTCAAACCCTACAAAACCGCAGAAATCGAGACGAAACCCCATCACAAATCGGCAGCAAAACAGCGACAATCGACACCACCAGTCACAAATCCGAACGAGGACGGACCGGCGTAGCACGCACTTCTCCCGCACTCACCTTGATGCCCATCTCGCCTGCGACGGATGCGGCGAGCTGCGGCGGCGGCGGAGTCAGTCGCAGCGAAGAGAGAGAGAGGTCGCAGGCTATTTCGAGTTTTCGTTCTCCGCCCCCGCCTTTGTGTTTTCACTCCACGGTCGGTCCGGTCCGGTCCGGGTAGGGTAGGGTCGGTCTAGTTGGGCCCCATTAACGATAACCCGTTGGCCCAAATAAATGGGCCTCAAGCACGTCACAATCCCGTACCGGGCTCAACTAAAATGGGCCGCAGTGCGCCTTATTCCCGTTCCGGCCCAAATAGTATAGGCCGCATGTAAGCCACAGTACCATTCAGGCCCAGTATGCTAACTAGAATGGGCCTCATGTACTCCACAGTCGCGTTCCGGCCCAACTGGAAGCCTAAGCTATGGTGACGGGCCGCGCGGTGGCGGTGTTGCAGGCTTGCGAGCGAGAATTTTTTTGATTTTTGTATTTATTTATTAAAAGATTTACAAAAGTAGATTTTTGTTTGAAAAAATTACAAAAATAGACTCCCACCCCTCTGGGAGGGCGATTTTTAAAAATCGCCTGATGGGCGATTTTATGACGTGACTGACGGCCGTTGGCCCCCGCCGACGGCCGTCAGTCATTTTGCAGGCGGCCCCCCGGCCTCCCAAAAACCGCCCTCCCAGAGGGCGGCAAGGGGGCCGCCTACAAAATGCGCCCGAGGGTCGGCCATTTTACAGGCGGCCCCCTTGCTGCCCTCTGGGAGGGCGGTTTTTGGCTTGCCGCCCAACTAGAGGGCGGTATTTAGCGTTAATATAGTCCAGACCGTCCGGACCCTATCCGGACGGTCCAGACAACATGCCAAAAAAAGAAAAAAATTGATTTAGAAAAATTAATTTTCGAAATCAATTTTTATGTGAGTACCGGCTGCCGTAACTATTCCCTAGGCGCATACTGTCGCCGCTCCCTGGCCGCGCCGTCCTCACACAGTAGTTGCATCACTAGTTGGATATCAGTAGGTTTGTATGATAGTTAATGTGTGTTCGGTTGTCACCGCTCGGAATGTACTTTCGTCGTGAAGTTGACACTCGAAAATTCATGTTTTTGATCAGGTTCGTCAGAAACGTAGATCGTGAGGAATACGTCGTTTGATCGATGAGCGTAAATGAAGTAAAGTGGTTTCATCAGGAAACGTAGAATTAATAAAACATTATATACAACAGACAAACTATTACAGACACAAAGTACTACGGGCCCTGACCGTAACCTCTAGCTCTCTTCGACTTCCTACCCTGCGCTCGCACCTGTCCCTGGGAGTACGTCAACCAGTCTGGTGGTACAGCACGGCCAGCGCGGGTCGTCTGCACTGGTGTGGCAACCGGTGGGTCCTGTGTCTGTGGTGGCGGAGCTCCTTCGAGCTGCGAGGCAGCTAGTATCTCATGGATCTCCTTGCCCTCGTCCTCGTCCTCCAAGTCGTCCCCCTCGAAAGGACCCGGTGCCCAACCGCTGCCGCGTGCGCCCTGCGTAGAGGAGCCAGCGCCAGTAAACATCGCTGGCGCTGTAGAGTGGAACAATGTACACCAAATTATTGATTATTGCAAATCGAAATTTTGCAAGAGAAAAATAAACTTTGATATAACCTGAAGGACCTCCTGTGGTGGCACCGGGGGCACTTGTCATGCCCAGCTGCGCGTGTGGTCGTGTGTGGTACACTCCATGCATCGACGTGCTAGCTCCAGAGGGATGTAGGTACGGTGTAGCGAAGGCTGCAGGGAAGCATATTGATGTACAACGGTGCATGTCGTACAAGGAAACATATTATGAACGGAAGGTTAGTAGAATTTACCTCTAGAGGGGCCAGATGGCTGACTGGAACCCTGCGGGCGCACTCCTGCTCCTCGTCCTGTTCCTGCTGGGCGTGGCTCTGCTGCTGTATATAGACGGGAGGTACCGCGTCAGCCGCACGATAAGTGAACGCACGAAGCACTGTGTGCAACGCCTGACGAATCCTCCCGAAGGTCGTCCTCTGCTCGTCCGTAGTCAGCACGATCCCAGTGTCCAACCGTCCAAACGCCGCGTTGACATCACCCTGAATCTGTCGCGCTGCGTCGGCCTATTTCAAATGTGACTTGATTATGTGTTAGAACCATGGCTACCTAGAAAGGGAATGACAAAGTGCAAAGATAAAGTGACTTATCGCGCGAAAGTAGTCCTGGTCACGGTGTGTAGGATACGTGTCCGTCGTAGCGGCGACGTGTGGTTGTGGATCACCTGGGGTGAACGTTACGCGTATGCGGATCCGGGGCTGGTACCACCTGAGGTATGCTAGGTAATGCTCCTCAGTGTGTGCACGAAACTCGTCGATGACATCCTCCATCGCCAACAACCAGTCCTCCACGTACCGCTGCAGTCGGGGATACCACTGAGTGCCGACTGCCTATCCCCTAGGATTATACCTATTTGCAGAGAGTACATTAAAGAGTGGTACTACTAAACAAAGATCGCAGTTGTACTTACCGGTGCACATCGCGCGGCACATCGAACACCACGGGCATAGGGAAGACCTGACGTAGGCCGAACTGTCGCATCACGCGCTGCGGACAGTGGGGCTCGACGAAGATGTCGAACACCAACGGCACTTTCGTCAACCAGTACGCCTGGTCGCGCGTGCAAAGAGTACAGAGTCCGAGCGGTGCACGGGCTACGATGGCCTGTGGACTATAGGGCTCCCAGACGACGTCGCTGGGCAGCAGGCGATCGAACTCCATAACGAACTCGGAGTAGGCCCTCCTAACCTGGTTGTGGGCGTAACGACGCTGCAAAATAAGAAAAGATTACACGTCAGTGTTTGTGCATAAGTGGTAAACATAGAATTTCACATTACGTACCTCACGGCGACACCATACCGTCCCCATAGTCGGGCGGTCCTCGAGCCACTGCCCGTACAAGCCTCCAAGGCCGTCCTCGTAGGCAGAGAGCTGAATGAGAGGACGGCCTATCGCGAAACGCTCTGCTGCCCATAGCTGCAGAAGGAGAGGGCAACCGGCGAGAATCGCACCTGGATCGGTCGTCACAAAGAGCACGGTATGTCGCCGCTAGCACAGCAGATCCCCAGCTCCACTGCAGTACGTAGCCGTCCTCGCTGTCGGCGATCGCACGAGCGTAGTGGATCAGTCCCTTGTCCACCGCGTGCCCGTGACTGTTGGTGAACATCACCCACCCGAACAACCACAACAGGTGTAACATACCAGAATTTCGACTTTTGAAATTCTAACCAAAAACAAATTAATAAAAAGACCTCTAGAGTAAAACTCTATAATTTCCAAACTAGGGAGCAATAATCAGAGATAAACTACTGAAGTAAATTTCTTAGAAAAGGAAACGCTAAAACTTTTATAGTTAAAATCTTTAATTTATTTATAGACTTACCCTAAGTCACAATATAAATAATAAAAGGTAATATGACTAAATATGTATAGATAAAAGTTTGACATAAAATATGCAGATAAATAAATTATTACCATTTCATGTGCATACCTTTTTCTGGATTGTTTTTGGATCTTATATTGCACTTACATAATAGGATGCATATACATTGGTATAGCCTAAATAATTTCTAAGGAGAATAGGTTAAACATAAAATTATGGAAAAGTTCCTGTAACCACTATCCCACAAAATTAATCCACTGTAAATTTTCTGTAACCTTATCACTCTAATTGGTACTTCAATAAAATCTCTCAAATCAGCTAGACTGGGAAGCTAGCTAAAAATAAATGGGTATAATTCTAAAATTCACCAAATAAAAATGAAGATTAATTAGGCAGTGCAATTCTAACAACAGGTGTGTCAACAAGAACCCTACCACCAGTAATTTTGGTTTAATTTATCTCCCAAAGAAAACACATCAAATGATAAGATCAAGGCACTGGAGAAATAAATGAAACTGCAGAAAAACTGGATCAACAACCCTACTTTGCAAATTCACCAAAAATAAACCAGATCACTTCTAGCAACAAACTTTGGTCAGTAGATTAAGCACATTCTTCTCTATCTCCAGTAATTTTTACTCAGTTATATCAATTCAATAAATATCCCAAACCAATGCTTTGGATTCAGCAAGGCAGAGAATATCCTCCCTGCAGACAGCCTATTTGGTATTTTTCCAGAATTAATCCATCAAACACCTGCTCACAAAAATTTACCAGAACCTAGATTATATTGTGAACTAATTACAGTAAAAATTCCAGTACAATCTTCACAAAACTTGAACATGAAATAATAGGACAAAGCTCACTAACAGACTAGTGCAGTGCACAGCAGAAACTGATTTTGGCCGAACTTTACCATTTTCTCCAGAGAAATCTACAAGTCTCACAACTCTGAAATTTGGCACAGAGCTAGCCATTACCATCACAGTAATTTTTCTACAATTTTACCGGCACTGTAGACCAGTCATGTGGTCAGACCAAACCAACCCTCAACTACTTCATTAACACACACTCTAGAGGAAGTCTTCTCTCTATTCTGTCACTGCCAAGTGGGTCCCAGCCACTGTGGGTCCCGTCTGTCGGCCACAGACACCCTTCTAACCCGGCCCCACCTGCAGAACACCCTTGCCACGCACGCGGACACGCGCCAGGCCACTGGCGACGCGCTCACAGAACGGTGCCGGCGCGCCCTCCTCCTTCTCCTCGGCCAAGTCGACTACAGCTCAAACCACTTTGCCATTAGACTCTCCTCACCACTCTCTCTCACTTCCCCACGGAAAGCCCGAGGCGAAAACCACCACAGTTCTAAGAACACCGCCTTCTTCCTCAGCACCGGCGAGATCCCGACGGCCGCCGTCCTTCTTCGGTGAGCCTCACTGCAACTGAGTCTTGGGAACGTGATTGCCTCTGGATACCTGACCCATTTTACCCTTCTTCTTCCCCTGACCTCGAGGTTGAAGACGCGACTGTGAGCTCTCGGCTCCGGCGACCGCCGTCATCGCATGCACGCGTTTCCCCAGACCGAAGCAAGACAGGAGCTAAATCTTGGCCAGCAGCATCGCCAGCCCAGGACGAGCTCAAGAACCAAGCACTAGAAGCAGCCGAGCGCCGAGACTGTAGAACCACGTCTTCTTCCTCTCCGCCGACCACCGTGCCCCCTTCTTGCTCTCTCTCTGACCACGGTGAGTTAAACTCCGATTCCTCGCGTCTGTACCAACCTCAACAACTCACTAAGGTGATGCCTACTTCGTTTCTCTGGATCTTAGCCCAGATCCGGCTGTCGGCGAATACCCGAAGTACTCCGCCGCCACCGGACCTCTCCTGGAGCAACCGTCGCCGTTCCAGCTTCACCGAACTACGCAACACCCTCAGTGAGCATCCCTGATCCCTCAGTTATCACATGCATGCGCCCATTTGGTCCACAATATGCATTGCATATACATGCCGAGAAAGACCGCCGCCTCCGCCGTCGTCGCCGACGATTCCGACCACCTCCGACCACGAGACAACCACAGTTAGGTTCGCCTGGTGCTCCTCTAGCTTTCCTCTTTTGGTCATCCGACGAGTTACGCCGCCATTCACCGCCACTGCCCCGGAAAAGCGCGCTGACATGCGTCTCCTCTGTTTCGCCTGGCCGGACCGTCCGTTTCATTGCGGCTGTGCCCCTGTATTCCACCTCGCCGGACGGTCCGCATCGCAATTGGACGGTCCGCTCCATGCTTCAGTCGCCTGCTCTGCTCTGTCTCATTTACTTGTGGACCCCATCCTTTATAAAATCCAGAAAAATAAAAGAAATGAATAAATACTTTTCTGTTACGTTGAAAATGGATTTAACTTTAGAAATTCATAGAAAATTCATTACAACTCCAAATTGAGTGAAACCAGTTTTGTTGGTTCTGTAATTTTACTCTCTAAAATCTGGTAAAATAAAAAGTAGCACATTCTGTACAGAAAATCTGCCAAACAATTATAAGAGTAAATAAAGAGTGAAAATGGGCTTTTTAACTAGAAAATTCATAAGAAATTCATTATAACTCAGAAAAATGTCAAACCAATTTTGTAACTCTTATAAAAATGTATAATTTCCACTTATGAACTCAGCTTGCACAGAATTAGGCCACACATAATCAGTACATTTTAAATTTCCAAAAGGACACATAAAAATCGTAAAAATCATATCTCACAAATGGTATGTGCAAAGATAAAAAAATAAGTTCACCAGAGAGTATATAAAACCAGTACCTAGCCACTGTATAAATCTCACACATATCAGAATAACTTCAACTTTGACCTTATATCGTATTCGCACGTATTTTCGTATAGAACTCGTAAAATTCATAACTCTCAAACAGAACGTGATAAAATAGAAATTCTTTCACCTAAATTCACTTTAGACCAGTAGCAACCTAAGGCATAAATATCATGCATATTAGAGCATTTCATATTTTCTGCATTATTTGCTATTTATTCGATCGTAAGTTATTTTCTTTCTAGAGAACGAATTAGATATCGGTGAAGGAGTGAAATAGTTGGAGTCCGAGTATTCAAGAGTAAGGCAAGTTTTCTCCCCTCCTCCTTGAACAAATTGAATCCTATGTTTTGGGGAATGAAATGTGTTGTTTGCAAAATTGCGTGCGTATTTATAACTATCGGTATTTAAATTGTGGAAATGGGTAGTTATAACCAATTTGTTGCATAACTAACCTTGAGAACTTGTATCCCTTGCTGATTGTAACCTTAGAAATCATTAGAGCATTTTAATTGTGCTTATTTGGGGCTATATATGCTTATACATATATAAATTGCTTAGCCATGCTTAGAGATATGCTAGAATAGATTGTGATCACTTTATAAATTAGATTTTGGGAATTTTATAACTTCTGGACAGAGGAGAAACCTCTGGTTATTTGTGAACTAAAATGATGAAAAACCTGATTTAGACTTGGGCGGCAAGTGGTGTGCATATGGAGTAGTTGCACACCGATAGGGGGAGTGTTTGCCCAGGTTGATTAAGGACCGAACTCAGTGTCATATTCTCATGTTAAACAGTACAACCACATGTGCTAGTTATGGGATAGCCATAGCGGATTAAGTTACTTAATGTTTAGCCTTGCATTTTGGTAGGCTGAGTAGTAGGGGCAGTGCCTACGAATGTACGGTAGGACTGTCCAGAGGAGCTACCTATGTGAACCATGAGGGACTGTGATCACCTCATGGCGTAGGCGTCTAAGTTTGTCCAATACAACGTTGTGTGCCTCGTGGGGAGCCGGGTAGGCAGATTCCCACGGCGCTGGGTTTAAGGCGTGGGCCCGCCACCCACGGCATCGGGTTTGCACCCCGATGTGGAGTAACACACCTCGTGCTGGTGCAAGGCTAAATGTTAGGTAATGTAAAAGCTGTGTTGTGACCTCTAGACTGCATTCAATGTGCAGAGTGTGGTGGTACTGACGGGTACCGGACAAACTAGAGTGTAGCCGTTGGGCTTCTATCACATCATGTGGGTAACGATGTACAAACTCTGCAGAGTCAAAACTAATCGGTTAGCCGTGCTTACGGTCATGAGCGGCATGGTTGTGTCCATTGAGTATAGATTTATGTTTCTAAAATGCTTTATGAAATTGGGATGAGGATTGGTGATTTATGAGAACTATTATGATTATTACAATGTTTTTGATGACTTGTTGCCATGGAGGGCATTATGTTAGAAAATTATTATGTTGATCACTTCGCTACTTATTATACATGTTTCTAAACTACTGTTGCAAATGATTGTGAACTAAAATTAGCTTTACGCAAAATTGAACCCACAAATAGCCTTTCCTTGATCTAGAACTTGCATGTATCGTAGGATTGACATTGCCAGTACATTATTTCGGTAATGTACTGACTCTTGCTTGTATTTCTGTTAATTACCTTGTTGTAGGTTGAGTGCTATGGGAATCCATTGCTTCTTCAGGATTGATTTTTTAAGGGGTGTACCCCTAGTCGGATTGCCTGTGGTATGGGTAGACAAGCTTCCGCTGAATCATATTATTTGGCCTTTTGGCCTATGTAATCTTAGTTGTATCTAAGTTTATTTCACTTATAATTGTATACCCTATGTTTGTGTACCATTGCTAGAGATGAAAGTGTGGACTAGCAATTTTCCTGGGGCTAGTCTGCATGAGTATAGACTTAGAACAGTTGAGATGCATGGAGAATAGTTCAACCGTAGACCATGTCCTCAGAGATATGTATCGTGTTTGGTCGCCGCCTTCGTGTGGTTTGACGGGCATATCTCACCGTGTGGACTGGTGTAACTATTCTTCCAAATATCTCTTGTGTTCTTAGTCTGGCGTTCGGTTGTTTTGCATTATAATTGGTGATTTGTGTGACAAGGCTGCGATGAGGTTGGATGGTTACAATTTTATTTGGCTTTCTCTTGAGATCCCATCCAACTAGATATTTCGCGTTGTCGTACCAATTACCTCTTATAGTGCAGAATAATCGGGTGCCCACAACAGGTAGGCCTCCATGCTCCGCTGCACCGAGTATTCGTCGGCGTCGTCGTGTAGCTTGTCAGGCTGTAAAGGAAGATCATAGTCAGCATCACTGCTCCTTTATAGGTCGGATGATTGTGAATCAAATGAATTCGTGACTTACGGTGTACTGTAGCACCCACGCCTGCGAGGGGCCAGTCGTGGTGTAAGGCGGTAGCGAACTCGGCATACCAAGCCCAGGTAGACGGTGCATGGCCTCGAACCGAGCAGATATGTCCTGCGCCCAACCATGCCCCCCCGTCAACCGGACCGACTGCGTCCCCTGCGAGGGGAAGTCCCAGCAGGTAGGACACGTCCTGCAGTGTGGGAGTCATCTCGCCACACGGTAGGTGGAACGTGTGGGTCTCCGGTCTCCAGCGATCCACCAGCGCTGCCAGAAGTGACCGGTCAGCTTCCCATCGCCTGGCGGGGTCTCTCTCGTCCGGTGCGGGCTCAACTAGCCTGCACAGCGGAAGAAGTCACAAATGATGTGAATGAATATTCGTACAGCTCTTACCTCTGACGGAACTGGGGGTCTATCCGCAGGAGCTGACGTGAAGGCCGTGGACAGAAGGTGCCTAGCTGGGCACCCTCGACGGCTGACAGGTAAGACCAGTGGGACTGGTCGAGACCCCGGTCGAGCAGCTCTGGTGTAGGGTACGCCATACCTGCATACAAATAGAGAGTTAGCGTAAATTAGTTTCAATGTTTATAGCATTGTTACATGACAATAAAAAACAACAGTACGATAGATGTCATTCTACAACAAAAATCAAGTATAGACTTACACTACACCCCAGCACCACTAATTGTTCGAGAACGTCTAAGACAGGGTCGTCTTGAAGTTGTGCCTTCACCCGTAGGACGACTACCATCAGCGGCTGAACCCGACGGTCCAGCTTCTGCCGCACTTGGAACGGCTGCATCCTTTGAACATTTCTTATATATATGACCTGTTTGGTTACACTTTGAACAACGTTTAAGTCTTCCACCGGCTTCGGACTCATCCATGTCATTACGGATGCGTCTTGTCTTGCGGCGACCTGCTTTATCCCTCAATTTTGTTGGGTCAGGAATGTAGATAGCTTCAGGATTCTCCATAGTAAATGTCCCCGCTATACCGAAACCGTATATCTCTCCACTCCAGGTATTATAGATTGATTCTTTTCTGAAATAAGGTGAGACAAAATAACGTGCTTCGATTCCACACTCACCGCTCGCGGCAATCACATGGTAACATGGCTTGTGGAGCAGAGTAGGTTTTTGACACGAGCACTTGCAGGTCCCGTCTTCTTTGAGCACACACTCCTGCAAAACTCTTTTGCGGTAGATTCCGCGCATGCCCTTGTCCACACACAATATTTCAAATCTGTGTTCTTGTGTGTCTTGAGGTAGAGCACGATGTCTTCGGGCCTTATTACTTTTATCTTGCAGGTACTTAGTAAGCAGCGTTCCAAAGAAAAGATTATTATCCGTCATTGAGGGGCCAGCTGCTCTGAACCGATCTCTAAAGTACTTGCATGCCCCATGCAAGATAAATTCAACTATTCCAACAAGTGGGAGCCCTCGAACACCACACATCACCTAGTTATAGACCTCTGCCAAATTTGTGGTCATTATGCCAAATCGAGAACCATCCTTGTCATACAACAATGCCCATTTCTCCTTTGGCTCATTCTCAATCCACTCTGAAAATTTTCTAACTGAGGATGCATGCCTTCTTCTCATACGAGGTCCATCGCTTGACAGAGGTCCAAGAGCTTCCGGAGCCTCGTCACCTCCAATAGTAGCCCTCCTGGACTGCTCATCTGTTTGTTTAGAGGTCAGCTCATCCAACCTCCTCCAAAGCTCGTTGAACTTTTTCTCTTGATTCTGGGCACAAAGCCTCTTGAAAAGATCCATAAGGTGCTTATTTCTAAACTGTTTGTAGAAATTAGCACCCATATGACGCATGCACCATCTGCTTTGGACATCAGACCACTTTGGTGGGTATCCCTTCTCAACACTTCCATCTCTCAGTTCCTCAATTGCACGCAGCAAGCCGGAGTTATGGTCATATATGAGGCATATGTCTGGTCTCATCCGTACAACTGCTGTCTTAACCCTTTCTATGAACCAATACCAGCTATCAGTGTTCTCACTCTCAACAAAAGCAAAAGCCACCGGTAGAACTTGGTTGTTTCCATCAACTCCAATTGCTGTTAATAGCTGTCCTCTATATTTTCCAGTCAGAAATGTCCCATCAATGCAGAAGATAGGACGGCAATGGATAAATGCCTGAATGCAAGCACCTAGTGCAAAGAATACACGTTACAACACACTTTTATTACCATAGTCAATTAATGGAAAGGTTTTCAGGTCAGAGCATGTCTCCGGATTCCTCTGAAGAATACAGCCGACGAGGCAAATTATCATAAGATGCTTCAAATGTGCCAAACCTCATCTCTACAACCTTCTGTTTTGCCCTCCAAGCCTTATCATAACTAATTGTATATTTGAATTTCTCTTCGATATGTCTAATAATTGACCTTGGTTCGTACCCCAGATTGTTGACAATATGGGAGTACATCTCTGTTGCAACAAATGCAGAGGTCATGTTTCTATGATATTTTTCAACACCTGTTAAGTAACATGAATGCTCGGTCATGATTGAAACTTGCCAATAATCTTTCTATTTACCCTTGAATGCGTGCAACCGCCATGGACACCCATCCTTCATGCACTTCACTTCATACACTGATTTGTTTGACTTCACGACCGAGAACTCTCTCTGAAGTGACACCGCCCATTGTTTGACTGCATCCTTTAAATCTTCTACATATGCGTACTTAGCCCCCTGAATGACCTCATTCTGCTTGTACTCCCATGGCACATGATGCCGCTCGGAGATAGTAAGCGCAGAGAAGTCCTCGTTACTCCATTCTGCAGGCATCACGTTGTCCTCATCAAACGAGTCATCATACTCTGCATGCTCATTTTCAGAATCTTCTCTAGCCATTTCTTGGACGATCGTGTCGATTTGTTCTCCCTCATCTGCCACACCTGTTGCCTGTCTATCTTCTTCATTCCCTCCTTCATTTTCTTCCATTGTTTCACTATCACCTCCCGCCGTACTTGGACCCTCATCATCTTGTACGGGCATTGCACCAGCGGTGTTATCTTTCTCATATATGGACACAAGTATGCCCAGTGGCCAGCCACGTTGAAATGCATTCTCCACATACCATCTCTAAGTGGCAGTGCAATCCACCGGCATCAGTTCCCAAAAAAAACCTTCAACTGCACGACTGACTACTACATATAAGGTTATTCCGCTGAGCTGAGGGTCCAGTCGAAACCCTCGCATCAACCAGTTATATACTGACCCAAAACTTCTCTCAGTTGGCCTATCAATACCCTTAGCCGTTGAACTAAACCCCGATAGATCTACACCGTCTGGACCATATCTCACGTTCCCTTGCCCGTGAAATAACTGAAATATCACCTTATTTGACATATCTGTTGATGAAAAATATAGTGAAACTAGGTACCAACATCCTTCTAACATCTAAAACCGTGTATTCCAGATTTTATAAGTACCATCTGTACAAAAAGTAAGTCATCTAACAGATTAACTAAAAACTATAGATCTATATAGTACTATACACGTAACTAGTATATTACTACATCAATTCTTACATACAAATAGAAATTACAAAGGAACAATGGATTTTACCTGTAGGCAAATCAGCAAATGGGCAGAGCTTCGCTGCTTTCACCCTCTCAGCTCTCTCCTTTTTTTTTTCTAATTTGAGTAAATTTTATGACATTTTTTTGAGTCTGGGAGGGGGTTTTATACCTGGGGGGCTAAAAACCGCCCTTCCAGAGGGCGGCAAGGGGGTCGCCTGCAAAAAACCGCCCTGGAAATGGGCGACTTTGCAGGCAGCCCCCCGGAGCCAAAAACCGCCCTTTCAGAGGGCGGTTTTTAGGTACATTTTGCAGGCGGCCCCCCGGGGGCCGCCTGCAAAATGGCTGAGCCGACGGCCGTCAGCCACGTCATAAAATCGCCCTCTGGATGGACGATTTTTAAAAATCGCCCTCCCAGAGGGCGGTGGGAGTCTATTTTTACAATTTTTTCAAACAAAAATCTACTTTTACAAATCTTTTAATAAATAAATATAAAAATCAAAAAAATTCTGCGAGCGAGCGAACGAGTGCGTGTTGTGCGGTGCCGGTGCCGGTGCGTGAGGGGACGGAAGAGGAGGCGAGCGGCGGCAGCGAGGCGAGGGAGGAGGCGGGGATGGGGATGGCGAGCCGGTTCTGGAGGTGGTACGCGGACCGGCAGTTCCACCGGTGGGAGAAGACGGTGCTGTGGGACATGGTGGAGCCGTATCGCCCGCCGCGCTCCTTCGCGCCCCTCATCGGCACCTACGTCGCCGCCTTCTACACCGGCGTCGTCGCCTCCGCCATCACCGAGCAGCTTTACAAGGTCAGGATTCTCTCAGAAACACCGTTCCTCCACTCCTTCTCCCCCGCCCCGGCTCCCTCCGGGTTCATTCCCTTGGTGGCACAGCAGTGCACGTTCCGTGCACAACGTGCTCGACGGAATGCTTAGCCCCTTTATCTCGAAACTTGCGCATGATTTTTGCAAGCTTCAGTGATCAAATTTTTGTATAGCGTGCTCTCATATAGTATGATTAGCCTGTACTCTGCAGTAATAGCTAGCTGGATTACCAAGTATCAAGTTGATTTCACATCACAATACAAACAAGTGGTCTGTATGCTTTCACTGAACTTATTAGGACGGTCAATTTACCTTACAAGCAAGTTTGCGCCAGACTAGTATATTAGCAATTTATAGAACCAGATTGTCCTAAACAAACGTTGGTGATTTATAGATTCGGGTTGTAATTGTATACTTGTATTAAACAACGCAAGCAATATATTTAGCTGAAATAACTAGGATTGGCAACTTGGCCTCCCTCTATAGTAGCTTTTGCCTGATTGTGACCACATTTTGGAGCAGGAGAAGTACTGGGAGGATCACCCGGGCGAAGCCGTGCCTCTCATGCCACCCAAGTTCTACTGGGGGCCATGGAGGGTGATGAACGGTGAAGTTCCCCGCTTTATGCAGACACCAGAAGAAGCGAAGCCGGCGTAAAAGCTTCAACGAACACTAAAATCCTCTTGAAATGACGCTAAGGTTGTGTTTTTTACTCGATGCGAAGGCTCCCAAGCTTCACTGGCAGGGTGTAGTTGCAATATTGCATATCTGTAATGACACGATGTGTCCTGTAGTGCTTGCTTGCGTGAATAAACAGTTTGCCCCTTTGATCTCAAGGCAATTAGAGTTAGATGACCAATTATACGAGTGGACACGGTTTATTTCCCTTTGTAATGGGAAATTGAGAAGTGCTTATGCATCTTTACTCCTTGTTTATCCTCTACTGTATATTTCCCTCTTCCTGATCTCCAATGCGTCTAAGGGATAGAGGTAAAACAACGCATCGTTTTTTTAAACACGTTTCTCGAACTGTTAAACGATATGTTTTTTAAATAATTTTTATCTAAAAGTTGCTTAAAAAAATCATATTAATCTATTTTTTAAATTTAAAATAATTAATATTCAATTAATCATACGCTAATGGCTTATCTCGTTTTATATCATCTTCTTCTTTGCCTTTAAACTATCCCAAAATGAGTTTCATGCTTACGTCCGTGTCAGCTGTGTACGCACATTCAAGGAGATCAGGGGAGAATTATTCATGTAGGTGGTCGACCTGCTTGCTTGGAGAGACCGGAACATAAGGCCAAGTGTATGAAATGGCGGACAAAATGATTGCCAACATGCATAGTAAAATACTGCAGCTTTCACAGTATCAAGTTCGCATACAGTAATCTACAAAATGAAGTGCTCCAAATTAGTTCAGTTTACATCAGCATGGATTCCTAAGTTCAAAAAACAAATTATATCAGTGTCTTCCTCCCGTTTGATAGGACCGTGAAATTCTATAAATATATAAGTATGTCTTTCACTAGGTAAAGACAAATAGTATCATATAGCTTTCAAAAAATCACCCCTTTCATTTGCGGGCAGTCTTACATCAGTTAAAAGACATATCATATAGCTCTCAAAAATCCATCTCGCTCATCTGCGGCATCCAACTGGCAATTCTGGCTTTTGTTGCTGGAAGCTCAGCAACAGCTGCCTCTGTCGTTGTCATCAGCAAAGAAACACTGAAATAAAACACAAGGTGTTAAGCAAGTTTGGAAATTTCATGCACACAAAAGGAACATGGTCAATCAACTTAAGCTGTGTACCTTGCAGCATCTCGTAATGCTGTTCGGATGACTTTCACAGGGTCAATGATGCCAGCCTTAATCATGTCAACATACTCCCCTAATAGTAGGCAAAGTGCAGGAATCAGCTACTGAATCACTAAAGATCATTATTCTTTTGACGACATGTGGATAGCCTTTTCAAGTACCATCTAAATTGCAATCCAGGAACTCAACATGATTTTTGTTACAGCCACTAAACAGACAAAACATAGCTAAACAGCACAAACCTCTTGCTGCATCATAGCCCAGATTAAGATTATCTTGTTCAATTAGCTTCCCAATGACTACACCACCATCAATGCCAGCATTTGCAGCTATAGTCATCAAAGGGGCCTACAGAAATCCATAGATTATTACAGGTTTAAGAAACAAGCCATCAGGTACACGAAGCACCAAAATCAACGCAGGAACTAACCTTCAAAGCATTTTTGATAATTTGGACTCCAATCTTTTCATCCTCATTTGTTGTGATAATCTTGTCAAGCTCCTTGGTGGCATATAGAAGGGCAACTCCACCACCTGTTTGAAGTTCCATGAATTGGCATACAACATATGGACAAGTTGCACAAAAGCAAAACATCAAGAAACAAGTTTAGAGAAACGCCAAAGCAAGTGGAGAAATAGATTAAGTTGCTTAAGAAACCATCACTTCACCTGGTACAATGCCCTCCTCCATGGCAGCTCTTGCAGCATGTAGAGCGTCTGTCACCCTATCTTTTTTCTCACCAACTTCAGCTTCGCTAGCTCCCCCAATCTGCAGTCAAAATGGATATCCTGATAAGAGCAAAGTGGGAAAAGAAACACAGTTCACTGTGTACCTGAAAAATAACCAACCTTGAGGACAGCAACACCACCAGATAACTTTGATAGACGTTCTTGGGCCTTTTCTTTGTCGAATACAGCAGTGCTTTTGTCAATTGATTCTCTAAGCTGTTAAGGGCATTCACATAACAAATAATTTAATTTCTATCAAGAGTTTCTGGCCAATTATCCAGATAGCCTATAGTTGAGATGAAGTTCAAGAGTGACAATTGTTACAGTACCTGTTGACACCTCTCCTCTATCTGCTGTTTGTTGCCTCCACCATCTAGAATGATAGTATCATCAAGGGATACAGTAACCTGTAAAGAAAAATGTCATCGTCTGTTTCTCAGGTGAAACAATCTGTGAAGGCTGACAAACCTTTTTAGCAGTGCCAAGCATTTGTAGTTGGACTTTACCAAGATCGAGACCTCGGTTCTCACTGACAACCTTGAAATTAAATAAAACGAAATAAGCAAGCCAATTTCAGTCATAACTGCATCGTTAAAGGACTTTATGATTGTTGATTATAATGACTGACCTCTCCTCCTGTCAACACAGCCATATCATCCAGATTGGCTCTTCTGTTTTCACCAAATCCAGGAGCTTTAACAGCACATATCTACAATCAATGCATGATAATTAGTTCAACAATATATATAAATATACTTATCAGAATATCAATAAACCATAGCTCTAGCTTGAAGAAGGTAAGAAGCACCACTTGTAAGTTTGCACTTTAACTAAACAATGGACACATATCAAGCAGCTTGTATACGCAATTCAGTATTATATGCAGTAGGACCAGTAGTTAATATCACCTTCAGTCCAGCACGATGCTTGTTCAGTACAAGCATTGATAGAGCTTCTCCCTCGACATCCTCAGCAATGATGAGAAGGGGTCTACGATTCTACATGCATCAGTCATTCCTTAGTGTTAAACCAGCTTACCATGGCATATTCAAAAGAAGATGAGACATGATGGGACACAATCACCTTGATAGACATTTCTAATACTGAAAGAAGTGAATTCATTGTTGAGATTTTCTTGTCATGAATTAGAATCAGAGGATTTTCCATCTCCTGCACAAGCATACAATACAAGGGATAATGAGATCGTCTCAGACCATTTGTTTGGAATCTTCTATGCCTGTTGATGCACATCTCTCATCTATATTTCTCTCTGCTCTCATCAGACCTTTTGCTGGCTCAAAGATAACTAAGAACTGACTTAATAAACAGAAATTAAAACCTTGCAATGGAAACTTGCAAGGATAAGCACCTTGCGTCATCCTAAAAGGTCAAGACTAAGAGACATAATCTACCAATGATTTCTATACTTACACACTTCTGAGTCTTCTGATCAGTCACAAAGTAAGGAGATATGTATCCTCTGGACAGTTTCATTCCCTGTACTGCTTCAAGCTCATTGTCCAATGTCTTGCCGTTCTGCCAGTTTTCAAGAATAAGTTGCAGCCTAGGTATTACCCAATAAAATGATTCTGTGGTATGAGGCTAATAATAAAAGCAGCACTTGGTACTCACAGTAATAGTAATAACTCCATCTTTTCCAACTTTTTCCACCGCCTGTGATATCAAATCTCCTATTTCCTTTTCTCCGTTTGCAGAAATGGTTGCTACCTGGTATACAGGAATATGAAATAACATATTTTAAGAATTCCAGTGAACATACAAACAATGATGAATAGTTATGGAAGTGAAGCAATATAGAGTCAGAGTATTAGTTCGTTTATTTACAGCAGATGCAAGCAATAACTACAGCAAAGATACATAAGCAACTCCAATATGGTTTATAGAATGTAGATGGAGGGAGCAGAGAAATCAGGCCACCGCTCCAAACCAGAGAATCCAGATACATAAGTAGCTCCAATATGGTTTATAGAATGTAGCTGGAGGGAGCAGAGAAATCAGGCCACCGCTCCAAACCAGAGAATCCCACCTGATTTATTTCTTCTGAGGAGTTGATAATCCATGCTTTACTTTTGAGGTGTGTAGTGATAGAATTTATGGCCTTGTTTATACCATTACGCAAATCCATAACATTGACCCCTGTTGCCACAGCCTTGCAGCCTTCCGTAAGAATTGCTTGCGTAAGTACAGTTGCACAAGTGGTACCTGTTAGCCCATACAATCAGAAATGCAGTGAGTGACACTGTATATTCCGTTCATGCTAGCACTTCTTATGCTATTCCTAGGGTTAATAGTGTTTGAGCTGAGGCAATAAAATAACCAGAACATGAAAACCACACATATCAGAAATATTGTTGTTATTATCCAGCGTGAGTGCCTGGCACTGAGCATAACACTCAATTGAGTTCATACTACATATTTTGATTCACTCCATCAGAATTTACCTATCCTGACAACATTCATTACTAGTTGACAAAAAGGATTAACCAAACATGATGGAAAAGACAGATTTACACTATGCTTGTTGGCATTGAGTAAGCTAAGAAATCAAATGGACTGCTATGCTCAATCGAATAGATAGTTCATATGGCTACTTAAGTAAAGGAATTTCGTATAATTTTGTCCTTACCATCTCCTGCGACCTTATTAGTAGCTTCAGCAACTTGCTTCACCAGGTTTGCACCAACATTCTTAGCACTGTCCTCGAACTCAATGCTTTTTGCAACAGTGACTCCATCCTTTGTGACTGTGGGAGCTCTATGGGATCTCTCAATAATCACATTGCGCCCCTACAACAGCACAGGCAAGCACAACCACTCAGTCGATAAATCGAGCGTGATAATCTAGCGTTTCCACTAGATCCAGCCCGATCGCTGCATCACTCTCCCAACCAATCCACACAGCTCGGAGTCTGTCAGAAAGCACGAACCTTGGGGCCCATGGTGACCTTGACGGCATCGGCGAGGTCGTTGACGCCCTGCAGCATGGCGGCGCGGGCCCCGACGCCGAACGCCACCTCCTTCGCCGCATACTCACGCGCCCACAATCGCTGCTCGCCGCCGCCGCCGCCGCGCGCCAGCTGCCTCAAAGCAAGAGTCCCCATTAGCGCGCCAGAAGAGATGCTTCAGATGGGAAGGAGTAGGTGGAGGTAGCGCCGATTACCTGCTTCCGCAGCGCCGAGTAGGACCTCGAAATGGCCGCCGCCCCTGCGCGGTACATGGTGGCGACTCGCGAGTGCTCCCTCTTCCGGCGGCTTGCTTGCGGTTTCGCCTTTCGTTTCGAGCCTCTCGAGACGACAGGGTAGAGGGAGGGTTTACTACTAATGGGGAGGAGGGGTTTTGGGTTGGTTTTTTATGTTACTAATTTAATTTTTTTTTAATTTACAAAACTAATTTTTGATCTGGTTAATTTACAGAAATAGCCTCTTGCCGCCGTGGGCCACGGCGGTATTTAAAAACCGCCGTAGCCCAGGGCGGCGAATGGCCTCCCCGTCAGGCGCGGCTAACGGCGGGGGCCACGTGGCGTTGCCGCCCTCGGGGATGGCGACGAATGCCTCCAGGGGGCCGAATGCAAAAATGCATTCGCCGCCGTCCCCTAGGGCGGTTTTTAGCCCAATCGCCGCCCTGGGGGACGGCGGTTTTTAGGCCTCCCCTATATAATCCCTTCGCACACTCGCCGGCGCATCATTTCCCCCTTCCGCCTCCAGCGTTCGTCCAATAGAGCTGAGGCAAAGGAGGAGCAGTACAGCGGCGAAGCCCTGACGGATTTTTGAGCCGAAGCTAGGTATTTTTTTTGCTCTCTCCCTGTTATGTAGTCAATTTTTTAGACAAGTGTTAATTAGTACTAGACGCGTAGTGTAATACCCGACATATTATGAAAATATTAACGGTTTGGCATAACCATCGTTAGTGTTAAATTTATTTGACCGTACTAAAAGAACATAGCGGACATGTAGTAAATTGTAGATATTTTAGAAATAAATATACTCCGCCATGACCATCGTTGGTATACGTTATTTCGATACGTTAGATAAACCTAGCGTATAACTTTATTAGCGCTGCTGGGTTAGTTTGTAAAATGTAGAAACGGTAATGGTTTGACTTATACCTATAGCCTTTTTATGGAACGAATATTGATTAGTACAGATTAATAACTGTAGTGAAAATCTTTTTTGTCAACAGAAATGGCAAATAGAGTTGTATTCGCGATATATCACGGTGAAGGAAATGTCAGAGAAGGACCATATGGGGTAGATTTATCGGAGTTCAACGTAGCACAAAAGGGAATTATAGCTCCAGCTGAGAGAAGTTTTCCTGGAGTTTACAATTGGTTAATGAAAGGATTCGGAGTAGATCCTGAAGTAAATGCAATTACGGTGTACGCACTGGTTAGCTGGGCTGTGGAAGGTTTTTGGTGGGAATTGATGGCAATAGATTCGACGGCCAGCTGGGTATTTTTTGTGGAGAGTGCACTGCAGCGAGGATGGGCACCGAGCATCCTAGTGGTAGTGCATGACAGGGTCAGCATTGATCAGGCTGGTCCAAGTACAGCGGAAGGGCCCGATGAAATAGGGGAGCAAAATGAGGCAGAAGACGAGGGTGCCGGAGAGGAAGGAGGCCAAGAAGACATAGGACCTGGGGGGTTTGCAGATGAAGGGGAGAGACACCCAGGTCTAGTACAGGAGATGGAAATTGAAGACTCAGAACCTGAGTATATGGAGGATGATGATTCTTCGGAGAACGATGTATACCTGGCAGAATGGGACAACGAGGACTTCTCCGGACTCGTTGTCTCAGAGGGGCACACCGTTGCATGGGAGTATCGGCAGAATGAAGTGGTGCAAGGCGCTAGATACGCTGAAAAAGCACAGTTGACAGAGGCTGTGAAGATGTGGGCCGTGTCACTTGGGAGGGAGTTCTAGGTATCAAAGTCCACCAGATCAGTGTACGAAGTGAAATGTGCAAGTTCAAGCGATGGATGTCCATGGAGGATGTACGCATCCAGGAAGAAATATAACGACTGTTGGTCCGTGTCAATCGTGACGGAGCACAACTGCCATCTTCTGGGTGTTCAGAAGTACCACAGGAACATATAATCCGTTCCGCTTCTTTTTCCTTGCAGGTATGGAGTACCAGACACCTGAGCTGCTGGATCACACCACCGATTAGTCCCATCGGTCGTTTCTCTCGGCGGTGCAGAACCTCGAGCTCGGTACCTTGCGTCCTCGACCTTCTAGGTGACTCCTTCCCGTGGACGACAGGTTCACGACTAGGTACGTACGAACGTTGTACTGTGAAGCTGTATATGTCAACTTACTAACTTGCCTTGTTTTGATTGTCAGGTTGCGGGAGGCAGGCCTTCTGCCGCTGTGTAGGCTGGTAGCAGCCGCAGCGGACCCGACTGACCCGGCGAAGAAGTGGGGTATTGACTGGTCGCTGATCACAGCTCTTGTGGACCGGTGGAGATCGGAGACGCACACCTTCCACCCCCCATGCGGTGAGATGGCCCCCACGCTGCAGGACATCAGCCTCCTCCTTGGGCTGCCTCTAGCCGGTGATGCGGTGGGCCCAGTTGACGGGCTCCAGGCGTGGCGAGAGGACATCCTGCAGCGGTTCACCCCGGTTCACCGTGCTCCGGGGCTTCCCCTCATTGGCGAGATCTCCCCGTACACGCATGCGGGCCCCCCTCAGGCTTGGGTACTGAGCTACACGGTAAGAATGCTTTCTTGTTGTTTTATGTTCATCCTTCAGTCCGTACTAGAATTACAGTGTCAACTTCTTTATATGTTACTGCAGTCTGATCAGCTAGACCCGGAGGCCGACGCGTACTCACTGCAGAGGAGCCTAGAGGCATACCTGTTGTGGCTGTTCGGGTGGGTGATGTTCACCAACTCGCACGGCCACGCAATCGACAAGGGCTTGATCCCTTACGCGAGGGAGATAGCCGGCGCCGAGGACGGTGCTGTTCCCCAGTACAGTTGGGGATCGGCAGTCCTTGTCGCCACGTACAGGGGTCTGTGCGACGGCTGCAGGAAGACCGACATAGAAGCGGTCTTCACGGGTTGTCCACTCCTCCTACAGCTCTAGGCGGCAGAGCGGTTCGCGATCGGCCGCCCCGTGGTGGACCACAGTCCGTACGAGTCCACCCTGTACGTGGATGTCCCACCGAAGGACTATCCGACGATGGGGACGGTGTGGTGTCGTCGTGAGGTATGTTCGGTGTTAGAACCGTCTCGGTTTTTTATGTTACTTGGACTAACGAGAACTCTTTTCTTGTCTGTAGCGTCGGTACGCTCACGTGCAGGTGTAGAAGTCGTACCCAGACTTCGTCATGGAGTTCGACAGGATCACGGACGACGACGTTGTCTGGGAGCCGTACAGCGCCGAGGCGGTGAACGCGCGTGCGCCGCGTGGGCTGTCGTCCCTCTGCAACAGGGACTAGGCGTACTGGTTGACGATGACGCCGATGCTGTTCGACATTTCTGTCGAGCCGCACTGCCCGCAGCGTGTGATGCGGCAGTTCGGTATGCGACAGACCTTCGGCCATCCACAACGCCCGGGCGTACCGCAACACGTTCACAGGTATATGTGGAAATGAATATTCCGTATTGTTATGCATTGTGTCACCGGTTGTGCTCTGCAGGTTAAATCGGCGTGGCCAGGCCGCCGGTAAGTTGTGGAGACCCATCGTCATTGAGTACATCAACGACTGGCTCATAGCCACGGAGGACGTCATCACGGAGATGCACCCCTACACAGCCGCCAGGTATGAGCAGTACCTTTCCTGGTACCAGCCCCGTACCAGACTACGGGTGACGTTCACTCCCGAGGGTCCACTGGCGCACGTTGCGGGGTGCGAGATGCATACCCAACACACCGCGACCAGGACTACTTCCGCGCGGTGAGTCAATGGTTTTCATACTATTTTCAACGGTAGTTACCACGCGCAACTAACCACGCATGTCCTGCTGAACAGGCGGACGATGCTAGGCAGGTCCACACGGAGCTCGGCCTACTGCGGCAGCGCCTCGAGGCTGGCATCCCTTTCACGCAGCAGGAGCAGACGATCACGTTCGGCCGGATGTGCAACACGATGCGCTCGGTCGTCCGTGCTCTGACTTGTCGCCGTTCCGATGCAGCCCCACCGATGCAGATACATATGCGAGGTCCCCATGGTGAAGGGACATCGGCAGGAGCGGCGGGTTCTGCAGGGGCCAGTATGTCGTGGGGAGCAGGTCCTTCTGGTACCGCCGGAGGATCGAGGTCGGCAGGCTCCACGATCGGGCGAGGATTGTCAGGTACGTCAGGTTTGAACCTATTCTCCATAACTAACTGCACTTTTTATTCAGCTGACGCGAACTTTTCTTTACCAGACCCACGCGGCGGATATCACCATCACCTGGGGGACACTGGGCGGGGATCTGCCCCGAGCACCTCTGCTTGGATCTCTACCGAGGACGACCTCCTTCCGGAGCAGGACATGATCGGGTCGTCACAGCTCGGAGGTGCACCGCACACACAGCCGCACGACGCCGGTGCTTCCCCTGCTGCTCAGGCGGTCCGAGCCACCCGTGGGGTACCGGCGGACCGCCTGACGTACTCGCGCGGGCACGTTCGAGCGCAGCCTAGGAGGACGAGGAGGCGTATGACCTAGGGGCTATTGTTGTATTTATTTATTTATAGGTCTCGCATAACTTGTTTAAATTTTTCATGTCCATATTCACCCCCTCTAGGCTCGATCCCACCCTTCAGATCTGACCTTTCACAAATATTTACAACGGTACTCCATCCTGTCTGTACCATTTTAAAAGGAGAAACCACTTTCGGCGCATACCATGCGCGAGTACGGACCACCTTTACTTGCATAATATAGGCCGCGCGTGGGCCACATTGCGACAAGCGACCTTTCGGCGCATCGCTTTAGTCATGCGTCGTCACGGGCATTCTGAATACATGGTCGGCCACTTCAACCGGTTTTTGCATATGCATGTCCCTTATATTTTAACCTATACGTCTCATAGGGAAATAGACGCACAACAACCTATATAAAAGCACCATCATAGTAGCAAAGGGCCTTCACCTAGGCCCTCGGGCAAACTTCGCACCGTTTATGAACTACGGCCACTACCTGCCTCACTAGTTTCCTTTTCTTCTTGTAGCAGCATCGAACAATGTCTCCTACACCTCTTTTCGTGGAGGATTGCAACTGGCAATATTTAGGTTTCGCTTTGGTACTGCCACCTTGGGCTGAACGCTCGATATGCCTTTGTGGTGACCGTTGCCGGCTACGCGTATCTCATCAGGAGGAGACTTACGGCTGGTGAAACTTCGAGTGCGTGCACCAGAGTCCCCAGGTACGTGTTTCAGTCAAGTCTTTGTCATATTCGTTTTTACGCCCACGACTCTTATACCAGGATATTTACCTTAACAGACCGAGGGAAGATATTGCGGCTTCATCGAGTGGATTGACAACGGCAACCCGGAATATGACTACCTCCCGTTAGACGAAAGCATGGCGCAATACATGGCCAGGAGGACGGAGCACGAACAACGTCTAGAGCTAGAAGGGGCAGACTGGAGAAATCGACCTCTCGGACTACCGCGATGGGAGGACCGTTCAACGTGCGCTTGTGGTGATCGTTGCCAGGTCGTCAGGTCGAGAAGGCCAGGAACTCTGCGACGCAGAAGCTTTTTTTGTCCGAACATTCTTGACAACGATATCGATGTAAGTTCAAGCCGCACCTTACTTCCTGCAGATAGTTTACCTTCACCAAACGTGACGAATTTACTAATCAAACTCGTCCCACAGGATCCTCCAAGGAGGTGTCAATTCAGACAATGGATTGACAATTTCACGCCGTCATATCTATCACGGCACTGGAACATGCAACCAGAATCACCAGCCGACTACAGCCTGTTGTTGACGCCGAAAACCCACCGGGGGCTGTCCGGCGTCGCGGAGACACGCGAAGGCCTGGGAGATTTGCTTCACTCCAGTGCAGGTACTAAATTTTGAGGTTCGTAGGCGTGCCAGTCAATTTGACCCTGCAATTGACAAGAAAACAGAAGATATTAGGTCCATGAGCCAATCGGCTCGAAGCCGATCTGGACTCGTATCATCGGCCGATGGCCGATACGTACTGTAGCACTTATACATTGGCTTGAAGCCGATGATGGCAAGAATAATAGTATAATAATGAAACAATGGTATGCTAGCCGATCATCGAAGGGATATTCAAAAACCGGCTATAAACTTGGTAGGATAAACAATCATAATGCATAAATAAATAAATCAAATAAACTCCAGCCGATCATAGTTTAGAATTACTGATGTCGTCGTGAAAAGTGCTACTCGTGTCCGCGCTCGGGCCCTTTGCTCGTATCGGCTCCCAAGATCTTCATCAGCTACCCGTACTCGGGCCCGGGTCCTTACCTGAGGTCGTGCCCGGGGTCTTGGCTGAGGTCGTGCCCGGGTACCCGCTCGTACTCACACTCGGATTGGCAGGGACGATCAATCGGCTAGCTCTTAGCCGATCATAACAATGACGCAAACAAGTATATATATATATATATATATATATATATATATATATATATATATATATATATATATATATATATATATATATATATATATAGCAAACAAGCAATATGATCGGCTGTATAATAAGATAACTTATCAGCTAAGCACTCCGATAACAACATCGCATAACACCCATCGGTTCATCAAAAGTAAAGCTATTATCGTCAGTCTAGTAGATCGGACTCAACCGTTGCAGCATAGACCGATGATGATAGCAATACCTCAATAGGCCGATAGATGTAATGCGATAGTGATGAAGATAACTTACCGGCTATACACTCTGATAAAACGCCTGCGCGTAAAGCATCGGCTTAACAGGATCGGTTTATCACTAGCAGTTTAGTAGGTCGGACTTAACCGATGCAGCACAAACTGATGATAAACTGCTCCCAGTAAGCCGATACGATCTACGCATGCGTGCTGTGATATACCTAATCAATCTATGAGATCAAACTGAACTGATGTAGCCATAGATAAACTAAATATATCGTGGTAAGCCGACTACCATAAACCGACTAGAATATCGGACCTAACCGAGGAAGTCCTAGCCGATTGGTAGCCGGGGTGACGAGACTTACCCTCTCGCAGGAGTTCGGACCTAACCGATGCAGCCCGGCTCGAGAAGCAGGATCCCGTCGAAGGGGTGGCGATGCGCCGAAATTTGTGTTGATCGTTGTGATGATTTACAAGGTGCCCGGGCGTACGTATATATACCCCGAGTTACATGAGTCCTTATAGGACACGGTATATGATTTCCTAATTATAACAGAAAAACGCTAACAAGGCCTGACCGGACACGAGGTCAGGTTTCCTAAAAAAGATGAATCTTTTCCTAATAAATATAGTAATTAACTGCCACGCGCGGTCTTCACGGCTCTTTCTCGGACTCGGCCTGCTTCTTGGACCAATTTCTGTTAACTGACTGCAACCGTCCTCTTGACCGAATCTGATAAGGGCCTTACCAAATTTTGGCGTTAACACATGCCCCCCAATTTCGGAGTTCTTCAATAGGGCTTTGAAATTCTTTTATTCTGGGCCTCCAGATTTATCCCATACCAAGGCGGCCCAAGATAGCTCTCTTGCCATAATTGTTTGAAACAGTGCCAACGGCCTCGATTCCCGCTCGGTTGTCACATCCCTATAAAAACGCTTCGTCTCCTTCCCTTTTTTATGCTTTCATATCACCAGAACACCACCGCTTCATCTCCCAAAGCTCCGTCAAGCTCCAGCGCATCTAGACGAATCGTCGCAGCTCCTTTCTTCAGCCGTCGATCTCTGCATCTTCTCCCACTCTTGCGATGGCATCGGCATCTGCAGTTCCTGAGGTAATCTTCTTACCCGACTATTTTCCCCCAATCTGCAATCTATACGAACCCGATCTGCTCCGTTTTTCATCTGTTCTTCGTCGTGTTCTTATTTACTGTAGCATCTCAGAGACCAGATCTTGATCCCAGCCGCCGATTACCCCAATTTTTTCTATCATGGCCCCATGGGTAGCGAATACCCCACCGATTTCATCAGCGCCGAGACCTAGCGTATTCCCTTCAAGAACTCGGCCATGCGAATCGGCGATTGGACCAACAGTTTCAGGTCGTGGCCAAGCAAACTGCCTGGGTGGAGAGATTGGTACCTCAGGGTATCGGCTGCAAAGAGGACCTACTGGGAAGAATCTCACATCGGCCACTGCATCAATCTCTCCCTGGCCGATATGGAGAGAAATGAATCTCTGCTTGCATCCACTTCATACTTCTAGTCCGATGCTCTCAATGCCTTCTTGTTTGGGCACGGGCCTATGACTCCCACCTTACTGGACGTGACCATGCTCACCTGTCTTGACACCACAAGCTACATTGACTCCTTCAAGCTTCGCTTTAAACCCGCTCATCGGCTCCAAGCGAAGAATATCGGCGGCTGGTCCAGGTACATATCTCTCCACAACAAGGGGACCGGACCGGTTGATGATCGGGAGCACGTCGCTTTTCTGAACTTGTGGTTGGAGCGCTTTGTTTTTGGTGGCGCCACTCTTGGTCCGACGGTCAACATGCAATGTTTAGCAGAATACTTGGTTGATCGGAAACAGATCCCATTGGGGCAACTCCTCCTGGGCGCTACCTATCAGTTGCTTCACCAAGTGGCAACTAAGTTATCGGCCGGTCAGCCCGTCGGCCACATCGGGGGCCCTTGGTGGTTTGTTCAACTCTGGCTCAATATCTATACCTCCAAGGCTGTCCCTGGGACTTCTCTTTCTGATCAATCCTTTCCGGCCGATTATGCAGAAGATCAAGACCCTGTTTTCCGCCGATGCACCTCTATGGGTGAAGCTGCATCGGCCCTTTCTGGCGGCAAGATGACCCCCTTTGAACTTAGTTAGTGGTTCAAGGGATTTTACTATGGCTTTACTAGGGAAGCCACTCTCTGGTTTGCTTACAATGATGCATCATCATTTGAAATGCCTTCTAACTTCGACCCGCTCAAAGCTCTGGACAATGATGAATCCAAGGCCATCTTTCTATCGGCCATCACCCCTCGCCTGCTGCCAACAGGCTTTTCTCTGGGCCGATCGCAACCTTCTTACGAGTTCTACCACCCATCGGTCAGCTCCCGCCAGCTTGGCCTTGGTCAGCTTCCCATCGGCCTATTCTTTACTGACAAACTCCAGGCTCGAGGCACGGTCAGCAGCGCCCTGGAATACGATCGGATGCGGACTTTGACAGATCCCCTTCTTCTAGGCGCTGCTGCCGAGGTGTGTATCTGCACTGCCAACACCAAGCTCTTTGTTCGATGGTGGTCAGAATGGAGAAAACATCTATTCAGCTTAGCGGTCACCTGCTATTGCTCTCGTCTTGACAGTGAGTACGTCGAATCTGATGAAGAGGTAACACCCGCAAACCTTAACCATCACTCCCAATCATTATCTAACTCTTATTTTGCAGGCTGCCAGCGTCGAACCCCCGAGAACAAGCAACAGCGGTCGGCTGATCCAGTATCAACCTCCATCGGCCACTCCAAACTTAGGGCGCGACGCTCCATCTCCATCGGCTCTCCTCAAGGCGCCCCGGCCGATGGGACAAAAACGCAAGAAGCTAGCGCATCGCCCCTCTTCAAAGAAGCAAAAAACTGACGCCGATGTCATCGTCCCGACGTCGCCTTCTCCTCACACAACATCGGCTCCCTCATCCCCTCAGGTACGCGCCAAGCCTTATTATTATTATTATCCACCTCCTTATTTCTCATCAAATTCTTTTTTAGCTTGAGTCATCGGCTCCAGAACCTCAACACACCTCTAACATCCCTCCAAGTACCGAGCCGATGGCTCCTCCAGCTGCTCCCTTCTCAGCACCAAGTCCCCCAGTCGCCGATGATACTGTCCCCACTCCATCGGCTAACATCGGCCCCCTCGAAGAACACCCTCTTCATCCCCCCGAAGCCGATGTCACTCGAGCTGCTGACGTCCTTCCTCAGGTAACTTTTCATGCCCATACTCTGCTCTTAACTTTCCTACTGATTCCTTTACCGGTGCCAATTTTGCAGTCCTTAGCCGATCTGTTCTCCTTTGACATTGGCAAGTACTTAGAAGTAGAAGAATCCACAGCCACCAGCGCAACGACCAAGCCGTCCTTCCCAGCCGACGTACGCGAATATCTGACGAGCATCCTTAGTCGGCTGGGAAACCCAATTGACGCGCTAGCGGAGGATTGCGGGCCAATCCGGGCAAGATTCACAGAAATTGAACACCATCTGCCCGAAGAACTTGTCGACGCACTAACTCCCGCAGCATATCTGGAATCCCATAGATTTAAACTCATCAAGCTTAGACAGCGCATAGCCGATCGCGCCGACCAACAGAAGACTACTGAAGACATCCAAGCCGATCGGCTATTAGCCCAAGTAGAGAAGAAAAAGCTTGATGATATGGCCGCTGCCCCCCAAGAGCTCCAACCTAAATTAGACCAGCTGAAGAAAAAGGAGGCCGATTTGCTGGTAAAACTTGAAAAAGTTCGTAAGGACCTCACAACAACAGAATCCCAGCTAATCGGCCTACCGCAAGCTATCCAAGACCAAAAAGCTAAGGTTGCAGCGACAGTGCGCCAAGTCATTCATCGGCGCAAGAGTCTGAAGACTATCCCGGGCTCCGATGAAGATGACGTCCGTGCTATCAATGAGATTGATCAGATCCGCCTGCGCGCAATTGAAGTGATCCAAAAATTCTTGTAAATTTTAAACCTTTGTAACTGACGACCTTCTGGAACATGCCGATCACCTCTCTGCTGTCATGCAATCTGATCGGCTCTGCTACTTATCCCTTTCAACCTTGATAATATTTTTGCTTGTTTGATCTAAAGGCGATATCAATTGATATCGGCTGTCTTTAGGCGATGTAGAAAAATATCGGCTTTCCGAATTGCTTAGAAATCGGCTGTACTTAACCGATTTAAGAGTTGATCCAAACGCTAGGGTAGTATTTCTTGAGATATTTCCCATTAAGTGCTTTAGCAAACTCCGTCCCGTCAAGATCTTCTAATATATATGCGTTACCAGGCACACAACGATTAATCCGATAGGGCCCTTCCCAATTAGGCGACCATTTTCCAAACTTATTATCTCTGGACCCGATCGGCAAAACCAACTTCCACACAAGATCTCCCTCGGCAAATGACTTATTTACCACCTTTTTGTTGTAATGCCGAGCTGCTCTAGCCTTATTTTCCTTAATTCTTTCCAACGCTCTTAACCGATTCTGAGCCAAATTTTCAAGTTCATCTGTCATCAAGTTATAATAATCATCGGCCGTCAACTGATTCTGCAAAGAAATCCTCCTAGAGCCGATGTTAGTTTCCCATGGTAAACCGCCTCATGTCCATATACTAACTGATACGGTGGCACCCGAGTAGATCCATGACATGCCATCCGATAGGCCCATAGTGAATCGGCTAATGTAGTATGCCATCGCCGTGGCTGCTCATCAATTTTCCGCTTAATCAATTTGATCAAACTCTTGTTGGAAGCTTCTGCTTGTCCATTGGCCTGAGCATAATAAGGCGATGAATTCAATAACTTGATTCCCATACTGGCAGCAAACTGTTGAAACTCATCAGATACAAAGATAGATCCCTGATCAGTAGTTATCGTCTGAGGAATTCCAAACCGATAAATGATATGCTCCTTTACGAACTCGATCGCTTCCTTGGACGTGACCTTCTTCAAAGGAATCGTCTCTACCCACTTGGTAAAATAATCTGTCGCCGCCAATATGAACTTATGTCCTTTACTTGATGGAGGAAAAACCTGACCGATCATGTCGATTCCCCATCCTCTGAACGGCCACGGTTTGATGATAGGATTTATAGCCGATGCTGGTGCTCGTTGTATGTTTCCGAATTTCTGACAATCCTGACATCCTTTATAGTACCTAAAGCAATCTTCCAGCATTGTCGACCAAAAATACCCTACTCTCCTCAGCAACCACTTCATCTTATGAGCCGACTAATGAGTCCCACAGATGCCTTCATGCACTTCACACATAACCACCTTGGCTTCTTCCAAATCCAGGCACTTAAGCAGAACTCCCTCAAAAGTCCGATAATACAGCTCCCCATCAAGTAGCACATACTTAATAGCTTTATACCGAATTTTCCTGGAAACTGATTGCGATGGGTTCTGCAAGTAACCAATTATCTCCTGTCTCCAGTCATCGGCCTTGTTCTGGACATCAATATCGGCTATCTCCACCTCAATCTGCCTATTTAACCGATATCCTGAAGCAATCTGTGCAAGATCATTGACTTCTAAATTCTGCTCCCTGGGAATATGATCTATTGACACCATCTCGAAATCCTTCAACAAATCCATGCATTCGTCATAATATGACCTCAAAGCATCATCCTTACACTCATATTCTCCAGATAATTGCTTGATCACCAACAAAGAATCACCAATAACCTCTATGATATCGGCCCCGATCTCCTTCAATAGTTGAAGTCCTTTCAGCACCGCCTCGTACTCCGCTTGATTGTTAGTCCGATAAGGCTTAATCGTAAAAGCAAACTCAAAACTTGCCCCCCGAGGCGATACAATAACCAAACCGATACCAGATCCATGCTTGCAAACCGATCCATCAAAAAATAAAGTCCATGGGATCGGCTCCACATAATCTTCATGAGACCCTCTGTGCTGCACAATAAAATCAGCCACTGCTTGTCCTTTGATTGCTTTAGCCGATTCGTACCTTAAATCAAACTCTGTCAACGCAAAAATCCACTTGCCGACTCGCCCTTTCAAAACTGGAGCCGACAGCATATACTTGACCACATCGGCCTGGCAAACTACTGTACACTCAGCCGATAGGATATAATGCCTTAACTTTGTACATGAGAAATATAAACACAAGCATAACTTCTCCACCGCAGGATATCTCGTTTCAGCATCCAAAAGCCTTCTGCTCAGATAAAACACAACCCGCTCTTTGCCCTCAAACTCTTGTACCAAAACAGATCCGATGGACTTCTCATTGGCCGATAAATATAACCTGAACGGCACTCCTCTCTGTGGCGGAATCAAAATAGGTGGGGAACTCAGATAGTTTTTTATCTCGTCGAACGCCTTCTGCTGTGCTGCCCCCCACACAAACTCTTGATCAGCCTTCAACTTTAACAACGGCGTAAAAGACTCAATCTTTCCTGATAAATTTGATATAAATCTCCTCACAAAATTAATCTTGCCGATCAATGATTGCAACTCTGTCTTATTGCTTGGTGGCTCTGTAGTCCTAATAGCTCTGACACTTCGCTGACTAACTTCAATCCCTCGCTCATGCACCATAAAGCCCAGAAACTGCCCAGCCGATACACCAAAAGCACATTTATTGGGATTCATCCTCAGTCCGTATTTCTTGGCTCTCTCCAGCACTCTTCGTAAATCGGCTACATGGCTCTCCTCACTTTTAGACTTAACCACCACATCATCAATGTATATTTCTACCAACATGCCGATGAGATCATGAAATATATAATTCATCGCTCTCTGATAAGTCGCACCAGCACTCTTTAATCCAAAAGTCATTACTACCCACTCATACAAGCCGATAGCTCCAGGACATCGAAACGCAGTCTTGTGTATATCCTCTTCGGCCATAAAAATCTGATTGTATCCCGCATTGCCATCCATGAAGCTGATAATCTTGTGTCCAGATGCAGCATCTATCAATAAGTCCGCTATCGGCATTGGGTACTCATCTTTGGGAGTAGCTTTATTCAGATCCCGGAAATCAATACATATCCTCAATTTTCCATTCTTCTTCTCCACCGAGACGATATTAGAAACCCACTCAGCATATCGGCATGGCCTAATGAACTTGGCATCATACAATCTTGTGATTTCTGCTTTGATCGGCTCGTATAACTCCGCTTTGAATCTCCTTGGAGCCTGCTTGAATGGCCGATACCCTGGTTTAATAGGTAGCCGATGTTCAACAATTGACCGGCTTAACCCTGGCATCTCATGGTACTCCCAGGCGAAACAATCCCGATACTCTCTCAGCAATTTTATCAATTCTTTTCGGAGTTCAGGGCATAACTTCTTGCTTATGTACGTCGGCCTTGGTCTATCTCCTGGTCCAATATCGATCTCTTCTAAATCATCAGCCGACGTAAACCCTTGCCCCAGCTTTCCTTCAAAGTCTTCAATAGAGCCCATCAGAGTAACAGTTCAGAGCCGACTTGCTGGATCGGCTGTATCCCATGGCTAGTAACCTTGAGATAATCTCCTTCCCAAACTTTTCCGGATAGGCAGTCAACACCATCGGCTTCCCAAACTGGCAGATCGGTCATGGCAATATTGGTCGACCGATCTGCTAGCACTACCTCGACTTGATCTCCCTGCCACTGTATCAGACATTGATGCATTGTCGAAGGCACGCAACAGTTCGCATGGATCCAGTCCCTGCCGAGAAGCAAACTGTATGACCTCTTTCCGTCAATGACGAAAAACGTGGTGGGTAATGTCTTATTCCCCACTGTCAGCTCTACGTTAAATACGCCTTTCGCTTCTGATGAATTCCCACCGAAGTCTTTTAGCACCATATTTGTCTTGATCAGATCTTCTGCAGTCTTCCCCAATTTTCGGAATGTGGCTTGAGGCATAAGATTAACCGCTGCCCCTCCATCAACTAACATCTTGGTCATCGGCCTCCCATTTACGTAGCCCTTGATGTATAGTGGCTTTAGGTGCCGATGCTCTGATTCTTCAGGCTTATCAAATATAGCTTGATCAGGTTGCAATGTTAGTTGAGCAAAAACTTCCTCGTTACCTTCTTCATCCGATGATAATGCTTTATATTCTTGAGGCAGAAAGAACACCATATCTACTGGAGCCGATTGATCTTCATCGTCCTTTTTCTTTACACGCCATATCTGCTTGGTTTTCTTATGACGATGACCGGCTTCCGCTTGATCCTGTCTCTGTTCCTCTCGCTGCTCTCGATGTCGTAGCCGTTGTGCCCTTCTCTTCTGATTCTTCGTGAATATGCCACTAGGACACCATTGAGGGTTCTGAATTTGTTCTTCATATGCTTCCTCTTCATCCTCTTCAAGGAACTCTCCATGGATCGGCCCTAATCGGCTATGAACCGATGCACTTTTTCCAAGCGACCGATCTCGCGAAAACTCCTGCTGGCGATCATGCCGATCCCCTGTACTATTGCATTCGGGGCATTTTTCGACTGATGGCAGTCTCATCCCTTGATCCCAGCAGAATCGGAAGAACGGGCAATCCCAGTGTGGAATATATCTCTCTGGCTCATCCCCCTGTTCCTCGTACCTTGAGTACTTCTCTATCATACCTGAGGAAGTAATCCTTGATTTACATTGACGTCTTCCTTCATCGGTTTGAGCCCTTGATGATGATCCCGCATAAACCATGTTTACAGGGAACGGGTGCCCATCTATCTTCATCGGCTTCTTGTCTTCAAACTTGATGCGTCCTTGCTCGACAGCCGACTGAATTTGTTGCCGAAAAACCTTGCACTCATTAGTATGATGCGATATAGTATTGTGCCACTTGCAATATCTCTTCTTCTTTAGTTCTTCGGCTGATGGAATCACATGATTTGGCGGCAGTTGTATTTGCTTCTCTTGTAACAGCAAGTCAAAGATTTTATCGGCTTTACTAACATCAAAATCATACCGCTCCTCCTTGCCGATATCCTTGACCCATGGGCATGACACTGACTTCTTGTTCCTGGCCCACTCTGCCAATCCAACTTCAGCATCGGATTCCTCATCGTCTGAGTCCGATGAATAAACATGAACTTGAGCAACCCTCCTCTGGTACTTGTCCTTTTTTGCTTCTTGAAATCGGCTCTCATGAGCCGATACCTTCTGCACCAGGTGCGCCAGGGACTCGAACTCTTGTGAAGAAAATCTCTCCTTGATTGGCGCCAAAAGACCCTGGAAAGCCAGATCAGCCAGATGCCCATCGCTCAGGTTCAAACTATAACATCGGTTTCTGATATCTCGAAATCGTTGAACATATTCCGGTACTGTTTCATCTGGTCGTTGCTTAACCGATGTCAGATCCGACAGTCTCAACTCATGAATTCCAGCAAAGAAATACTTGTGAAACTGTTTTTCCAGATCGGCCCACCCCCGAACAGAATTCGGTGGTAATGAAGAGAACCATGTAAAAGCCGATCCAGATAGTGACAGGGGAAAAAACCTAACTCTCAGAGCCTCTTCAGCCGATGCCTCCCCGCACTGTGCCAGGAATCGGCTGACGTGCTCTACTGTAGATGTGTTGTCCTGTCCTAAAAACTTAGAAAAATCCGGGACCCTGTATCGGTGTGGTAACGGAACCCTGTCAAACCACTCAGGATATGGGTGCCGATACATGAACGCTTGTTCCTTGGGCTTGATCCCGAACTGCTCCCTTACTATCTCTTCAACCCGTGCCGATAAATCTTCTTCTCTTACATTCTCCTGCTGATACTGCTGATACTGTATCGGTGGGGTTGGTTGCCGATTCTGTCTCTGATACTCCCTCTGGTAAGTTCCTGGATCGGCTCCTCCTCCTGGATAATTCTGCTGACATCCCCCATAATAAATAGATCGGTGATATCCAGGAGGAATATCCTGTTGCCCCCCAGCCTGGTTCTGTGCGAACAAGTGTTCTGGTATATCTTTACTGATGTTGTAAGCAACCTGTGTTGGTTCAACCTTTGGTGGGAGGAAAACGGGACCCCGAGTTGGTTCTTGGGCAATTGATCCATCAACAGTCTTCTTGATGAGGTTATGCAGTGTATTTACCAAGACTCCCGACTGATTGATGAGCGCATGGTGAACAGCCTCATTGACCATCTCCTGCAAAGGCTTGATTGGTGGACTCTCGGGTTGTGTGCGGCTCGATTCTCCTACCAGTACTGGTTTTGGAAACTGAGACTTCTGAATCGGCCCTTGCCTTCTCATGCTGAAGGATTCTAAACACAGCTTCTGGAAATTTGTCATAGTCTGTTCAACTTGTTGTTTTTGTTCTTCAGTTAGATCTTCCATGGTGACCGGAATCACGTTGTCCGACTTGACTTCCTTCCCAGCCATGTTGAAATCTTGATTGAAACTGTGTTGAAACTTCGTGTCCCACCAGGCGTGCCAAAAGCGTGTTGACGCCGAAAACCCGCCGGGGGCCGTCCGGCGTCGCGGAGACACGCGAAGGCCTGGGAGATTTGCTTCACTCCAGTGCAGGTCCTAAATTTTGAGGTTCGTAGGCGTGCCAGTCAATTTGACCCTACAATTGACAAGGAAACAGAAGATATTAGGTCCATGAGCCAATCGGCTCGAAGCCGATCTGGACTCGTATCATCGGCCGATGGCCGATACGTACTGTAGCACTTATACATCGGCTTGAAGCCGATGATGGCAAGAATAATAGTATAATAATGAAACAATGGTATGCTAGCCGATCATCGAAGGGATATTCAAAAACCGGCTATAAACTTGGTAGGATAAACAATCATAATGCATAAATAAATAAATCAAATAAACTCCAGCCGATCATAGTTTAGAATTACTGATGTCGTCGTGAAAAGTGCTACTCGTGTCCGCGCTCGGGCCCTTTGCTCGTATCGGCTCCCAAGATCTTCATCAGCTACCCGTACTCGTGCCCGGGTCCTTACCTGAGGTCGTGCCCGGGGTCTTGGCTGAGGTCGTGCCCGAGTACCCGCTCGTACTCACACTCGGATTGGCAGGGACGATCAATCGGCTAGCTCTTAGCCGATCATAACAATGACGCAAACAAGTATATATATATATATATATATATATATATATATATATATATATATATATATATATATATATATATATATATATATATATATATATATATATATAGCAAACAAGCAATATGATCGGCTGTATAATAAGATAACTTATCGGCTAAGCACTCCGATAACAACATCGCATAACACCCATCGGTTCATCAAAAGTAAAGCTATTATCATCAGTCTAGTAGATCGGACTCAACCGTTGCAGCATAGACCGATGATGATAGCAATACCTCAATAGGCCGATAGATGTAATGCGATAGTGATGAAGATAACTTACCGGCTATACACTCCGATAAAACGCCTGCGCGTAAAGCATCGGCTTAACAGGATCGGTTTATCACTAGCAGTTTAGTAGGTCGGACTTAACCGATGCAGCACAAACTGATGATAAACTGCTCCCAGTAAGCCGATACGATCTACGCATGCGTGATGTGATATACCTAATCAATCTATGAGATCAAACTGAACTGATGTAGCCATAGATAAACTAAATATATCGTGGTAAGCCGACTACCATAAACCGACTAGAATATCGGACCTAACCGAGGAAGTCCTAGCCGATTGGTAGCCGGGGTGACGAGACTTACCCTCTCGCAGGAGTTCGGACCTAACCGATGCAGCCCGGCTCGAGAAGCAGGATCCCGTCGAAGGGGTGGCGATGCGCCGAAATTTGTGTTGATCGTTGTGATGATTTACAAGGTGCCCGGGCGTACGTATATATACCCCGAGTTACATGAGTCCTTATAGGACACGGTATATGATTTCCTAATTATAACAGAAAAACGCTAACAAGGCCTGACCGGACACGAGGTCAGGTTTCCTAAAAAAGATGAATCTTTTCCTAATAAATATAGTAATTAACTGCCACGCGCGGTCTTCACGGCTCTTTCTCGGACTCGGCCTGCTTCTTGGACCAATTTCTGTTAACTGACTGCAACCGTCCTCTTGACCGAATCTGATAAGGGCCTTACCAAATTTTGGCGTTAACACCTGTCTAGATCGTACCATGAACGAATCGCCCACTTTTCTAGGAACCGGTGACTAGAACGAGTGGATACATTGTACTGCTAACAATGTAGTATCCCTTGTTGTATTTCGTACTATGGGTGTCGCATTCATCATGCCGCAATGCGAACGGCTCGCATCTAGCTAATATCACTATGCAATTGTACGTGCACTGTGTTACGTATCGACCGAGTGGATGACGAATAATACAATATATCGTCTTCCAATGTCGAATTAAAAATTATTCAGTACGTACATTTTTGGGGTTAAAAATTAGCAACAAAATTTTCAAATTTGGTAATTTGCAAATGGCTCCAGGGGGCCGAGGCCTAGGCTGGGCAATGGTCCGATCGGGAGGGGGCAACGGTCCGATCGGGGGTATTCGGACGGTCCGATCCCTAGACGGACAGTCCGATCTGGGGCAACGGTCAGTCCGATCAACGGTCTGATCGTGTGCATTCCGATGGCCCGATCCCTGGGCGGATGGTCTGATCTTAGGCAATGGTCAGTTCGATCAATGGTCCGATTTGAGGGGCAACGGTCCGATCGAACGATTTGGACGGTCCGATACCTAAGCGGACGGTCCGCATAGGGATCGGACCCTCCGAATCACCGGACGGTATAACATTCGTCGCCCTGGGGGACGGCGGCGAATGCCTCCAGGGGGCCAAATGCAAAGCATTCGCCGCCGTCCCCGAGGGCGGCAACGCCACGTGGCCCCCCCGGCTAACGGCGGGGGGCCGCCGTTAGCCGCGCCTGACGAGGAGGCCATTCGCCGCCCTGGGCCACGACGGTTTTTAAATACCGCCGTGGCCCACGGCGGCAAGAGGCTATTTCTGCAAATTAACCAGATCAAAAATTAGTTTTGTAAATTAAAAAAAAATTAAATTAGTAACAGTAAAAAACCTTTTGGGTTCCGGAAGCTTCGGCTCGACGGGTCCATGGGCCCAAGAAGTCATTGGGCCTACGTAAAGCTCGACAAAATGGCCGGCATAGGCGGCCCAACTTCTTGCCGCTTCTGCTCCCCCTGTTTCCGATTCGGAAAATTCCGCGGCTCCCTGACGAACAGCTGCCAATCGCGGGCAGGCTCGCGAGCGGCGAGCCGGCGAGCCACACTGCTCGATCCATCGTCTTGTTCCAGTCCGGCACGAGATGGCCAGGGAGGCTACCTCCGGCGAGGACCACTTGAGCGAGTTGTCAGACGATCTGTGTAGAATCATTGTTATGATTAATAGTTTGTGATGAATAATTAGCTTTATAAATGACTTATTTAAATGAAATTTGGATTGAAAATATAGATGGATGTTGACGTGAGTGTGTGTGACTAATATGAGTTAGGTTGCGATATCTGTGCCTAGAAATGATTGATTTGTCTATTTGTGTGCAGGTGACTTGAGGTCTAACCTTGATCAATAGTGAGGATCTATTGTAGTTGAGCATAATAGCTAAGAACATTGATAGAGCGTATGAGAGAAGTTATGTTTTTTTACTAGATGAGTAGCACTAGTTTGAGAATCGCTAGGGAGATGGAAATGTGGACGATGACATTTTTATTTTTGTAGTCATGTCTAGTATACCCTAGGTAAGTAGTTGTATAAGATATTTTTGGCCCAGTGAGTTATAACTTACGTTTACTTGGTTATAATGTAGGTTGCTATGGATGCATCAGGTATGTCCATTCATCTACGACCTACGATCGACGAGCCTCCGCCGATGTGTTGGTGTGGAGATAATTGTAAAGTTGCAATAAGTCAGGAGGATTACACATACCGGCAAAGGTATTGGATGTGTGCAAATTACGCCTACTCCTCGAAAAAGCCGAAACCACAAGGGATGAAAGGGAAGGCGAAGAAACCAGTGGAGGTAATACAAATTATTTTGTAGTACGAAATATTTGAACCTTTGAGCTAACAAATTTGTATATGTCAAGGCACCGAAGTCTCCTCCGCCTCTGTGCGACTTTGTGCAGTGGATAGATACGAAGATCCATCCACAGGACGCACGGTATCTTCGCATGTCGCAGGAATGGCACAGGGACCACCTCGAACGTCTTTGGGCGGCAGAAGAAAAGTGGGAGGCTAAGCAGAAGAGGAAGGAGGAGAAGGAGCGGCAGGAGAAGGAAGCCCGTGAGGCAGATAGGGAGAGGAAGCGGGAGAGGGCACGGCATGCAAAGGAAGCTGGGCCGGAGGCGGCGAGGAAGGGGAAGTACCCATGCTGCACACAGTAGTTGCATCTCTAGTTGGATATCTATTTAAAATTCCTTAAGGCATGTAGTAACGATAACTGGAAACGTTTGATGTGCCGTTTGTACTCTTTGGATGGATAATTTCATTATGTTCGTAAGCAATTAACGTGTGGTCGGTTGTCACCGCTCGGAATGTACTTTCGCCGTGAAGTTGAAACTCGAAAATTCATGTTTTTGATCAGTTTCGTCACAAACATAGATCGTTAGGAGCACATCGTTTGATCGACGAGCGTAAACGAAGTAAAGGAGTTTCTTCAGTACGCATAGAATTAATAAAACATGATATACAACAGACAAACTATCACTGATACAACGTACTACGGGCCCTGACCGTAACCTCTAGCTCTCTTTGTCTTCCTACCCTGCGCTCGCACCTGGTCTTGGGAGTACGTCAGCCGGTCTGGTGGTACGGCACGGCCAGCGCGGGTCGTCTGCACGGGTGTGGCAGCTGGTGGGTCCTGCGTCTGTGGTGGCGGAGCTCCTTCGAGCTGCGAGGCAGCTAGTATCTCCTGGATCTCCTTGCCCGAGTCCTCCAAGTCGTCCCCCTCAAAAGGATCCGGTGCCCAACCGCTGCTGCGTGCGCCCTGCATGGAGGGGCCAACGCCAGCAAACATCCCCGGCGCTGTAGAGTGGAACCCTGTACACCAAAATATTGATAATTGCAAACCAAAATTTTGCAAGGCAAAAATAAACTTTGATATAACCTGAAGGACCTCCTGTCGTGGCCCCGGTGGCACTTGTCATGCCCAGCTGCGCGTGTGGTCGTGTTTGGCGCACTCCATGCGTTGACGTGCTAGCTCCAGAGGGATGTAGGTACGGTGTAGCGAAAGCTGCAGGGAAGCATATTGATGTATAGCGGTACATGTCGTAGAAGAAAACATGTTATGAACCGATGGTTAGTCGAATTTACCTCTGGAGGGACCAGATGGCTGACTGGAACCCTGCGGGTGCACTCCTGCTCCTGTTCCTGTTGGCCGTGGCTGTTGCTGCTGTGCAACTAGGGGAGGTACCGCGTCAGCCGTACGACAAATGAGCGCACGAAGCACTGTGTGCATCGCCTGACAAATCCTCCTGAAGGTCGTCGTCTGCTCATCGGCATTCAGCACGATCCCACTGTCCAACCGTCCGAACGCCGCGTTTACATCAGCCTGAACCTGTCGCGCTACGTCGACCTATTTCAAATGTGACATAAACATGTGTTAGAACCATGGACACGTACAAAGGGAATAGCAAAGTATAAAGATAATGTGACTTACCGCGCGGAAGTAGTCCTGGTCACGGTGTCTAGGATACGTGTCCATCGTAGCGGCGACGTGTGGCTGTGGATCATCTGGGGTGAACGTTACGCGTGTGCGGGTACGGGGCTGGTACCATGTGAGGTATGCTAGGTAGCTCTCCTCAGTGTGTGGATATATCTCGTCGATGACCTCCTCCGTCGCCAACAACCAGTCCTCCACGTACTTCTGCAGTCGAGGATACCACTGAGCGCCGGCTGCCTATCCCCTACGATTATATATATTTGCAGAGAGTGCATTAGGCTACATTAAATAGTTGTAAACTAAACAAAGATCGCAGTTGTACTAACCGGTGCACATCGCGTGGTACAACGATCTCCACGGGCGATGGGGAGTGCCGACGTAGTCCGAACTGTCGCATCACGCGCTGCGGACAGTGGGGCTCGACGAAGATGTCGAACACTAACGGCACTGTCGTCGTCCAGTACGTCTGGTCGCGCGTGCAAAGAGAAGAGAGTCCGAGTGGTGCACGGGCCGCGATGGCCTGCGGACTATACGGCTCCCAGACGACATCGCTAGGCAGCAGGCGGTCGAACTCCAAAATGAATTCACAGTAGGCCCTCCTAACCTGCCTGTGGGCGTAACGACGCTGCAAAATAGGAAAAGCTTACACGTGAGTGTTTGCGCATAAGTGATAAACATTGAATTTCACATTTTGTACCTCACAGCGACACCATACGGTCTCCATAGTCGGACGGTCCTCGGGCCACTGGCCGTACAAGCCTCCAGGGCCGCCCTCGTAGGAAGAGTGCTGAATCAGAGGACGGCCTATCGCGAACCGCTCGGCCGCCCATAGTTGCAGAAGGAGAGGGCAACCAGCGATAATCGCACCTGAATCGGTCTTTGTGCATGCGTCACAAAGAGCACGGTACGTCGCCGCTAGCATAGCAGATCCCCAACTCCACTGCGGTACGTGTCCGTCCTCGCTGTCGGGGATCGCACGAGCGTAGTGGATCAATCTCTTGTCCACCGCGTGCCCGTGAGTGCTGATGAACATCACCCACCCGAACAGGCACAACAGGTACGCCTCCATGCTCCATCGCACCGAGTATACGTCGGCGTCATCGTCTAGCTTATCAGACTGTAAAGAAAGATTATAGTCAGCAGCTCTGTTGCTTTGTAGGTCGGATGATTGTGAATGAAAGGAATCCGCGACTTACGGTGAACTGTAGTAGCCAAGCCTGCGAGGGGCCGCTCGTGGTGTAAGGCGGTAGCGAACCCGAGGGTCCAAGTTCAGGTCGACGATGCACGGGCTCGAACCGAGCAGTGATGTCCTGCAACCAACCGTGCCCCCCGTCAATCGGACCGACTGTGTCTCCTGCGAGGGGAAGTCCTAGCAGGTATGACACGTCTTGGAGTGTGGGAGTCATCTCGCCACACGGTAGGTGGAACGTGTGGGTCTCCGGTCTCCAGCGATCCATCAGTGCTGTCAGAAGTGACTGGTCAGCGTCCCATTGCTTGGCGGGGTCTGTCTCGTCCGGTGCGGGCTCAACTAGCCTACACAGCGGAAAAAGTCCAGCCTCACACAACCTGCAGAATATAGCACTGTATTCAATTTTGGGGAACATAGATATGCACAAACGATGTGAATGAATATTCATACAGCTCTTACCTCTCACGGAATCGAGGGTCTATCCGCAGGAGGTGACGTGAAGGCCATGGACGGAAGGTGGCTAGGTGGGCACCCTCCACGGCTGACAGGTAAGACCGGTGGGACCGGTCGACACCTCGGTCCAACAGCTCCGGTGTATGGTACGCTATACCTGTATGCAAATAGAGAGTTAGCGTTAATTATTGTTAAAGTTTATAGCATTGTTATATGACAATAAAAAAATAACAGTACGGTAGATATCCTTCTATAACAAAGAACTAGTATAGACTTACACTACACTGTAGCACCACCAATTGTTCGAGAATGCCTAAGACGGGGTCATCTTGAAGTTGTGCCTTCACCCGTAGGACGACTGCCATCGGCGGCTGAATCCGACGGTCCAGCTTCCGCCGCACTTGAACCGGTTGCATCCTTTGGACATTTCTTATATGTATGACCTATTTGGTCACACTTTGAATAACGTTTATGTCTTCCACTGGCTTCTGACTCATCCATATCATTACGAATGCGTCTTGTCTTGCGGCGACCTGCTTTATCCCTCAATTTTGTTGGGTCAGGAATGTACATAGCTTGAGGATGCTTCATAGTAAATATACCCACAATACCGAAACCGTATATCTCTCCGCTCCAGGTATTATAGATTGCTTCTTTCCTGAAATAAGGTGAGACAAAATAGCGTGTTTCTATCCTGCACTCACCGCTCGCGGCAATAACGTGAGAGCATGACTTGTGGAGCGGTGTAGGTTTTTGGCACGAGCACTTGCAGGTCCCGTCTTCCTTCAGCACACACTCCTGCACAACTCTTTTGTGGTAGATTCCACGCATGCCCTTGTCGACATACAATATTTCAAATCTGTGTTCTTGTGTGCCTTGAGGTAGAGCACGATGTCTTCGGGCCTTTTCATTTTTATCTTGCAGATATTTCGTCAGTAGTGTGCCAAAGAAAAGATTATTGTCTGTCATTGAGGGCCCAGCTGCTCTGAACCGATCTCTGAAGTATTTGCATGTGTCATGCAAGATAAATTTAACTATGCCAACAAGTGGAAGCCCTTATGCCAACAAGTGGAAGCCCTTGAACACCACGCATAACCCAGTTATAGACCTCTACCAAATTTATGGTCATTATGCCAAACCAAGAACCATCATTGTCATACAACAATGCACATTTCTCCTTTGGCTCATTCTCAATCCAATCTGAAAATTTTTTAACTGAGGATACAGACCTTCTTCTCATATGTGAATCTATGAACACTCATCATCTCGTGAAACTTATGTCTCTATGTGCCTAGCTGATTTATACTGACATGATTTTCTTCTGTTAACCATGATTTGTGAAGGAATAAGCAACAGCAGTAGCACAATTCCTATGGGGCGAAGAGTAGAGAAGGCTCCACTTAAGTACAGAAGAACATCTATACAAGGCATAATTTAAAAAAAAACAACAGAGTTTGTGTAAAAAGAACTTATAAAAGTTACACAGAAATAAATTAATATCATAATGCATGCGGTATAACTTAAAGCCTTGTATACAACACACGAACATAACAGATTACTCTATAACTACTTGAACTGGAGTTGTTGAGCAAGAATCTTTGTCGGCAAACTGGTTCAAAATTTGGGCTTTCTCCTCATCACTCCAATGGTGTTGCTGCGTCACAATTTTCCAGTCCCAACGCCCCATTTCTTGAACACGCCCATATCTAAATAGAGCAACGAGCTGCAATGCTGTTGATACTTCCATTACAAAATTAACAAAGTAAATCTGTCTTTCTGTTCCCTCGAAACCAACCATAATCAACTCTTTTAGCTTTTCATGCTGCAAAGTGGATGGTTCCCAAATGATTTCATCACAATGCTCATCATCCCAAGGGGTAATATCGATGTGAAGAGACTCCAGGCATGGTGCTGCTTCAAGTAGGAGGCGAGGCCAAGAGACATCCCATGATGAAGGCACATCAGCAATTAAGAGCCTTCTGAGGTTAGGCAGCAACAATGAGGGACAAGATGGCACAAACCATCTCCCATATCCAGTGAATCGTAGAACCAGGTTGGTTATGTTTTGGGTGAATCCAAGAAACTGCTCGATGTTCAAGTCCTGACTAAAACATAAGGTACGTGAACGATTGTAACCATGGCATAAGTTAAGGTTCATGTGCATAAGGTGTGAGAAGGAGCAACGCCAGTAGCTCACCCAAGTCTCCCTGATAGCTATGCTCTCAAGCATCCCAAGAGAGTATAGCGCAATAAAGCTGCAAAACTCCACGATAAGCTGCTTGATCCCTGACCTGGGGGCGTTGATAACCAGAACGCCCTGATCCACCCAATCGCATGACTTGAGGTGTAGCACTTGCATCTGGGGGCATGAGTTGAACACAGCTTCATAGGATGCTTTGGGGATGGACTCTGGCAAGTTTTGCAAGGTCATTTTGGTGAGAGCGCGGAACCCCTGCAATGGTGGAATGATACAACCTCCTAGCTTCAGGCTTCTCAGGCGGGACTTGTAGGGCCCAATGCAGAGACCATGATGAGAAAATCTGTGGACAACCGGCGGCAGAGACCATTCAGACCAATATGCAGGCTTAGCAAAAACTTCAAGATCCTTGACTCCCCAAGCATCCACAGCCTTGGTGATCAAGCGGTTCATGCAGTCAGTGTAGTGAGTGGCAAAGAACTCCACCCGCAGCCTACTGACCCTCCGACGCGCTTGGCCGGCACAATCATGATCGTCATCCGCGTCTAGGAAGTTATTGATGGAGGAGGCCATGTTTCGCATGGCGAGGCGCTCATACCGCTTGATTCTGGCAACGAGAACCTTGACATCAACGCGATACACAATACGAAAAGTGGCTTCGTGGAGTTTGATGCACCGGTGATAGCGAGGTGGGAGTATTTCGCTGACCATGAAATTGAGGGTGTCAAGCCAGCACGGGAGGCGGGCCCAGCGCTTGGAGAGCATAGCGGTGGCGAGTGCGGCTCGAGTGTCGAGCCGCCGGAGGATGAGGAGCAGCACATCGTCGGAGAGGGCGCTGATGCGGTCCTCACAGCAGGGCGCCACCGGTGTCCGGCGGCCACGCAGCCTATCCTTCCTCTTGCGGAGGGCGCGGAGAAGCTCGTAACCGCAGGCCGCGGGCGACCGGTGGAGACAGGACGTACCTCCGGAGTTGCGGAGGGTGCGGTGAAGTGGGTGGAGAGCGGCGCTGGCGCATCCATCTGGTTGCCTGATATCGCAATCGCGGGCGCGGCTGCGGCTATATTTCATCCTCTTCGGCGATTCCAACCCGAAACTTCAGATTATGGGCACGCAATCCGCCGCCCCGCCGTCTGCCCCAGAGGACGCCACCCCCAGCCGCTCCGCCGTCGAGGCCGCTGCCCCAGCCAGCTCCGCCGTGAGCAGATCCGGGCGCTGGGCCGCCGCTTCCCCGCGCCGCGATGCCGAACAGATCCGGTGCGTCTGCCGCTAGCCCACGGTACGGCGCGAAGTCGAGCACTTGAGCGTGGGGCGGAGGTGTCCGGAGCGAGGAGGGACGACGGCGGACGAAGCGGAGAGGGCGGTGGGGAAGGATGCGGTCCAGAATCGGGCCGGATAGGAGTCGTTTTAGGAGTTATTTTTTAGGCCGAGTTCGGAGCTTACACGAGTTTGGGACTATCAGTTGTGGAAAAATTCTATCTCGTTTCATTCTCAAACTATTAAAGTTTTATATGAGTACGCTTTTTAAACTTTTTCTAAAAAAATTTCTATATAAAAATTGTTATAAAAAAAATCATATTAATATATATTTTAATTTTAAAATAATCAATATTTAATTAATCATACGCTAATAGTCTCGTTTTACGTGATCTTCTTTCTCTTCTCTCTTCCCTCACCTTTAAGGGCGAACTTCCTCTGACGTCGACTGTCCTCTGACTGGGTCACTAACATGTGGGCACACTGCTCGTATGGTCCACATATCAGCCACTCAAAGTTAGAAGCAGTGAAGTCCGAGGATCCCCAGAGCACCTTCAAACTATCCGATATTTAGTTTTTCTAAAATTTTCCCCCTTTTATTAATATCTTTAACGCGTTTTTTAGATTTGGAGTACAAATGCGCGCACTTGTATAAACACACGCACTCGAAGACTTGAACCCACTGCGCATCATGGGATCTAGGTTACACCATGAAAATTACCTAAATTAATAAATTATGTGTTAAAGTATTTTTAGAAACTAAATTAAAATTCTCAATGTCGATGTTTTACACCGGCAATAAATATATGGGGCTACTCGGCGGATGTAAACTCGGTGGATTGCAAAGGAACACAAGGAGATTTTATACTGGTTCAGGCCCTCGATGTGAGGTAATACCCTACGTCCAGTTTGTATGTATTCCTTTGAGGATATACGGTGGTAGTTCTGACGAACTTGTATGCACCTATGAGCTTATGAGTGCTCCTCTGCCCTCAGGGGGCGCCCTGCCTCCCCTTATATACTGGGGGACAGGGTTACAAGGTAGGAGTCCCCATCGGATTACGACTAGGAGATCTCCCCTTAGAGATATAACGCACCCGACTAGGACTGTATATTCCTTTCTATACAAGGCGAAGTCTGCCGAATCTAGCTATATCTCTAATTATAAGGCTAGGCCCATCCTCTATCCGAGTGGCCCATATGCTTGTCATGAGGTACCCGGGGCCCATGGCACCCACAGTAGCCCCCGAGACCTTCATAGTTGAGTCACAGCTGATGCCGAGTGCTCATCCTCCACGGTGAAGTCTTCCCGAGTGCATTGCTCCCGAGTACTCTTTGTCTGAGTGCTGCTTCTCCCGAGTCCTGCTTCATGTCAGCTGGCAGCGAGGCTATGAAGGGCTCCATGTAGATGTTGAAATAGTGTGCGCCGAATAGGCGCACCTATTAGGTGTAGCCCCCGACTTTGTGCTTAATTGTGAAAACAATTAAACATGAAGTCAAAGATCTTTAACCTGGAAGTCCTTCCCGAGTAGATTACTACTGGTGTATAAGACTCTTCGGTATCATGTCAACCGGAATAAACTTTATAGTCTGGCCGAGTAGGATACTACTCGTGTATGCGACTCTTCGACTTCATGTCAGTCGGAATGTGTGTTTATAGTCTTGCCGAGTAGGATGCTACTCGTATATGAGACTCTTCAGCGTCATGTCAGCTGGAAAGAAGGGTTTATAGTCTTTCCCGAGTAGTATACTACTCGAAAATCAGACTCGTCGGCATCATGTCAGCCGGGATGATTATTTATAGTCTTTCCCAAGTAATATATTACTCGAAAATTAGACTCGTCAGCTTCATGTCAGCTGGAAAAGGTGTTTATAGTCTTTCCCGAGTGGCGTCCCATTCGGAAGTTAGACTCTTCAGCTCGTCCCATTCGGAAGTTAGACTCTTCAGCTCGTCAGCTGGAAGAATGTTTATAGTCTTTCCCGAGTAGTATGCTACTCGAAAGCTAGACTCCTCCGCATCATGTCAGCGGGAATGAGAATTTTATAGTCTCTCTCGAGTAGTGTACTACTCGAAAGTTAGACTCATCCGCGTCATGTCAGCGGGAATAATGTTGCTCATGGCAACTGATGGCCACGCATGTAGGCCGAGTACCACTTTATGAAAATAAATCCACGGCGTGGTCAGGTGTACCCGAGAAAGATACCTGCATCCCCAATTTTAATGAAGACCAGCTTGTGATCCTTGTAAGGATATATCCTCGAGACCTGGTGGATAAAACAGATACTCAAACATATATGTTTAGCAATAAGGCTCTCATGAAGCATATCTGTTTACCTCATCGGCTCCTGTTGGTAGCACCAGCGCTATAATTTCAACTCAGCCTGCGGGCGGCCCACATGGAGCATGCTACTGTAAGAACTCATATCTTGATGGCTGCTACCAAATAAGCCGGCCTGAGCCGACCTATCCAGCATAGCTCTAGAGAAGTATCATCCATCACATGTCAGGATGAGTTTTTTGGTGTTGGTAACCGCAATCAGCCAGAGAAATCCTTATTCGCAAGCCTTTCCGACTTACGTTCTGGATGCAAACTGGTTGCCACATAAGCCTGAGTGGGTATAATGCAGGATCTGCTTGCCCTTCTCAGGTGTGACGCAGTGCATGAGAACTCCGGATGCACTTTGACGATGTAAGTCTTCTCTGACTTGGGTAAAGCCGAACAAGGTACCCGAACCTTGCATTAGCAGAGAGTTCGGCTGGCGACCCTCATGGGGCGTACCCTATCCAACAGAGTTATAGCCAAGCTAGGCACCCGAATCTTGCATTAGCATAGGATTCGGCTGGCGACCCTCATGGGGCGTACCCAACCTGACAGAGCTGTGACCAAATAAGGTACCCGAACCTAGCATTAGCGTAGGATTCGGCTGGCGACCCTCATGGGGCGTACCCTACTTAGCCGAGTAGTACACAGCCCTGACTGGCGCCGGAGGCCGATTATTAGCTCGCATGGAGCGTAGCCGAGGAAGATGACGTCCCGACTGGCGCAAGTACTCGGTAAGTAGCCCTCATGGAGCATCCCGAGTGTATTTTGGCAGACTTGTCCAGCCCCCGAGAGTAGGAGATAGGCTCGCAGCCCTGAGTTCCTGTCACGCGTATCCGGAGCTGGGCCTGCAATATAAAAATATTGGATGAGTAGCATCTGATGATGGAAATAATCACCCGAATAAAATGTATTTTACAATATATGTAAATACATGTTCTTCCTCTTTTTGATATTAATTTCCTCGAGTAGTTGACCCCTTACGTTTAAGCACTCTGCCCGACTAGTCATAGCCCCCTAGCGTCGGGAGTTGGCTCATGGCTCTTTCCCAGACACGCGTTTTGGGTGACTTGAGTTCGTCTTACATGGAGCAGAGTTTCACGGATCGAGATTTATGCTACTCGAGTACTTTTGTAATCATTTAAGAGCAAAAACGGAAAAAAGTAAATGTGCAGCTTGTACACCTATTAGGTGTAAGCGGCTGCGGCATTAGCAAGGCCGAGTGAGGAGATGTTTATCAGAAAGCGACTTAGCTGTTCGGTATTTGGGAATGGGGATGCCATCCTTGTGTTTGGGCTTGTGAGCCCCCTAGCACGTCACTTGTTGCTCTGATAATCCTCAGTTGTTGAAGGTCGAAGACGGTTGTGACCGACTGCCACAATAGAGCCGTCTGACTTGCGTTTGCGATTCCCAGCTTTAGTCGGGACCGCGTCGTCGGTGTCGTCCCGCTTCTTCTGTCAGGGTGACTTGTTGTCGTCGAGGGCCTCGGCAACAGCGTGGGCCGAGTCGGCGTACTTGTTTGCCATGTCGAATAGGGCCTTGACAGAGTTGGGAGGCTTCCGCGTGAATTTGTCGATGAACGAGGTGTCTTTGACTCCTTTTCGAAAGGCAGCGATGACGACCTCGTCCTTGATCTTCGGGATTGAGTTCCTCTTCTCAGAAAACCTTTTGATGAAGTTACGAAGAGATTCGTTCTTCCTTTGGCGCAACTGATATAGGTCGTACTCGGAAGATGGCCTCTCGTATGTTCCCTGGAAGTTGGTGATGAATCGTTCCCGGAGTTCTCCCCAAGAGCCGATTGATTGCTTTGGGAGTCCTGTTAGCCATGTCCTCGCTGAGTCGGCTAGAGCAACTGGGAGGTAGTTAGCCATGACTTTATGGTCGCCTCCGGCTGCTCGGATCGCCAGAGTGTAGACCGTGAGCCAGGACTCGGGATTGGTCTTGCCATCATATCTGTCGATGCCTGTAGGCTTGAAACTCGACGGCCAGTCGACGTCCTGGAGCTCCTGGGTGAAGGCCGGTATGCCTTCGTTTTCATGAGGACTCCGACCCCGACTATGGCGGCGAAACCGCTCGTGGTGGAGGCCGAAATGCTCGTTCTCGTCTTCCAGTTGGCGTTGCCCGTCTTCTTCTCGTTCGCGGCGCCGAGCATTGGTGTCCTGCCGAAGATCACGCCATGGTTGGCCTCGGAGATCCCGGTTGTCCCGACGGTCACTTCGACGTTGCCGTTTGTTGTTTGGGTTGCCGAGTGATGTTTGGCGTGACTCCGTGTGCAGCCGACTAGAGCCGGCCGCTCAGCGTCGCTTTGAGGTAGACGAGACTGCCATTGGGGATGTCGACCGGTTGGTCGGTATGAGGGTATCACCCGACTGTTGGCGCTGCTGACATGCAGCAGTGGTAAGCAGGGCTTTTATCCTTGCGATCGTCGGGGTGGCCTGGTGACCAGGCCCAAGTTGGACCGTGTCCAGTAGGGTTGCGGCGGCCACGATGTTCTGTTGCGATGTGACGAAGACGTGGTGGTCGCCGACTCGGGTTTGGAGGACTTGTTGCTGAGCAGTCCGCCCAGCTCTGCGCAGATCGTCGTTGCGGGCGTGCAGGCGTCTTGCTCCTTCTTCTTGTTGTTCTCGCAGTCGGCGGGCCTCCTCCTCTTACTGTTCGCGTAGTCGGCGTGATTCCTGAGTAGGAGTAGAGCCTTTGGATGCCATGAAGATTTCTCGTGGCGGGGAGAAGCTCGCCGAGCTGCTGTCCGACTTAGAGTCATAGTCCGACTGGAAGTCGGAGTCCGACTTCGAGTCGAAGTCGGGATGGTTGATGGGGATGAGTGTAACTCCGACCTCCCTAGATCCGATCTCGAGCGGCTCGGAGCCGTATCCGAGTCGAACTCCAGGGGATCGGGTTTGCCGTGTCGGATGTAGATTGTAGATATCCGCGGCGTCGCGAGTCCGAACGGGAAGTTGACGATCTCTTCCCTTCTCGGCCCGATCTCGGCCGGCTCAGAACCGAGTCCGAGTCGCACACTGGAAGGAAGAGTTGTCCCTGGACTAGGGCGTATTGGAGATCGCCGCAGCATGTCGTCGAAGATTGCCGCAGCGTCGTGTGGGCCGACTGGCGCGGAGTCAGCTGGTTCCTCGGCTGGTTGGATCGGGTCCGTGTCGGCCTGGGTGAGATTGCCGATCTGGTCGGCGACGAAGTCGAGGCTTCTGGATGCGATCGTATCTCCGGGGGAGAGTTTGCCGCCGTCGACTTTGGTTACTGGATCCATCGAGCTTGTAGATGTAGATCGCGCCGAATCCCCTACCTGGCGCGCCAACTGTCGATGTTTTACACCGGCAATAAATATATGGGGCTACTCGGCGGATGTAAACTCGGTGGATTGCAAAGAAACACAAGGAGATTTTATACTGGTTCAGGCCCTCGATGTGAGGTAATACCCTACGTCCAGTTTGTATGTATTCCTTTGAGGATATACGGTGGTAGTTCTGACGAACTTGTATGCACCTATGAGCTTATGAGTGCTCCTCTGCCCTCAGGGGGCGCCCTGCTCCCCTTATATACTGGGGGATAGGGTTACAAGGTAGGAGTCCCCATCGGATTACGACTAGGAGATCTCCCCTTAGAGATATAACGCACCCGACTAGGACTGTATATTCCTTTATATACAAGGCGAAGTCTGCCGAATCTAGCTATATCTCTAATTATAAGGCTAGGCCCATCCTCTATCCGAGTGGCCCATATGCTTGTCATGAGGTACCCGGGGCCCATGGCACCCACACTCAAAAGGCTCGAAAATAAAATTCATAATAAATCTTTACGAAAATGGACAAGATAAATTTTTTATTAAATACTTTACTTAAGGAACTTAATCCTTAGTCTCTAGGATTTTTGGAGCTTGGGAAGTATTCTTAATAAGTAAAACATCATTTCAGTGATTAAATTTAAAGAAAAAGCTTCGGATAATCCTTCTTGGCCATTGGGCAAAACACGGCCAGTTCTCTTCAGCCCTCCTCTCTTTCCGCGCGCACACGCCCACGAGGCCACTGCTTCCCTTCCACATAGCTCGCCCCAGTCCGGCCCGCAAGGCTCTCTCCCTCGCTAACATGTAGGGCCCACATGTCAGGGTTGTCCCCTACCTTGAGACGGAGTCCGACTCTGCCACGACGCATCACCCCTTTCCAAATCCGGTCGTCTGAGTGATGGATTCTCAAAATTGGTTGAGGGGTATGTAAACCCTCAACATCCTCTTCCTTTTGGCCCACATATCAGGGAGTTTTTTTGTCGTATGGAGCTTGGACTCGAGTTTCCTAAATCGTTGGGAAACCCTACTCTTTTTGTCGTTCCCCGTCATCTCTAACCTGGACTCATCCTAAAAAGGATGCCCAAGCTCTTATCGTTCTCAATCCATCACCAAGTGAAGAGGTCACGAGGCAGAGAATAGTTCAATGGTGCAACACTTGATGAGGATGTCGAGCACTATGGACAATGCACATGCCAATGTGATGATTGCAGCTCATAACCTTGAGGACACCATTGAGTCAAGATTTGCAGACTGTAAGATCAAGTGGACAACTTAAGGAAGGAGATAGCTGAGTTAAGGGGAGAATCACCGCCTGGAGGAGCCAAAATTCGCACTATCGCAAGGAAGAGAACTTGTCCACCACCCCGTCTTCAGCTAGATACCAGGGCGTGTTTGCTAAATGACAATGCGCCGCTAAGGATTGGAGAAACTCCGTTGATCTAGTTGGCCAACGAAGTGGAGTATTCAGAGGAGTCAGACAGAAGCACATCTTTAGAGGAACTGACCTTGAGTGGATCAAGACGTCGTTCCATTGTGGAGTGGGTGAAATAGATGATTCAGACTACGATTCTGGTGCAAGAAGAAGCCCTTCGCCACGATAGAGTCCCTACCCATAGAACTTTGTGTTAGCATTGTTTGCTTAAGTTTGTTTTTGTGTGTGCGGGTTTAGTGTGTGGTCTATATCAAGTGGTTTGGTGATATAGCTGCATGGGTTCTAGTTTGTGTGTGTCAGCCTCTATGGGCTAAGTCTTCAACAACTCATATATAATCTTACCCAGTTCAAAACATGAATGTCAATGTTTGTATCGGCAATAATGAACATGGGACTATGCGTCGGATCTAAAGCTGGATGGGTGTAACACCCTTAAATCATCCTAAATTTAAATTGTGCTTAAATTCTATTTTCTAGAAATTTTAAAACATGAAAAGAGCCTTGATCAATTAAAAATCCTCAAGAATAAAATTCAATTTGGCTTGTGGGTCTTAAATTCCCTATGTCCTAAAATGCACTCTCAATTTTTATTGGAAATTTCAGCACACAAATACTAATTTTTAAGTAATAAAAACACTTCATAGGAATTTCTAAAAAAAACTAAAAAGAAAGTCCTTAATCCTCACTGGGTCGCTTTTGGCCCAATCCAGTTCCCCTTCCATGCGCTGGCCCGCGCGCCCCCGCCTCCCCGCACCTACACCTAGGCCAGCCTAGCTCGCCCCCGCCCGCGCCTATGCTCGCTGACAGGTGGGGCCTGCTTGTCGGTCATCGTCTACCTCCGGTTGGCCGTCCATCTCTCTCCTCTCCTAAACCCTAACAGCTAAATCCTCCAAATCCACTCTCCTCGCTCCATCAAATCCCGAATTGATTGAGGAGAAATCACTACCCATTCATCCTCATCATTTCCCCTCACAAATTCCATTCAATTTCAATCTAAATCGCCTTCAATCAGAGGATTAACCCCGGCTGTTTCCACCGCCGCCATTAACACCGGCCGTCGAGCTCCCCTCGCCTCTCCGTCTTCTCCTTTGAGTATAAAAATGAAGCCCCGAGATCCCTCTCTCTTTTACACATGTTGCCTTAGCACCTTGCCGTCCCCAACGCTGTCGCACCGTCTCCGCCCTCGTTCCGCCGCCATTCACGTCGCACCGGAGCGCCCACCGTCCTCACCGTCTGCACCTTTGGCATCGCAACTGAAAGCATGTTCTGATCAAGCATGGACGTGTTGACGACAGAGGACCCGGTGAATGAGACATGGTAAGTCATAAATGTACCTGGAGCGACGAGGAGAAGCTCGCCGTGCAGGAGCAGATCAGGGCAGGGGGTTTGCCGTTCGATGGACCAAGTTGAAGTGGTCCTAGAATGAAAAACCAAACTATAACAATGTATTGATTGCACATTAGTTAGTTTTGATTTTATTTTTATAAAGGATTCTCTCCCTGCTCCAAATCCGCTGTTACTCGCCTTCTCTAATCAATATCCTTGTACATGAAGCCTTCTCTAAGACTAATGAATATCCTGTACACGGAAGTCGTTTACTACCAAGGCACATCTCCTTCTGCAAAAAAATATTACCGTTGACTCGGTGAGACATCGATCCCATTGTCATCAGAATCTATGAATACTCATCATCTCGTCAAACTTATGTCTCTATGTGCCTAGCTGATTTATACTGATATGATTTTCTTATGCTAACCATGATTTGTGAAGGAATAAGCAACAGCAGTAGCATAATTCCTATGGGGAGAAGAGTAGAGAAGGCTCCACTTAAGTACAGAAGAACATCTATACAAGGCATAATTTTTAAAAAAAACAACAGAGTTTGTGTAAAAAGAACTTATAAAAGTTACACAGAAATAAATTAATATCATAATGCATGCGGTATAACTTAAAGCCTTGTATACAACACACGAACATAACAGATCACTCTATAACTACTTGAACTGGAGTTGTTGAGCAAGAATCTCTATCGGCAAACTGGTTCAAAATTTGGGCTTTCTCCTCATCACTCCAATGGTGTTGCTGCGTCACAATTTTCCAGTCCCAACGCCCCATTTCTTGAACACACCCATATCTAAATAGAGCAACGAGCTGCAATGCTGTTGATACTTCCATTACAAAATTAACAAAGTAAATCTGTCTTTCTGTTCCCTCGAAACCAACCATAATCAACTCCTTTAGCTTTTCATGCTGCAAAGCGGATGGTTCCCAAATGATTTCAGCACAAGGCTCATCTCTCAAGCATCCCAAGAGAGTGTAGCGCAATGACACTGCAAAACTCCACGATAAGATGCTTGATCCCTGACCTGGGGGCGTTGATAACCAGAACGCCCTGATCCACCCACCGGCATGACTTGAGGTGTAGCACTTGCAATTGGGGGCATGAGTTGAACACAGCTTCATAGGATGCTTTGGGCATGGAGTTTCGCATGTCTTGCAAGGTCATTTTGGTGAGAGCGCGGAACCCCTGCAATGGTGGAATGATGCAACCTCCTAGCTTCAGGCTTCTCAGGTGGGACTTGTAGGGCTCAATGCAGAGACCATGATGAGGAAATCTGTGGACAACCAGCGGCAGAGACCATTCAGACCAATATGCAGGCTTAGCAAAAACTTCAAGATCCTTGACTCCCCAAGCATCCACAGCCTTGGTGATCAAGCGGTTCATGCAGTCAGTGTAGTGAGTGGCAAAGAACTCCACCCGCAGCCTACCGACCCTCCAACACGCTTGGCCGGCACAATCATGATCGTCATCCGCGTCTAGGAAGTTATTGATGGAGGAGGCCATGTTTCGCATGGCGAGGCGCTCATACCGCTTGATGCTGGCAACAAGAACCTTGACGTCAACGGGATACCAGTTATAACGATTTTTTTGGTGGAGTTGGATGCACCGGTGGTAGCGCGGCGGGAGTATGTCGCTGACCATGAAATCGAGCGCGTCAAGCCAGCGCTGGAGCCGGACCCAGCGCTTGGAAAGCAACGCGGTGGCGAGTGCCACGCGAGTGTTGAGCCGCCACAGGATGAGGAGGAGCACTTCGTCGGAGAGGGCGCTGATGCGGTCGTCACCGCACGGCGCCGCCGATATCCTGCAGCAACACACCCCACCCTTCCCCCTTGCCACGTTGCAGAGGACGCGGAGGCGCTCGTCGCCACTGGCCACCCGCGTCCGGGGGCGACAGAATGTACCTTTCCTCCTAACCTTGGCGGAGTTGCGGAGGGCTTGGTGAAGTGGGTGGAGAGCAGCGCTGGGGCACCCATCTGGTTGCCTCGGATCGCAATCGCGGCCGCGGCGGCGACTAAATTTCATCCGCATCGGCAATTCCAACCCCTTCAGGTCAAAACTGCTTCTCTAGTGTAATCACTTCTGTCACTACGGAAAGGAAGCAGGGCCGAGGCGAACAACACAAGCAGCTTAGCAAGCAGGAAAGCAAGTAGGCGAAAGAAGAGAAGTAGTGTACCTTCCGCCAAAGAAAGCTACGGTGACCAATTTCCGTCGGAAATTACTGCAGGAATCGGCCCCGAAGTGACTCCGCAGTCGAGGCCACTACCCTCGCCGCGAGCAGATCCGGCCGCTGTGCCGCCGTTTTCCCGCTCCGCCCGCAGATCCGATGGGATCGTCGCCGCTTGCCCACGGCGCAAATAGATACGGTGCGTCTGCGTTGCGCCGAACACTTGGGTTGGGTTTGTCCGAATAGGGAGAGGCGGAGGCGCCCGGAGCGAGGAGGGACGACGGCGAACGCGGAGAGGGCTGCGGACAAGGATGGGGTCCAGAATCCGGATGGAATATGGAGAGTTTTTTTTACTAAATCGGTTCCAAAATATAAAGATTTTTAAGTTATTTAGTATAGATTAAGATTAAAAAAAGATTTTTACGTTACTTAATAAATATGAAATGAGTAAGAATACAAGGGTACGTAAGAATGAGATTGGAGAAATTTAAATGAGAAATAACTGATAAGACAAGTAGTATTATGAATAGTGCTAGAAATTTTTATATTGTGAAATAAGTTTTGAATTATAAAAATCATTATATTTTAGAACAGAGGGAATATATTCTTTATGAGACTCTTAATTCCTCGTTTGCTTATGTCGGCGAAACGGGACAGGGGGTCCCATATACCCGGGGTCGCGTGGGTCCCAGCCACGTCAGTCACTCCGGGGCCTACGATCTGCATGATTGGCGACCGACGTCGTCTGTATCGTCCGGGCACGTCTCCCCGTGCCCAGACGCGCTGCCTCCGGCCCCGGACGCGGGTCGCCCGGGCACGTCTCCCCGCGCCCAGGCGCGCCGCCTCCGGCCACGGTAGCGGATCGCCCGGGGACAACTCCCCGAGCCCAGACGCGCCGCCTCCGGCCCCGGACGCGGGTCGCCCGGGCACGTCTCCCCGAGCCCAGACGCGCCGCCTCCGGCCCCGGACGCGGGTTGCCCTCTCTGGTCTCGACAGCATGCACGACCAGACAGCTGCCCGCAGCAGCCGGGCGGCCGGATGATCACCTCCACGACTTAGCCGCTGGCAGCTCGGCGTGCAGGACGGCCTTGGATGCCGGCTAAGCAGGAGGACGACGGACGTGTGCATAGGACAACTCACCGGAAGATTGTTCCCTCTGTGTTCTGGCACTGTGGACTCCCCTAATCTATAAAGGAGGATCCAAGCCACCGAACCGAGAAGAAGCAAGCTTAGCATTAGGAACCCCGAGCTCGGACTCTGACTAGACCCCGGGCTCTCCGACTCTAGCTCATTCTCAGACGACTGTTCCTCTTCTTTAGCGCCGGCCAGCGGGCTGAGCTCATCTTGTAAACACTATATCACGTTCATCCACATCATAGCCAAACACACAGGAGTAGGGTATTACGCTCCGGCGGCCCGAACCTGTCTAAACGCCTCCTGCCTCTTTCCCGCGTGATCTTCACGGTTCGGACGGTCCGGACCCCAAGCGGACGGTCCGGACCTCTCTGTCTCCAGCTCGGGCCCCCTGTTCCCGAGCGCCTATCGATCCGCCTGACACTGACTCCGCCTGAGAAACAGCTCCCCTGGCCGAACCTCAAAAGGGGGGTCTACCGACTTCCCGCCGTCGAGGCTTCGTCCTCCGACAGCTTAATTTTCCAAATTTTTTAGGGTTCAGATTACCTTGAGATGCGTGCACCTAACTATCGAAGGTCAAATGGATCGTGTATCGGTAGTCCGGCCCGAGCACGCCGTCACTATAGTGGGTCCAGACATGACACGGTCAAAATCAAATGTGATAATCATTCGTAGGGCACCTGAAGCATCTCCACGGGAATACTTTGAAATTGAACTATCATATGCAATATTGCGTAGGACTGAAACTGTTGCACCAAACATCTTCTTTAAGCTCTGAATTGACTTGTAATGGGAACTCTATCTGGTATCCCCAGGCCTTTGTAAAGAGCTCATCTGATTTGCCCCTCTTCCTGTGTCAAGCTGTCCCAACTCAATTTCACGAGCTATTTCTTCAGCTTGTGTAGCTAGTAACTCATCATTGCACCTTGGAGATACACTAACAACATTTATGATGAAATTTACATGCTGAAAGAAGTTATGTACCCCTTGTACTTCTCTTATGCTACGACAAGAGCCAGTTAGAGCTGATAAGCCATACAATGAATGTAACATGCATAAGGGCACTTATTTAGAATTAAAGCCTTCAATCCGTTCCACTTCCCTCTCATGTTACTTGCCCCGTCGTAACCTTGATCTTTAATATCTTCTATATTCAAGCTATTATCAGATAAGACAGCACAAACTGAGTTTTTAAGAGTCAATGCAATAGTATACTTAACATGAATAAGGTAAAGAAAACGTTTCTTTATAAGTCCTTCTTTGTTGACAAAGCGAAGGACTACTGCCATTTGCTCTTTTTTAGATTCATCTCGAGCTTCATCAACCATGATGCAAAACTTGCTATTTCCAATTTCTTCTCTAACTGATTTTTGCACTTTTCTAGCAATTATGCTTATAATTTCCTTTTGGACATCAGACGAAGTGTACTTTGCATTTCATGGAGCATTTTCCAACACAACTTCTTTCACCTCCTTGTTAAATGAAGCCAAAAGCTTAATCATTTCAAGAAAATTACCTCGATTTAACGAATTTAGAGATTCATCATGGCCTCTAAATGGACACCCTTGAACTGTTAACCACCTATAATGATACGGACAACACTAAGGCAGCGTTCCTTTTGCAAGGTTAGGGAAAATTTTTCCCTCGATTTTCGTGAGCACGCTTCTTGAACTGCTAAACGGTGCGTTTTTTGCAAAAATTTTCTATATAAAAATTGCTCTAAAAAATCAAATTAATCTATTTTTCAAGTTTAAAATAATTAAAACTCAATTAATCATGCACTAATGGCTCACCTCATTTTACGTGATCTTCTTACTTTTCCCTCTTCCCTTACTTTTAAACACACCCTAAATGCTGTTAGATATTAAATTATTGACATAATATAGTCTTAGATATAAACAGTATGAAAAAGAAAAAAGAACAAACTCATTATCTAATGGACTCAATGGTAGTTGTAAGCCTTAGTCTTGCTCCTGCAACCAATTTTTCTTTTTTTTAACCATCACCATGCCAATGTGAGCCATACTATTTTTAAGATTATTGAAACAACCAACAGAATAATTATGAACAGATCCAGAATTTCCCATATGTTTTAGAAAAGCACGCTCTTTTCCATCATTAACTTTCTTCCAATTTTGAAACCCCTGAATGTATCTTATCCAAACCTCCCAATTGGTTTCTTTGAAAAGAGAAAACATGGTAGGCTGCTCCGTCACCACGAACTCCGTCACCCGCTTGATCACCACGGCCGTCGACTGTAACGCCTCGGTTTCCGGGCCGTTAAAAATTATTTTAGTAAAAACCGTAATTTCAAAAATTTTGGTTTTTTGTGTGTGCTTAAGGATTAGTGCCGTAGATATCAGATCAAAACATCCTTGAAAACCAAAAACTTTGTTCCTAAACTCTCTCTAGATTCCAAAATTTCGACTATCTCTCCCAAAATTTCCTCGGGAAAAATTCAAAATCAAGTTCCTCCTAAAAATTCTCTATCCTCATATTCGAATTTTGCAAATTCGAAGCCCTCCCAATAAATACCCTTCGAAAGTCGCCTTTGAAGCCTTTCAATAAAAACTCCTTATTTTGACCTTCCAAAATTCAAGTGCCATCAAGAACTCCCTTCTCAACAATCTACCAAATTTATAAATTTCTAAAAGCCCTAAAATCCCAAGAATTAAATTCAAAATTATATATCTCTTCCAAACCTTCCTAGAAGAAATTCCTCAAATAAGACTCCAGGACAAGTCCTAAATATTTGAAATATTCTTTTGAAAAACCTCCCTGACCTCCCATTAAAATTTCCACACAATATCCCTCCTCTAAGTTCCTCTTGTTTTTCCCAAAATTCAAATATCCAAATAAAAACCAACCCCTTTTGAATTCACTATCTTTCCTCTCCCAAAGACCCCATCTATTTTCTTCCAAATATATATGTGTGTGTGTGTGTGTGTGTGTGTGTGTGTATATATATATATATATAAAATCCAAACCACAGGAACCCCTCTCAACATTCCCAAAAATCCCAGGAAGTTCAAACCTAAAATCAAATCCTAGAGTGAATTCTCAAGAACTCTCTCTCTCAACCTCTCTTTAAATATATAAACATATATATATATATAATCTATATATGTATAATAGAGTCCCTCTTGAAATCCTCGCATAGAATTTCTGAGAATACTATAAAGACCAAAAATCAAAAAATCCAAACTTAAAATCCCTTTCCAAATCCTCCAAAAACCCCTCTAAATAATTCCTGAGAAAATCCTAAACAACACTGTTCACATGGGCCTTCTTCTTTCCCTTTCGGCCCCCTCAGCCTCTGCCCTTGCCTCGCTTTCCCACACACCTCCGCAGCCAAGCTGGCCCATGGCCTGCCCGCGCACGCCATGGCCCAAGAAGCGCGCACCAGGCCGCCAGCCCATGCCGCTCTCCGCCCGTCCGCAAGCCAGCAAAACACGCGACCGCCGCTTAGCCCGACCGGCTGACCGCTTGGGCCCGCGCGGCAGCTACGCAGCGCACGCCCGCGCGCCGGCCTGCCTCGTGCACCGCCCGCGCAACCGCTCTCTAGCGCATGGCCGTCGCTACCCTGACCCCCCGGGCCTGCTCACCAGCGCCGCGTCCTCCCTGTTGACGCCGAAAACCGCCGGGGCTGTTCGATGCCTCGGAGACACGCGAAGGCCTGGGAGATTTGGTTCACTCCAGTGCAAGTCCTAAAATCTTGAGGTTCGTAGGCGTGCCAGTCAATTTGACCCTGCAATTGACAAGGAGAGAAAATATTAGATTCCTGAGCCAATCGGCTGGAAGACGATCTGGACTCGTCTCATCGGCCGATGGCCGATTTGAACTGTAGCACTTATACATCGACTGGAAGCCGATGATGGCATGAGCAATAGCATAATAATAAACAAATATTAAACTAGCCGATCCTCGAAGGGATGCTCAAAAATCGGCTGTAAACTGATGAAATAAGCAAGCAGAATGCGTAAATAAATAGATTAAATAAACTCCATCCGATTATGGTTAAAGTTACTAGTGTCGCCGTGAAGATATTGCCCGTACCCGTGCCCGGGCCCTTGCTCGTGCCCACGCTCGGATCTTCGTTCGCTGTCCGTGCCCGTGCCCGGGTCCCCACTTGTGTTCGTGTCCGGGTCCTCGCCTGTTGATCGTGCCCGGGAACTTACCTGAGCTCATGCCCGGGAGCCTACCTGTGCTGACGCTCGGATCGGCATAGTAAACTAATCGGCTAGCCCTTAGCCGATCATAATAGTAATGCAGGCAAGAATGTATAACAAAGCAAGCAGTATAATCGGCTGTATTTAAAGGATAACTTATCGGCTAAGCACTCCGATAAAAACACCGCATAAAACCCATCGACTTATTAAGAATAAAGTTATTATCGTCAGTCTAGTAGATCGGATCCAACCGTTGCAGCACAGACTGATGATGATAATAAGACCTCGATAGGCTGATAGATCTGATGCGATCGTGATGTAGAATATGATAACTTATCGGCTATGCACCCCGATAAGACGCTTGCGCACAAAGTATCAACCTAGCAGGAACGATTTATCGCTAGCAGTTTAGTAGGTCGGACCCAACCGATGCAGCACAAACTGTGGATAAACCGCTCCCAGTAAGCCGATATGATCTACGCACGCGTGATGTGATATACCTAATCAACCTATGAGATCAAACTGAACTGATGCAGCCATAGACAAAATAGATATATCGTGGTAAGCCGACTACCATAAATCGACTAGAATATCGGACCTAACCGAGGAAGTCCTAGCCAATAGGTAGCCGGGGTGACGAGACTTACCCTCTCGCAGGAGGTCGAAGTTAACCGATGCAGCCCGACTCGAGAAGCAAGAACCCGTCGAAAGGGTGGCGATGCACCGAATTTGTATTGATCGATTGATAATTTTACACAGCACCCGGGCATACGTATTTATACCCCGAGTTGACATAAATCCTTATTGGACACGGTACATGATTTCCTAATTATAACAGGAAACACTAATAAGACCCGACCGGACACGAGGTCAGATTTCCTAAAAATAAGCACTTGCCTAATTAATAGATACAATAATTAACTGTCATACTGTGGTCTTTACGGCTCCTTTCCGGATTCGGTCTCTTCTAAATCAACTTCTATTAGTTAACTACAATTTTCTCTTTGACCGAATCTGATATAGGGCCTTACCAAATTTTAGCCCCCACCTCTGTCACATCTCTGCCAGTGGCCCCTCACCACCTCCTTCACAGTGCCCGCTATGTGGGCCCAACAACATTGAAAATAATTAATCCCTATTATCAATAAGTGGGTCACTTACATCTGGGACCCACCATCTTACCCCTGTGTATCACTTACATGTGGGACCCCTCTGTTATACTCACCACTGTGTGTGACATGTGGGACCCCTCTATTCACATCTCTCTCCTTTCAATGACAAGTGGGCCCTACTCTCTTTCTCACTCTGTGTGCCATTGACAAGTGGGCCCTGCTCTCCCCTCTCTCTCTGAGACACTGACAATGGACCCCACCTATCAGCCAAGAATATTCCCATGAATATTCCTTTTCCAAAATTCAATAAATCCTTTTTATTTCCAGAAAAATCCTATAAACTTCAAAAATCCATATCTTTTGAACCGTAACTTCGATTGACCCCGTTCAAGTCCCAAATATTTCTGAAAATGAGATCTACCTCATGTCACTATTAGTTACTAATAATAGTATTTTATTTTTAGGGTTTTGTGTGTTTTTCTTTCGTTTCGCGCATAGTCGACGCTTCGGAAATTCGTCGGACGTCGGATTCTCGCGAAGTTTGAAGACGAAGTCTGAGGCAAGTCACTCCTTGACCATATGGCTTCTAAATTTAAAATGTTTTATTTGTAAAATTGCATGATTAGTGTGCACGTTAATTTGATCGGCCTCAGTTTGCGTGACGAACCGACGGACCTACCCATTAGTTGCATAAACCCCGTAGGACTTTGGTATTCGACTCCTTGTCACTCCACCCCGTGGTACTTCGGTGATTGTGCTCTCTGGGCATGGTTCCCGATGGTTCTACCCATATCACAACTGTTTGTTGATTTGGGAAAAACAGAGTTTCAAAAGATTTAAAAACCCGACATACGATGTTGGCGAGTTTGCGAAAATCCACGGTGCAAAGTGATCGCCTGTGTGGTGGCACTTCGTATTCGCATATAAGGACTGTTTTCTTAGAAAATTTCGTCTGAGCATCTCACAGTGCGACTACACGGGTGAAATAGGACACCCCTGGCCAAGTAACTAGTGTTCCCAGGATCGTTTTCGGTTGCTAATACATGTGGGATCGGCTAGGTGCCAAGAGAGCGATATACCCCCATCCCTGAGTACAGGAAATGAGTTCCTAGTACTTGGTTAAGAGAACCCATTTATAGGGCAACGTGCTATCTTGGGTAGGCTTTGGAAAGGCCTTATCGCGAACCTTCCCCGCTGACGAGTGCGGGAAGTAAGCTCGCGTTATGTGGGTAAAGCGTGCACTCTTTGCAAAGGATTATAAACTGTTCGAATAGCCGTGCCTATGGTTACGGGCGAATGTGAGGTGATTCCTCTAGCGTAGATTTGATTGTCAGTGCTTTGCGAAAAATGATTTGTGGTACAGGAATAGTCACCAAAATCGGCCTTAGTGGCTGATGGATGACCTGAGTGGTCTGAAACTGGATTGTGTGACCCGGGATGTCAAATAGCATCATAGTTTAAGTTTCCCGAGTCGAAGCAGTGTATGTGTTGAGTTGAGATTATAAATGGGTCGAGGAGCCGCTGAGATGAGTTATGAGATGAGATGATATCCTGGATATGACTAAAGTGAAAGGAAAATAATAGAGGAAAAATGAGATTACGTCCTGAAGAGGACAAAAGTGAAAATAAAATAATAGATGGGGATACAGTGGAAAGCTGCTTGAGGACAGACCCACTGAACTGCTGTCGTGATCTGACAAACGGTATAGAAATAAACTTGACTAAAAATAATTAAAACCTGATTCGTCCGCCTGAGTTGTTGAAAAGCAATTCGCGGACACGATCGAAGCGAGAGCCTCCTTCCAGTTAAAATAAGGCAACACATACTTAGGGTTTTGAAAATGTTTTCAAATAAAAATGTTTGCAAAACAAACCCCAGCCAATCTTTGATAGCCTGTATAACTCACATTTTTCGTGACTTGCTGAGTACGTAAGTACTCAATCTATTTCTTTTCTTCCCTCCTTCAGGAAGTGTGAAGTGGAAGTGAAGATTAGGGTTTCTTTCCTAATTTCAAGCCATTGCTTGTGGATTGGGTTCCGCTGCGTTGTCGTTCCGCTATTGCTGTTCTGTTTGCAGGTTATTGCTCAGGGTTTGCTCGAAGTCGCAACTTATAAAGGTATTATATATATATATATATATATATATATATATATATATATATATATATATATATATAGTTAATTGCTGTGGTACATCTCCGTTGGCCACGGGTACTAGCAAGGTTTCCTGGGACTGGTACCGACATCACGATTCCGTGAAAGTTAGTTCACGTTAATCTCCTGCGACACTTTCTCTCTGGTGTCACTGTAAGTGGTGCCAGAGCGGGGGCGCTACATCGACGCATGGGGTGTCGAACACCTCGAGGTCACCGCTGCTCCCGTGACATCGTCGTCAGGGCCGATGGAGCTTGCCTACAAATTCTCTGGCAGTCGCATCAGCGATAATCCGCACAGATCCCGGCTAAAGACCCTCAATCTTACCAAATGCCGACCCCCCAAATCTCCTAGGCTTCGACCACCACACTGGTTCTGCGAGACTTGCCACGCCCGACACCAGCGACCGTCTACGAGCACGCTGTGGCCAGTTGCCCGTCGCTCCAAGTCCTGCACCTCGTCTCCTGCCAATGCAGCAACTACGAGATTGTAGTCAACACGCCATAGTCAGATCTTCGAGAGCTTGTCCTGGATGATGGCAACCTGAACATACGTTTTATAATGATCTCCCCAAGCTCGAGACGCTCACAAGTGTCCGGAAGACCACGTGGAGCTCTACTCGACGCCACGCGCGTGCCTCTCGCTTCGCACATCCTCGCCTTCCACATTGGCCAACAGGAAGGGGATGAGTTGGGGCCATTGGTTGGAGGAGGCAGAGCATGAGGGCGTGCTGTCCACGCTCAGTATTTTATGCAAGGTCGGCAATACGTGAACGGAATCTCGTGCTGGCGGCTCACCGGACCTCAAGATGTTGGGTGTGCGGAGAGTCCTTTCATAGAGATGGCCGGCAGCCTAAGGAGGCTGCTCGTCGCTGACATGCTGGGATGAATGATGATGATGAGTGAGCCGCCGGCGGTTCGTGGGAGGTTGGGAGATACTGTGGGACCGGACCCTCAGAATAAACAAACTGTTTGTCATTGGAGGAGCTGGTGCCATCGATTCTCGAACATGAAAAGAAAGACAAGTTTCAGTTTTGTTGAGGTACATCATGGAAGTATCCATGCCTTTGCGCCGTGTTTGTTCTGATGCAAGCATGGACGTTGTTGACGACAGAGGCCGTGACTGAGACATGGTAGGGCCATAAAATGTACCTGGAGCGACGAGAGAAGCCTCGACGTTGCAGGAGCAAGATCAGGGCAGGGGGTTTGCCGTTTGATGGACACTTCAACTTGGTTAGAATGAAAACCAAAACTATAACAATGTCCTTTGATTTACATTAGTTTTTAGTTTTGATTTTTTATTTTATAAAGGAATTCCTCTCCTGCTTCCCAAATCCGCTGTTCCTCGCTTTTAATCAATATCTTGTACCTGAAGCGCTTCCTAAGACTAATGAATATCCTGTACACGGAAGTCTTGTTACTACCAAGCACATCTCCTTCTGCAAGAACAATATTACCGGTGACTCGGTGAGACAATCGATCCATTGTCATCAGAATTATGAACACTCATCATCTCGTGAAACTTTATGTCTTCTATGTGCCTAGCTGATTTATACTGACATGATTTTCTTATGTTAACCATGGGATTTTGTGAGGAATAAGCAACAGTCAAGTAAGCAAAAATTCCTATGGGGAGAAGAGTAGAGAACGCTCCACTTAAGTACACAAAGAACATCTTTATACAAGGCATAATTTTTAAAAAAAAACAACAGAGTTTGTGTAAAAAGAACTTATAAAAAGTTAACACAGAAATAAATTAATATCATAATGCATGCGGTAATAACTTAAAGCCTTGTATAAACACACGAACATAAACAGGATTTACTCTATAACTACTTGAACTGGAGTTGTGTTGAGCAAGAATCTCTATCGGCAAACTGGTTCAAAAAATTTGGGCTTTCTCCTCATTCACTCCAATGGTGTTGCTGCGTCACAATTTTCCCAGTCCCAACGCCCCATTTCTTGAACACGCCGCATATCTAAATAGAGCACGAGCTGCAATGCTGTTGATACTTCCATTACAAAATTAACAAAGTAAATCTGTCTTTTCTGTTCCCGTCGAAACCAACCATAATCAACTCCTTTAGCTTTTCATGCTGCAAAGTGAATGGTTCCCAATGATTTCATCACAATGCTCCATCATCCCAAGGGGTAATATGGATGGTGAAGAGACTCCCAGGCAATGGTGGCTGCTTCAGTAGTGGGAGGCGAGGCCAAAGAGACATCCCATGATGAAGGCAACATCAGCAATTTAAGAGCCTTCTGAGGTTAGGCAGCAACAATGAGGGCAAGATGGCCACAAACCATCTCCCATGATCCAGTGAATCGTAGAACCAAGGTTGGTTTATGTTTTGGGTGAATCCAAGAAACTGCTCGATGTTCAAGTCCCGACTAAAACATAAGGTACGTGAACGATTGTAACCATGGGTAAGTTAAGGTTCATGTGCATAAGGTGTGAGAAGGAGCAACGCCTGTACTCACCCAAGTTCCCCTGCTATGCTCTCAAGCATCCAAAGAGAGTATAGCGCATGACGCTTGCAAAACTCCACGATAAGCTGCTTGATCCCTGACCTGGGGGCGTTGATAACCAGAACGCTGATACAATCGCATGACTTGAGGTGTAGCACTTGCAACTGGGGGCATGAGTTGAACACAGCTTCATAGGATGCTTTGGGGATGGGCTTTGCAATCTTGCAGGTCATTTTGGTGAGAGCGGGAACCCCTGCAATGGTGGAATGGTACAACCTCCTAGCTTCAGGCTTCTCAGGCGGGACTTGTAGGGCTCAATGGCAGAGACCATGATGAGGAATTGTGGACAACCGCGGCAGAGACCATTCAGACCAATATGCAGGCTTAGCAAAAACTTCAAGATCTTGATCCCAAGCATCCACAGCCTTGGTGATCAAGCGGTTCATGCAGTCAGTGTAGTGAGTGGCAAAGAACTCCACCCGCAGCCTACCGACCCTCGGACGCGCTTGGCCGGCACAATCATGATCGTCATCCGCGTCTAGGAAGTTATTGATGGAGGAGGCCATGTTTCACATGGCGAGGTGCTCATACCGCTTGATTCTGGCAACGAGAACCTTGACATCAACGCGATACACAATACGAAAAGTGGCTTCGTGGAGTTTGATGCACCGGTGAGGTATAGCGAGGTGGGAGTATTTTCGCTGACCATGAATTGAGGGTGTCAAGCCAGCACGGGAGGCGGGCCCAGCGCTTGGAGAGCATAGCGGTGGCGAGTGCGGCTCGAGTGTCGAGCCGCCGCAGGATGAGGAGCAGCACATCGTCGGAGAGGGCGCTGATGCGGTCCTCACCGCAGGGCGCCACCGGTGTCCGGCGGCCACGCAGCCTATCCTTCCTCTTGCGGAGGGCGCGGAGAAGCTCGTCACCGCAGGCCGCGGGCGACCGGTGGTAGGCGACCGGTGGAGACAGGACGTACCTCCGGAGTTGCGGAGGGTGCGGTGAAGTGGGTGGAGAGCGGCGCTGGCGCATCCATCTGGTTGCCTGATATCGCAATCGCGGGCGCGGCTGCGGCTATTTTTCATCCTCATCGGCGATTCCAACCCGAAACTTCAGATTATGGGCACGCAATCCGCCGCCCCGCCGTCTGCCCCAGAGGACGCCACCCCCAGCCGCTCCGCCGTCGAGGCCGCTGCCCCAGCCAGCTCCGCCGTGAGCAGATCCGGGCGCTGGGCCGCCGCTTCCCCGCGCCGCGATGCCGAACAGATCCGGTGCGGTCGCCGGTCGAGCACTTGAGCGTGGGGCGGAGGTGTCCGGAGCGAGGAGGGACGACGGCGGACGAAGCGGAGAGGGCGGTGGGGAAGGATGCGGTCCAGAATCGGGCCGGATAGGAGTCGTTTTAGGAGTTATTTTTTAGGCCGAGTTCGGGACTTACACGAGTTTGGGACTATCGGTCGTGGAAAAATTCTCTCTCATTCCATATCAGGATCCTTCTCAAACTATTAAAGTTTTATCTGAATACCTTTTTAAATTTTTTCTAAAAAAATTTCTATATAAAAGTTGTTTTAAAAAAATCATATTAATATATATTTCAAGTTTAAAATAATTAATATTTAATTAATCATACGCTAATAGTCTCGTTTTACGTGATCTTCTTTGTCTTCTCTCTTCCCTTACCTTCAAACTATCCGATCTTTAGTTTTTCTAAAATTTCCTCCTTTTATTAATATCTTTAACGCTTTTTTTAGATTTGGAGTACAAATACACGCACTTGTATAAACACACGCACTCAAAGACTTGAACCCACTGCGCATCATGGGATCTTGGTTACTGTGGTGCCCCTTCCGACTAGACAGCGGCGGGAGCCCACCATGTGTACACAGTATCCAATCCCTGAATCAGTAGCCGGGTATACACATAGTCATCGGTGATACAACTCAGAGTACAATAAATACATATCAAAGTACATACATATATTACAGAGGATTTCCATCTAGAACAGGCCCCAGATGGACAAAGCAACAACAGGGTAAACTACGATATACAGCGCAGACAGAGCGGAAGCAACGAAAAACTACTCAGGAATAGAACACAACTACACCACAGGCTCGGCTGGGAACTAGGCTCGAAACCTCAGAAGTCTTTGTAGTCGGCGTGGTCTTGAAAGAACTCGGCAGCAGTCGGGTCTTCTTCTTCTTCTCCAAAACCTACTATACATATATATGAACAAGGGTGAGTACTTTCGTACTCAGCAAGCCGGGAAAAGATGCCATGTCGGCATAACAAGGGGGCTAGGAGTATTATTTGCGGAAAACTGCCTTTAGGAACATTTTGCTTGTCAAAGTCTAGTGTGTCCAATTTTTTAGTTGTCGGAAAAGGCTCACGTCTCGATCCATTCCGCAAGTTGCTTTTCAACAACTCGCCAATTATATAGTTACTGAATTATACATTTCCATTTTCATCTTCCGGTGAATAACCAAGTAACTACATACTCGGCCTTCACCCGAGTGGCTCCGACCACTCCTCAGGTCTGCTTTTCCCGAGTGGCTCCAACCACCCGTTGACCCTGAGACTCGGCTACAACCAAATCTCAGCTATCTTTTTTAGCGATTTCCGACTACAACCGGTTATCAGCTCATCCGCTACACTGGCTACAACCAGTTAGCTCAAGCTCTGCTGCCCTGGCTACAACCCGGGAGCTTGCTCTTTATCGTCTTCTGGCTACAACCCGAAGACTTTTCTCCTGATTACTTTTCACACACTTGCTTATGGTGCTTCAACACCCCGGATCACACAGACCCGTTTCTGGCCACACAGGCCTTCCATTTGCTTACTCGGCAAACTCTGGTCACGATTCCCTTCCCAACAAACACTTTCACAAACCACAGACAAACAAATCTACGCTATAGGAATCACCTTACATCGTCCTTAACCGTGGGCACGACTGTTCGAACAGTTCGGCTAAACTCTGCAGAGGGTGCACGCTTTACCCATACGACACGAAACTTACACCGAGTACTGGCCGGTACCGGAAGTTCGTGACAAGGCCATTTCCAAAGCCAGTCTAGGGTTATCCAATACCAGCAGAAGGATCCACACAGGATCAGTGTTTCAGGTCGGCTCCAGCCACCGTCAGCACCAGGGCTCACGAGCCACAACTCAGATGAGTCCACTCCAGTCGGCACCAGACTTCCCTAGGCCTACAATTTACTCGGCCAGGGGCATCCCATAATACCCGTATGGTCGCACTGTAAAAATGCCCGGATGCAATTCCTAAAGGAAAACGGTCATTATCGACAATACATAGCCAGGCCACACAGGCACTGTCTCTGTACATCAGAGTTTTCACAAGCTTTCATTTGTTTCGCAAACACACCGATACACAGAGTACTGGGTTTTCCAACAGTTGAGCAAAACCAAATGTTTCCCAACGTCAAAACAATCGTTGCAGGGCTAAGCCATTCTACTCGGCATTCGTATCCGGAGATAGGATGCCAACGTGCCATTTGTGGGGCTAACAAAGGAGAAATACATCAATATCCTACCAAAGTAAGTGCGACTACTAGGTAGATCCATCGGTTGCGCCTGCAAACCGAGGCCGATCAATTTAAAGTGTAAGCTAGACATGCATATTTTACAAACAATATAATTTTGCGCATATAGGAGACAATATGATCAAAGGGGCTTGCCTTGTTCCAAAGAAGGATCTTCCTCGATGAGGGCGGCTTCTGGATCGTCCGCCGGTTCAGGATCTGGACAAGCAGAAAAGATAAACACTGATAAGCCGGAAAGAGGTAAAACACCTAGGAAAAGAACATCGAGATAGTCGGTGCAGAAAGATAGAAGTCGGCTGAGCCAGGTTTGCGAACCGGGCGACAAGGCTCCGAGGCTTGGGAGGAAGAAGACGATGGTTTAGCAGAGATGGCCGGGTTGCAAAACAAGGGAATGAGGAGGCACGGATGGCCTTATATAGCCGGCGTGCAAAGCTGAGACACGGTGGTGCTGGGCAACGGAAAGAGAAAACAAGTCACGATAAACTGACAAGGGAATGTGACATCAAGGCAGGGTTTGACTTAGGAGTTGGGCGTGGCCGGTGGAGTTGGTAGGCACTGTAGCGGCGATGAGACACTTAGGTCGTGGCAAGGACGGGTTGGAGGAACTTTACTGACAGAGCTACTAATTAACCACTGGTCCAAGCGATGCAGCGGGTTATTGTCCACTGGTCTGAACGGTGCTGCGAGCAAATGAAGACTGGTTACTTCTCCACTTCGGTAGTCGGCGTCCAACGGGAGGGGCGCAACTTGATGAGGCGATGAGACAACGCGACTGATGATAAGGCAGAGCGACGTGTGCAGTCAGGGAAAGGATAATGGTAAGGCCGAGCGGGTTATCAAGGTAGTCGGCAACTTCACAGGGTTATTCGGCAGCAAGGATGGCCGAGTGGGACAAAGGAAAAAGGGCGAGATACAGGAACTGAGTAGGAATCTACTCGGCACAAGGGGAAAAGGTAGTCAGCTGTCTAGGGAGAGAAACTAGGGCACAGCTGACGGAACAAGAGAGGAATTCGAACTCGGGAAAACGAATTCCAACAGGGAAAGGAAAAACGGGTCGTTACAGTTACACCATGAAAATTACCTAAATTAATAAATTATGTGTTAAAGTATTTTTAGAAACTAAATTAAAATTCTCAAAAGGCTTGAAAATAAAATTCATAATAAATCTTTACGAAAATGGACAAGATAAATTTTTTATTAAATACTTTACTTAAGGAACTTAATCCTTAGTCTCTAGGATTTTTGGAGCTTGGGAAGTATTTTTAATAAATAAAACATCATTTCAATGATTAAATTTAAAGAAAAAGCTTCGGATAATCTTTCTTGGCCATTGGGCAAAACACGGCCAGTTCTCCTCGGCCCTCCTCTCTTTCCGCGCGCGCACGCCCACGAGGCCACTGCTTCCCTTCCACATAGCTCGGCCCAGTCCGGCCCGCAAGGCTCTCTCCCTCGCTAACATGTAGCGCCCACATATCAAGGTTGTCCCCTACCTTGAGACGGAGTCCGACTCTGCCACGACGCATCACCCCTTTCCAAATCCGGTCGTCTCAGTGATGGATTCTCAAAATTGGTTGAGGGGTTTGTAAACCCTCAACATCCTCTTCCTTTTGCCCCACAAATCAGGGAGTTTTTTTTGTCGTATGGAGCTTGGACTCGAGTTTCCTAAATCGTTGGGAAACCCTACTCTTTTGTCGTTCCCCGTCATCTCTAACCTGGACTCATCGTAAAAAGGATGCCCAAGCTCTTATCGTTCTCAATCCGTCACCAATTGAAGAGGTCACGAGGCAGAGAATAGTTCAATGATGCAACACTTGATGAGGATGTTGAGCACTATGGACAATGCACATGCCAATGTGATGATTGCAGCTCATAACCTTGAGGACACCATTGAGTCAAGATTTGCAGACTGTAAGATCAAGTGGACAACTTAAGGAAGGAGATAACTGAGTTAAAGGGAGAATCACCGCCTAGAGGAGCCAAAATTCGCACTATCGCAAGGAAGAGAACTCGTCCACCACCCCGTCTTCAGCTAGATACCAGGGCGTGTTTGCTAAATGACAATGCGCCGCTAAGGATTGGAGAAACTCCGTTGATCTAGTTGGACAACGAAGTGGAGTATTCAGAGGAGTCAGACAGAAGCACATCTTTAGAGGAACTGACCTTGAGTGGATCAAGACGTCGTTCCATTGTGGAGTGGGTGAAATAGATGATTCAAACTACGATTTTGGTGCAAGAAGAAGCCCTTCGCCACGATAGAGTCCCTACCCATAGAACTTTGTGTTAGCATTGTTTGCTTAAGTTTGTTTTTGTGTGTGCGGGTTTAGTGTGTGGTCTATATGAAGTGGTTTGGTGATATAGCTGGATGGGTTCAAGTTTGTGTGTGTCAGCCTCTATGGGCTAAGTCTTCAACAACTCATATATAATCTTACCCAGTTCAAAACATGAATGTCAATGTTTGTATCGGCAATAATAAACATGGGACTATGCGTCGGATCTAAAGCTGGATGGGTGTAACACCCTTGAATCATCCTAAATTTAAATTGTGCTTAAATTCTATTTTCTAGAAATTTTAAAACATGAAAAGAGCCTTGATCAATTAAAAATCCTCAAGAATAAAATTCAATTTGGCTGTTCTCGAACTCAATGCTTCACCAGGTTTGCACCAGCATTCTTAGCACTGTTCTCGAACTCAATGCTTTTTGCAACAGTGACTCCATCCTTTGTGACTGTGGGAGCTCTATGGGATCTCTCAATAATCACATTGCGCCCCTACAACAGCACAGGCAAGCACAACCACTCAGTCGATAAATCGAGCGTGATAATCTAGCGTTTCCACTAGATCCAGCCCGATCGCTGCATCACTCTCCCAACCAATCCACACAGCTCGGAGTCTGTCAGAAAGCACGAACCTTGGGGCCCATGGTGACCTTGACGGCATCGGCGAGGTCGTTGACGCCCTGCAGCATGGCGGCGCGGGCCCCGACGCCGAACGCCACCTCCTTCGCCGCATACCAACGCGCCCACAATCGCTGCTCGCCACCGCCGCCGCCGCCGCCGCGCGCCAGCTGCCTCAAAGCAAGAGTCCCCGTTAGCGCGCCAGAAGAGATGCTTCAGATGGGAAGGAGTAGGTGGAGGTAGCGCCGATTACCTGCTTCCGCAGCGCCGAGTAGGACCTCGAAATGGCCGCCGCCCCCGCGCGGTACATGGTGGCGACTCGCGAGTGCTCCCTCTTCCGGCGGCTTGCTTGCGGTTTCCTTTCGTTTCGAACCTCTCGAGAGGACGAATTTTTACCGTTACTAATTTAATTTTTTTTAATTTACAAAACTAATTTTTAATTTTCTTTTTTTTTAGAAATACCCTCTTGCCGCCGTGGCCCAGGGCGGCGAATGGCCTGGCCGTCAGGGGGGCTAACGGCGTGGGCCGCCGTTAGCCGGCGGGGCCAAGTGGCGTTGCCGCCCTAGGGGACGGCAGCGAATGTCTCCAGGGGGCCGAAAGCAAAAATGCATTCGCCACCGTCCCCCAGGACGGCGGCTACATTTTAGCGAACGGACCGTCCGCACAGGGATCGAATCGTCCGAATCCCCGGATCGGACCATTGCCCGCCGGATTGGACCGTCCGCTTAGGTATCGGACCGTCCGAATCCCCCGATCGGACCGTTGCCCCTCGAATCGGACTGTTGATCAGACTGACCATTGCCCAAGATCGGATCATCTGCCTAGGGATCGTGTCATCGGAATACACACGATCGGACCGTTGCCCCCGAATTGGACCGTTGATAGGACTGACTGTTGCCTCAGATCGGACCGTCCGTCTAGGGATCTGTTGACGCCGAAAACCGCCAGGGGCCGTTCGGCGTCTTGGAGACACGCGAAGGCCTGGGAGATCTGCTTCACTCCAGTGCAGGTCCTAAAGTTGAGGTTCGCGGGCGTGCCAGTCAATTTGACCCAGCAATTGACAAGGAGAGAAAAAAAATTAGATCAGTAAACCAATCGGCCGATGCAGACTGATACAAACTCCTAGCTGATGGCCGATAGCTCCTGTATACCGGCTAGCAAACCGATGATGACTTAAACAGAGAATAAACCAGCCGATTGCCGATAGTAATCGTTAGCGCCGTACTGAAGGTTGCCCGCGCCCGGGTCCTCGCTTGCGGCCGCGCCCGGATACTCACTGGTGCCTGCGCCCGGGTACTCGCCTGCTGCCCGTGCCCGGATACTTGCTGGCTTCCCGTGCCCAGGTCCTTGCCTGTTGCCCGCGCCCGGGTACTCGTGAGTAACAATCGGCCGATAAGAATCTTGCTAGCCGATTTCCCTTGAGCCGATTGCCCGACTACTGACAGCACTTGTGTATCGGCTAGGACACCAATGATAGAGTCGATGACAATATAAGCAAATAAAAGCCAGCCGACTACCAAAGAAACATTTGTACATCGGCTAAAGAACCGACGACAGAATAGATGGGCAAAATAATAGTAAGACAATGCAGTCGGCTTTATCTAGTAACAGATAACTTATCGGCTAAGCACTCCGATAAAACATCGCATAAACACCCATCGGCTTAACAAGGATAAATCTATTATTATCAATCTAGTAGGTCAAACTCAATTGATGCAGCACAGATTAATAATAATAAAAGAACCTCAATGAGCCGATAGATCTAATACAATTGTGATGTATGATAACTTATCGGCTATACATCCCGATAAGACGCTTGCATAAAATCTATCAACCTAACAGGAATAATTTATCACTAGTAGTTTAGTAGGTCGGACCCAACCGATGCAGCACAAACTGATGATAAACTATCCCCGATAAGCTGATAAAAACTATGCACGCGTGATGTGGTATATCTACTCGGACTAAGAGATCAAACTTAACTGATGCAACCGTAGACAAAGTAGATACACCTGGGTAAGGGGTGACGAATCTTACCCTCTCGCAGGAGTTCGGACCTAACCGATGCAGCCCGGCTCGAGAAGCAAGAACCCGTCAAGTAGGGTGGCGATGCGCCGAATTTGATTTGATCGATTAGATGATTTACAAGGTCTCCGGGCATACGTATATATACCCCGAGTTATTACAGTCCTAATAGGACACGACACACGAATTTCCTATCTATAAAAGGAAAACTAACAAGTCCTGATCGGACACGAGATCAGGTTTCTCTAAAAAGTATTAAAACTACCTAATTTACAGATAAGGTAATTGACTGCCATATCGTGGTCTTCACGATTCCTTCCCAAGCTCGGACTCTTCTGGATTAGTTTCCAACGGCTGATATTGCTTCTTTCCTTAACCGAACATGGTAACGAACCGTACCAAATTTTGGCGTTAACAGGATCGGACCGTCCGAATACCCCCGTCGGACCGTTGCCCCCTCCCGATCGGACCATTGCCCAACCCAGGCCTCGGCCCCCTGGAGCCATTTGCAAATTACCAAATTTGAAAATTTTCTTGCTAATTTTTAACCCCAAAAATTTTGAAAATTTATTTCTCAAAATTAGATTCTTAAATTCTATTTATTTTGCCATTGCATTTATTGGGTCGATGTTAAAAAAAACCAAATATCATAGATTGTAAAATCGTACGGATCATTTTTTCAAGTTTATTTTCGGTAATACTTAATTAATGACATGATAATAGACCGGTCCGTTTTACGTGAGGGGCTTAGGACCCCCAGGCGAACAGAATGTTAGGGCCTATGAATTTTTTCCCAAATTTTTGCGCAATGTACGTACTGAATGATTTTTAATTCGACATTGGGAGACGATATATTGTATTATTCGTGATCCACTCGGTCGATACCTAACGCAGTGCACGTACAATAGCATAGTGATATTAGCTAGATGCGAGCCGTTCGCATTGCGACATGATGAATGCGACACCCATAGTACGAAATACAACAACGGATACAACTTGTGAGCAGTACAATGTATCCGCTCGTTCTAGTCACCGGTTCCTAGAAAAGCGGGCGATTCGTTCATGGTACGATCTAGACAGGTGTTCGCACCAAAAACCACCGGGTGTGCCAAGAAGCTTGTTGATGATCTGGTTTGATGCGATTGAACATACGAAGGCCTGGGAGATCTGCTTAGCTCCAGTGCAGGTCCTAAAATATTTGAGGTTCGTAGGCGTGCCAGTCAATTTGACCCCACAATTGACAAGGAGATGAAGAAATTTGATTATTGATCCAATCGGCCAGTAAGCCGATACGGATTCCTTCCAGCCGATCGCCGCTATGCTTGTGCCCGGGCCCTCGCCTGTACTCGCGCCCGGGTCTCGTGCTCGGGTTCTCGCTCGTGCTCGTGCCCAGGTCAGCAGCAATTGCACATCGGCTATCGGCCGATACGGTCTGATGTAGGCTCCTTATAGCCGATGGCCGATGGCACCTGTGTATCGGCTAGGAAACCGATAACGCTATAGATAAATGGATAAGCTGTCAGTATAACATGTGCATCGGCTAGAAGCCGATGATAAAATAGATAGGCAGAATAGTGAACTAGCCGACTGCCAAGGAAACACATGTGCATCGGCTAGAGAACCGATGATAATATAGATGACCAAAATAGTAAAGATAATACAGTCGGCTTTATAAAAAGATAACCTATCGGCTAAGCACTCCGATAGAACGTCGCATACACACCGATCGGCTCGACAAGGATAAATCTATTATTATCGATCTAGTAGTTCAAACCTAACTGATGCAGCACAGATCGATAATAGTAAAGGAACCTCAACAAACCGATAGATCTAATGCAACTGTGATGTAATAAGATAACTTATCGGCTATACATTCCGATAAAACACTTGCGCAAAAAACATCAACCTAGCAGGAACAACTTATCGTGACAGTTTAGTAGGTCGGACCCAACCGATGCAGCACAAACTGACGATAAGCTACTCCCAGTAAGCTGATAAGATCTACGCACGCATGATGTGATATACCTGATGGGCCTAAGAGATCGAACCGAACCGATGCAGCCGTAGACAAAGCAGATATATCGTGGTAAGCCGGCTACCATATACCGACTAGAATATCGGACCTAACCGAGGAAGTCCTAGCCGATTGGTAGCCGGGGTAACGAGACTTACCCTCTCGCCGGAGTTCGGACCTAACCGATGCAGCCCGGCTCGAGAAGTAAGAACCCGTTGGTAAAGGGTGGCGATGCGCCGAATTTGATTGATCGAGAGATAGATTACAAGGTCCCCGGGCATACGTATATATACCCCGAGTTACAAGAGTCCTTATAGGACACGAAACAGGATTTTCCTAACTAGAAAAGGAAAACTAACAGACCTGATCGGACAAGAGATCAGGTTTCCTAAAAGATAAAACTATCTAATAGATAAGATAAATAACTGCCATAACGTGGTCTTCACGATTCCTTCCCAAGCTCGGACCCTTCTGGATTAGTTTCCAATGGCTGATATCGCTTCTTTCCTTAACCGAACATGGTAACGACCCGTACCAAATTTTGGCGTTAACAACAGGCTGTAGTCGGCTGGTGATTCTGGTTGCCTTTTCCAGTGCCGTGATAGATCTGGCGGCGTGAAATTGTCAATCCATTGTCTGAATTGACACCTCCTTGGAGGATCCTGTGGGACGAGTTTGATTAGTAAATTTGTCACGTTTGGTGAAGGTAAACTATCTGCAGGAAGTAAGGTGCGGCTTGAACTTACATCCATATCGTCGTCAAGAATGTTCGGACAAACAAAGTTTCTGCGTCGCAGAGTTCCTGGCCTTCTCGACCTGACGACCTGGCAACGATCACCACAAGCGCACGTTGGACGGTCCTCCCATCGCGGCAGTCCGAGAGGTCGATTTCTCCAGTCTACCCCTTCTAGCTCTAGACGTTGTTCGTGCTCCGCCCTCCTGGCCATGTATTGCGCCATGCTTTCATCTAACGGGAGGTAGTCATATTCCGGGTTGTCGTTGTCAATCCACTCGATGAAGCCGCAATATCTTCCATCGGTTTGTTAAGGTAAATATCCTGATGTAAGAGTCATGGGCATAAAAACGAATATGACAAAGACTTGACTGAAACACATACCTGGGGACTCCGGTGCACGCACTGGAAGTATCTCCAGCCGTAAGTCTCCTCCTGATGAGATACGCGTAGCCAGCAACGGTCACCACAAAGGCATAGTGAGCGTTCAGCCCAAGGTGGCAGTACCAAAGCGAAACCTAAATATCGCCAGTTGCAATCCTCCACGAAAAGAGGTGTAGGAGGTATTGTTCGATGCTGCTACAAGAAGAAAAGGAAATTAGTGAGGCAGGTAGTGGCCGTAGTTCATAAACGGTGCGAAGTTTGCCCGAGGGGTTGGGTGAAGGCCCTCTGCTACTATGATGGTGCTTTTATATAGGTTGTCGTGCGTTTATTTCCCTATAAGACGTACAGGTCAAAATATAAGGGACATGCATATGCAAAAAGCGGTTGAAGTGGCCGACCATGCATTCAGAATGCCCATGACGACGCATGACTAAAGCGCGCGCCGAAAGCTCGCTTGTCGCAATGTGGCGCACGCGGGGCTTATATTATGCAAGTAAAGGTGGTCCGTACTCGCGCATAGTATGCGCCGAAAGTGGTTTGTTCTTTTAAAATGGTATAAACAGGACGGAGTACCGTTGTAAATATTTGTGAAAGGTCAGATCTGAACGGTAGGATTGAGCCTAGAGGGGGTGAATATGGACATGAAAAATTTGAACTAAAGCGAAAGCAATCTGCAAACAAGTTATGCAAGACCTATTGTCGAAGATAAAATGACAATTACATTTTAGCGATACAACAAGTTATGCGAGACCTATAAATAAATAAATACAACAATAGCCCCTAGTCCGTACGCCTCCTCGTCCTCCTAGGCTGTGCTCGCACGTGCCCGCGTGAGTACGTCAGGCGGTCCGCCACTACCCCACGGGTGGCTCGGACCGGCTGAGCAGTACGGGAAGCACCGGCGTCGTGCGGCTGTGTGTCCGGTGCACCTCCGAGCTGTGACGACCCGATCATGTCCTACTTCGGAACGAGGTCATCCTCGGTAGAGATCCAAGCAGAGGTGCTCCGGCCAGATCCCCGCGCAGTGTCCCCCAGGTGGTGGTGAGATCTGCCGCGTGTGGCTGGTAAAGAAAAGTCCGCGTCAGCCGAATAAAAAGTGTAGTTAGTTATGGAGAATATGTTCGAATCTGACATACCTGACAAACCTCGCCCGAACGTGGAGCCTGCCGTCCTCGATCCTCCGGTGGTACCGGAAGGACCTGCTCCCCACGACGTACTGGCCCCTGCAGAACCCACTGCTCCTGCCGATGTCCTTTCACCATGGGGACCTTGCATATGTATCTGCATCGGCGGGGCTGCATCGGAACGGCGACAAGTCAGAGCACGGACGACCGAGTGCATCGTGTTGCGCATTCGGTGGAACGAGGACGCCTGCTCCTGCTCCGTGAGAGGGATGCCAGCCTCGATGCGCTAGCACAGTAGGGCGAGCTCCGTGTCGACCTGCCTAGCATCGTCCGCCTGTTCAGCAGAACATGCGTGGTTAGTTGCGCGTGGTAAATACCGTTGAAAATAGTATGAAAACCATTGACTCACCGCGCGGAAGTAGTCCTGGTCGCGGTGTGTCGGGTATGCGTCTCGCACCCCCGCGACGTGCGCCTGTGGAGCCCCGGGAGTGAATGTCACCCGTAGTCTGGTACGGGGCTGGTACCAGGAAAGGTACTCCTCGTACCTGTCGGCTGTGTGGGGGTAGATCTCTGTGAAGACGTCCTCCGTGGCTATGAGCTAGTCATTGATGTACTCGATGACGGTGGGTCTCCACAACCTACTGGCGGCCTGGCCACGGCGATTTAACCTGCAGAGCACAACCGGTGACACAATGCATAATAATACAGAATATTCATTTCCACACATACCTGTGAACGTGTTGCGGTACGGCCTGGAGTTGTGGTTGGCCGAAGGTTTGGCGCATACCGAACTGCCACATCACACGCTACGGGCAGTGTGGCTCGACAGAAATGTCGAACAGCATCGGCGTCATCGTCAGCTAGTACGCTTGGTCCCTCTTGCAGAGGGACGACAGCCCAAGCGGCACACGCGCCGTCACCGCCTCGGCGCTGTACGGCTCCCAGACAACGTCGTCGTCCGTGATCTTGTCGAACTCCATGACGAAGTCTGGGTACGACTTCTGCACCTGCACGTGAGCGTACCGACGCTACAAACAGGTCAAGAGTTCTCGTTAGTCCAAGTAACATAAAAAATCGAGACGGTTCTAACACCGAACATACCTCACGACGACACCACACCGTCCCCATCGTCGGATAGTCCTCCGGTGGGACACCCATGTACAGGCTCGTCTCGTACGAACTGTGGTCCACCAAGGGGCGGCCGATCGCGAACCGCTCTGTCGCCTAGAGCTGTAGGAGGAGTGGACAACCCGTGAAGACCGCTTCTGGGTCGGTCTTCCTGCAACCGTCGCACAGACCCCTGTACGTGGCAGCAAGGACTGCCGATCCCCAACTGTATTGGGGAACAGCACCGTCCTCGGCGTCGGCTATCTCCCTCGCGTAAGGGATCAAGCCCTTGTCAACTACGTGGCCGTGCGAGTTGGTGAACATCACCCACCCGAACAGCCACAACAGGTACGCCTCCAGGCTCCTCTGCAGTGAGTACGCGTCGGCCTCCGGGTCTAGCTGATCAGACTGCAGTAACATATAAGGAAGTTGACACTATAATTCTAGTACGGACTGAAGGACGAACATAAAACAACAAGAAAGCATTCTTACCGTGTAGCTCAGTACCCAAGCCTGAGGGGGGCCTGCATGCATGTACGGGGAGATCTCGCCGACGAGGGGAAGCCCTGGAGCACGGTGAACCGGGGCGAACCATTGCAGGATGTCCTCTCGCCACGCCTGGAGCCCGTCAACTGGGCCCACCGGATCGCCGGCTAGAGGCAGCCCAAGGAGGAGGCTGACGTCCTGCAGCGTGGGGGCCATCTCACCGCATGGGAGGTGGAAGGTGTGCGTCTCCGGTCTCCACCGGTCCACAAGAGCTGTGATCAGCGACCGGTCGATACCCCACTTCTTCGTCGGGTCATTCGGGTCCACTGTGGCTGCTACCAACCTACACAGCGGCAGAAGGCCTGCCTCCCGCAACCTGACAGTCAAAACAAAGCAAGTTAGTAAGTTCACATATACAGCTTCACAGTACAACGTTCGTACGTACCTAGTCGTGAACCAAGGGTCCACGGGAAGGAGTCGCCTAGAAGGTCGAGGACGTAAGGTACTGAGCTGGAGGTTCTGCACCGCCGAGAGAAACGACCGATGGGTCTGATCGGTGGCGTGATCCAGCAGCTGAGGCATCTGGTAGTCCATACCTGCAAGGAAAAGGAAGCGGAACGGATTAGCTCAAATAAACATACTGCATTACAGTCAGAAAATTAACAGACAGCAAAGTACCTTTAAAAGGCCAGCGGCTATACTACACAACATAACCCGAACGTGTACGAGGACGCCTGCAATGACGCTGCCTATCAGTGGTGCCTTCCCCAGTTGGCCGCCTTCTGTCGGCGCCTGATCCTTCCATAGGAACTTCCGCTGCACTTGGGGCTTCGGCATCTTTCGTGCACTTCCTGTAGGTATGTCCATCCTCTCCACACCTACTGCACCGTTTAGCGCTAACGCCAGCCTCGGATTCGTCCATATCATTGCGAATCCTTCGTGTCCGACGGCGGCCTGCCTTGTTCCTTGCCTTCGTCGGGTCAGGGATGAAATAAACTGGGATTGTATCTTCAGTGAAAGTGCCGACGATGCCGAAACCAAAAATCTCGGTACTCCATGTATGCATGATTGCTTCCTTTTTAAAGTACGAAGACACATATTGGCGTTCATCAATGCCGCACTCCCCGCAAGTGGCAATGATATGAGAATAGGGCTTGTGGTACAAGCTTGGTTTCCGACAGGAGCACTTGCATGTCCCATCTTCCTTTAGGACACACTCTTGTATAGGTTTTCTTACGAATATGCCACGCCTGGACCTGTCGGCACACAATATCTCAAATCTATGCTCTCGTGTGCCATGCACTCGGACTCGGTGCTCTCTTGCCTTCTTGCATTTCTCCTCAAGGTATTTTGTCATTTTTATGCCTAACCAAAGGTTTCCATCGGCCATAGATAGGCCATTCTGTCTGCACCTGTCGTGGAAGTACGTCTGTGTTCCATGTAGGATGAACTCCACGATGGCAACAAGGGGGAGTTGCCTCACACCACGCATGACCTAGTTGTAGACCTCTGTAAGGTTCGTGGTCATTATGCCGTACCTTGCTCTACCTTCATCGTACAGCAATGCCCATTTCTCCTTCGGCTCATGCTCGATCCACTGCGAAAATCTGCTAACCGAGGAACCGGGCCTCCTTCTGAATGTACCGTCATCGGTGGAAAGTGCAACTAGAGCTTCAGGGCCGTCAACACCTCTAGCTGCGGGTCTTGCAGAACTCTCGCCTCTATGTTTGGCTGTCAGCTCATCAAGTCTCCTCGACAGCTCATTGAACTTCTTCTGTTGATTCTGGGCGCACAAACGTTTGAACATGGCCATCAGCTCCTTGTTTCTGAACTGCTTATAAAAGTTTGCGCCCATATGACGCATGCACCATCTGCTCTTTACATCTTCCCACACCGGACGGTATCCCTTGTCTGCGCAGCCGTTTCGTAGCTCCTCAATTGCACGCAGCATCCCTGCATGACTGTCATGTATCAGACATACATCTGGCCTCATCCCCACCACCTTTTCGTTAACCAGCTTCAGAAACCAGTACCAACTCTTTGTGTTCTCGCTCTCGACGAAGGCAAAGGCCACGGGCAACACTTGGTTGTTCCCATCTACTCCGATTGCCGTCAACATTTGCCCTCTGTATTTTCCAGTTAGGAACGTGCCGTCGATGCAGAGAATGGGCTTGCAATGAAGAATGCAAACATGCACGCCTGCAGAGAGAGGAAGGCTCGCTGAAGGACGCTCTGCCTAGGATTTGCTAACGATGGGAAAGTTTTGATTTTGGAGTAGCTGCCAGGATTCCTTGCACAGATGGTTTCCAGTAGGCGAGGCAAATTATTGTACGAAGCTTCAAAACTGCCGAATCTCCTTTCAATTATCTTCTGTTTGGCCCTCCATGCCTTGGCATATATAATGGTGTACTTGTACTTCTCCTCGATGCGCCTGATAATTGCCTTGGGCTCGAACCGGAGGTTCTCCACAACAGCATAATATAGCTCTGAAGCGATGAATGCAAATGATATGTTCCTGTGGTACTTCTGAACACTCGGAAGATGGCAGTTGTGCTCCGTCACGATTGACACGGACCAATAGTCGTCATATTTCTTCCTGGATGCGTACATCCTCCATGGACATCCGTCGCTTGAACTTGCGCACTTCACTTCGTACACTGATCTGGTGGATTTTGATACCCAGAACTCCCTCCCAAGTGACACCGCCCACATCTTCATAGCCTCTGTCAACTGTACTTTTTCAGCGTATCTAGCGCCTTGCACCACTTCATTCTGCCGATACTCCCATGGCACGGTGTGCCCCTCTGAGACAACGAGTCCGGAGAAGTCCTCGTTGTCCCATTCTGCCAGGTATACATCGTCCTCCGAAGAATCATCATCCTCCACATGCTCAGGTTCTGAGTCTTCAATTTCTATCTCCTGTACTAGACCTGGGTGTCTCTCCCCTTCATCTACAAACCCTCCCGGTCCCATGTCTTCTTGGCTTCCTTCCTCTCCGGCACCCTCGTGTTCTGCCTCATTTTGCTCCCTTGTTTCATCAGGCCCTTCCGCTGTACTTGGACCAGCCTGATCAATGCTGACCCTGTTATGCACTACCACTAGGATGCTAGGTGCCCATCCTCGCTGCAATGCACTCTCCACAAAAAATACCCAACTGGCCGTCGAATCTATTGGCATCAATTCCCACCAAAAACCTTCCACAGCCCAGCTAACCAGTGCGTACACCGTAATTGTATTTACTTGAGGATCTACTCCGAATCCCCTCATTAACCAATTGTAAACTCCAGGAAAACTTCTCTCAGCTGGAGCTATAATTCCCTTTTGTGCTACGTTGAACTCCGATAAATCTACCCCATATTGTCCTTCTCTAACATTTCCTTCACCGTGATATATCGCGAATGCAACTCTATTTGCCATTTCTGTTGACAAAAAAGATTTTCACTACAGTTATTAATCTATACTAATCAATATTCGTTCCATAAAAAGGCTATAGGTATGAGTCAAACCATTACCGTTTCTACATTTTACAAACTAACCCACCGGCGCTAATAAAGTTATAGGCTAGGTTTATCTAACGTGTCGAAATGACGTATACCAACAACGGCCATGGCGGAGTATATTTATTTCTAAAATATCTACAATTTACTACCTATCCGCTATGTTCTTCTAGTACGGTCAAATAAATTTAACACTAACGATGGTTATGCCAAACCGCTAATATTTTCATACTTTGTCGGGTATTACACTACGCGTCTAGTACTAATTAACACTTGTCTAAAAAATTGATCACATGACAAAGGGAGAGCAAAAAATACCTGGGTTCGGCTTAAAAATCCACAAGGGCTTCGCCGCTGTATTGCTCCTCCTTTGCCTCAGTTCTATCGGACGAATGCTGGAGGCGGAAGGGGGAAATGACGCGCGGGCGAGTGCACGAGGGATTTTATAGGGGAGGGCTAAAAACCGCCCTCCCCCAGGGCGGCGAATGGCTAAAAACCGCCCTTGCCCAGGACGGTGAAAGCAAATTTGCATTCTGCCCCCTGCAGTTTTGCCGGCCTCATGGGGGGCCCATGAGGCATTCGCCGCCCTGGGCCACGGCGGCAAGCCCACGTGGCCCCCCTGACGGCCAGGCCTGGTGACGCCGTCATGGCCTGGTGACGCCGCCGTGGACCCCGGCCATTTGCCGCCCTGGGCCACGGCGGTTTTTAAATACCGCCTTGGCCCACGGCGGCAAGAGAGTATTTCTGCAAAAAAAGAAAATTAAAAATTAGTTTTGTAAATTAATAAAAAAATTAAATTAGTAACAGTAAAAATTCTCGAGACGACAGGGTAGAGGGAGGGTTTACTACTAATGGGGAGGAGGGTTTTGGGTTCCGGAAGCTTCGGCTCGACGGGTCCATGGGCCCAAGAAGTCATTGGGCCTACGTAAAGCTCGACAAAATGGCTAGCATAGGCGGCTGAACTTCTTGCCGCTTCTGCTCCCCCTGTTTCCGATTTGGAAAATTCCGCGGCTCCCTGACGAACAGCTGCCAATCGCGGGCAGGCTCGTGAGCGGCGAGCCGGCGAGCCACACTGCTCGATCCATCGTCTTGTTCCAGTCCGGCACGAGATGGCCAGGGAGGCTACCTCCGGCGAGGACCACCAGAGCGAGTTCTCAGACGATCTATGTAGAATCATTATCATGATTAATAGTGTGTGATGAACAATTAGCTTTATAAATGACTTATTTAAATAAAATTTGGTTTGAAAATATATGTGGATGTTGGCGTGAGTGTGTGTGACTAATGTGGCTTAGGTTGCGATATATGTGCCCAGAAATGATTGGTTTGTCTATTTGTGTGCAGGTGACTTGAGGTTTAACCTTGGTCAATGGTGAGGGCCGGGACTACACTTAGGGAGAAGCCGAGGTCTAGCACGGTCGAGATGCCATGTGACAAGATTGGACTAAAGTAAGTTTGTCTTGGGGTCAACATCGGTCAACGGCATGATCGGGACAAAACTCAGGGAGAAGTTGAGGTCCAGAATGGTCAAGTATGCCAGGTGACTAGATTGGACACAAGGTGGTACATGGTGGATGGACACTGTGTGGGAGTTCTTCACAACGGGCTTCGCAAATTGGGCGTGCAAGTACTGAAAAAATCGTGGAGAAATTTGGAAGAAAAGAAGCTACAGCACTCGCTACAGTAACTCGAGGTACTGTAGCATGGATACAGGCCGTCGGCCATGCAGAGCAGGCCCATGCCGAATCGGACCAGCTCGCCACAGTAGTTTCTCTACTGTAGCAGTGATAGGCAAAAGGGCAATTTTGATACAGAGAGAAAGAGGAGACTTTAATTTGGAAAATTGTAATTAGTTTTAGAAAATATGAGGGTTTGAGTCCTAGTGGGACTAGAAGTTCTACTCCTACTTTATGTATAAGGTTTTAGATATAAATAGATAACGGGTTGAGGTCCTAGTGATATAACGTTTGGAAGAGAGAAAACTAGGCTTTAGCCTTGAGAGATAAAGAAGTGCTTTATATGTACTTTGTAAATACATCTTGATGCAATAAAGAGAATAATTTTTCAAGATTTGCATTGTCGTTCGGGAGTTTCGTCGAGACGTTTCAGGCTGTTTGCAGGTGGTTAGACCGGAAGATAATCGGCGGTCAAACCGGTAGCAAGGACACGGTCAGACCAGCGATAAGGATAAGGTCGGACCGACTTGTTTCAGAAAGGTCGCACCATGGCCGCCTGGATGAATGAGCTCTCGCCGTCGACGCGCCGGAGCATCGATAGGCTCAGGGTGGAGTTTATCGACACCAACACCACGAACTCTGTCACCCGCTTGATCACCACGGCCGTCGACGCATGGGGCGTCGAACACCTTGAGGTTGCCGCTGCTCCCGTGACGTCGTCGTCAGGGCCAATGGAGCTTGCCTACAAATTCTCCGGCGGTCGCATCAGCGACGATCCCCACAGCTCCCGGCTAAAGACCCTCAAGCTTACCAAATGCCGACCCCAAATCTCCTAGGCTTCGACGCGCTCACCATGCTGGTTCTGCGAGACTTGCCCCGCCCGACGCCAGCGGCCGTCTACGAGTGCGCGGTGGCCGGTTGCCCGTCGCTCCAAGGACTGCACCTCGTCTCCTGCCATGCAGCAACTACGAGATTGTAATCGACGCGCCATTGTCAGATCTTCGAGAGCTTGTCCTGGACGACGGCATGTTTCTATGATCTCCCCAAGCTCGAGATGCTCGTCAATGTCCGGAACCGCGTGGAGCTCTACCCCAACGCCACGCCATGTCTCTCGCACGCCAACGCTCGCCTTCCACATCGGCCAACAGGAAGGGATGGGTTGCGGCCATTGTTGGGAGAGGCAGAAGCATGAGGCGTGCTGTCATGCTCGGCTATTTCTGCAAGGCCGCCATTAACTGACGGATCTCATGTTGCGGCTCACCAGACCTCAGATGTGGGTCGTGTCGAAGAGTTTTTTCTTAGAGATGCCCAGCCTAAGCCCAGCCTGAGGAGGCTGCTCGTCGCTGACATGTTGGGATGCCACATGAATCCGCGTCCTCGTCGATGAGGCGCCATCGCTTGAGAGCCTTCATCTCCACTTCTCCTAGCATTACGATGACAATGATGAGCCGGCGGTTCGTCAGAGGTTGGAGATACTATGGGAGCCGGAGCCCTCAAGAACACTGCATTGTCATCTGGAGGAGTTGGTGGCCATCGGTTCTCAGAGCAAGAAAGAAAGATAGGTTCAGTTTGTGAAGAATCATGGAAGCATCCATGGCGCGAGCTAGTGGCCATCGGTTCTCCGAGCAAGAAAGAAAGACAGGTTCAGTTTATGAGGTACATCATGGAAGCATCCATGGTGTTGCGCGCCATGTTGTTCTGATCAAGCATGGACGTGTTGACGACAGAGGACCCGGTGAATGAGACATGGTAAGCTATAAATGTACCTGGAGTGACGAGGAGAAGCTCGCCGTGCAGGAGCAGATCAGGGCAGGGGGTTTGCCGTTTGATGGACCACTTCAACTTGGTCCTAGAATGAAAAACCAAACTATAACAATGTATTGATTTCACATTAGTTAGTTTTGATTTTATTTTTATAAAGGATTCTCTCCCTGCTCCAAATCCGCTGTTACTCGCCTTCTCTAATCAATATCCTTGTACATGAAGCCTTCTCTAAGACTAATGAATATCCTGTACACGGAAGTCTTTTACTACCAAGGCACATCTCCTTCTGCAAGAAAATATTACCGGTGACTCGGAGACATCGATCACCATTGTCATCAGAATCTATGAACACTCATCATCTCGTGAAAACTTATGTCTCTATGTGGCCTAGCTGATTTATACTGGACATGATTTTTTAATGTTAACCATGATTTGTGAAGCGAATAAGCAAACAGCAGTAGCAAAATTCCTATGGGGAGAGAGTAGAGAACGCTCCACTTAAGTACACAAGAACATTCAGATGGACAGAAGCATGAATTTTTAGAAAAAAAAACAACAGAGTTTTGTGTAAAAAGTGAACTAGTTATGAAGAAACGTTACCACAGAAATAAATTAAATATCATAGAGTGCTGCGTATAACTAATAAACATATGTCTGGGTATTAAAAACACGGAACGACATAACAGATGTACTCGAGTAAGCGTAACCAGTTGAAACTGGGTTGTTGAGGGCAAGGAAGCTCTAGTCGGGCGAAACTGTGTTCAAAACATGCGGATGGCTTCTCCTCATCACTAACCATGGATGTTAGCCTACGTCACAAATTTCCGAGGTCACCAGAGCGACGCGCCCATTTGCTTAGAAGCACGCCCATAGTCTGCTAGATAGTGGGGAGCAGACGTGGATCTGCAATAAGCTGAATTGATATGGATCCGAATTGAGCAATTAATTAAACGAAGGGAGTAAAACTGTAACTTGGTTCCCTCGAAAGCCCAACATAATCAACTCCGTTCTTACGCGTGTGGTTCATGCTGCAAAGGTGGGGTGTAGATGGTTCACCCAGATGAATAATGCACTCGGACATGCTCAGCATCCAGAGAAGGGTCGGTTACTGAGATTTGGATGTGAAGAGACCTCCAGGCATGGGGCTGCTTTTCAAGTAGGAGGCGAGGCCAAGAGACATCCCATGATGAAGGCACATCAGACAATTAAGAGCCTTACTGAGGGTATGGGCAGGAACATAGTAGGAGACAACGTGCAGCAACTGTCTGATATGCCAAGTGTGAATCGTCAGAAACCAGGAGAAGTGTTAATGTTTGGGTGAATCCACAGAAATCTGCTCGACTGTTCAGTCCCGACTAAAAAATAATGGTACGTACGAATTGTACCATGGCTAAATTCTCTCTGTGGTACTGCGTGGGCATAAGATGGATGTGAGAATGAGCAACGCCTGGTACCTGCAACCCGGAAGATCTCTGGACAGTATAGGCTATGCTGTCCGAGTGGATCCCGAACGAGAAGGTTAGAGCGCATAGCGGGCTATTCTGCAAAGCTTACGGATAAGCTGGCTTCGATGCGTCGACGTAGACTGGAGGAGCGGTGAAACCAAACGCCCAACTGACCTCTCACCCAATCGCATGACTTGAGGTATGTAGCACTGCAACTGGGGGGGTGAGTGAACCACAGAGCTTTCATAGGAATTGCTAGTGGGGGATGGCTATTGCATGAGGTCGGTTGCGGAAGGTCATTTTTGGTGAAGCGCGGAACCCCTTTGCAATGGCTGGGCGTGGAATGGTACAACCTACTAGCTTCAGGCTTCTCGGCAGAGACTTGCGAGGGCTCTGCGCAGAGACCATATATGAGCAAAACTTCTATAGTGGACACACCGGCGGCAGAGGAGCATCAGACCAATACGCAAGGCGTCTTAGCAAAACACTTCAAGAATCCTTGACTCCCCAAGCGTCCACGAGCAACAATTAAAGTGATCAAATGTCGTGCCATTCTTCTATCTATCATATATATCAGTGGTGGCAAAGAAAGCATCCACCCGCGAGGAAGAACTGAAGCCTTAACCGACCCCCGACGCTGGAGGATCATGGCCGAGCTGAACCTCAGATACAATGATGATCGTCATCCGGCGGATCTAGTGTTAATTGACTTGTGGAGTTGTAATGAGATGTTCCGACTGAGCGAGCGCTTGACATGCGCGGCTGTTCTAGGAAGCAAGCTGGAGACACATCACATGGCACGGGGCGAAGGTGTACACCGATAGGAAAAACGTCTCTGAATGGAGAGTTTGATGGCAGAACCGCGTTGGGAATTTGATCGCTCGAGATATGCTGGGTGAAGTAGAGTGTGGGGGTGGAGTATTCTCTGTCGTACCTGATCAGTTGAAGGATCATCGCGAGTTCTGGGGGACTGGTCAAGCCGAGGCACGCGGTGCGGAGAGCCTCGAGCGCTTTGGAGAAGCAAATAGCGGGTGGCAGAATGACGGGCTCGGAGTGTTCGTAGCCGTCTCGCAGGAGTGAGGACAGCGTCTCGTCGGAGAGGGCGCTGATGCGTCCTCACCGCAGGGCGCCACCGGTGGTCGGCGGACACGTACAGGCTATGGGCCTTCCTCGGCTGAGGCGCTCGGAGAGGGGGACCAGGCTCGGTAACCGCAGGATCCTCGGTGGCAGAGC